>ULGS01000006.1:0-354317 GCA_900519055.1 Yarrowia galli | reverse complement strand
AGAACATCACCAGAAGCGGTGGAAGAGGACATCACCAGAAGTGGTGGAAGAAACATCACCAGAAGCGGTGGAAGAGGCATCACCAGAAGTGGTGGAGGACTCCTCAGTCGAAGAGGTGGGGACGACATCGGAGGTGGTAGCAGACTGGCCATCGGAAGTGGTGGCAGTGGAAGAAACATCACCAGAAGTGGTGGAAGACTCCTCAGCCGAAGAGGTGGGGACGACATCAGAGGTGGTAGCAGATTGCTCGCCGGAAGTGGCGGTAGACTCATCAGAAGAGGTGTCAGACTGGGAGCCAATCGAGGTAACAGAGCCTCCACCAGTGACAGAGCCAGAAGAAACGCTGGCAGAGGACTCCTCGGCCGATGAGGTGGGAACGACATCGGAGGAAGTAGCAGACTGCTCACCAGAAGTAGTGGCGGTAGATGAAACGTCACCAGACGCAGTAGAAGAAACATCACCAGAAACGGTGGAGGAAACATCACCAGAAGCGGTGGAAGAAACGTCACCAGAAGTGGTGGAGGACTCCTCAGTCGAAGAGGTGGGAACGACATCAGAGGTGGTAACAGACTGCTCGCCGGAAGTGGTAGCAGACTCTTCGCCAGAGGTGGCGGTGGAAGAGGCATCACCAGAAGTGGTGGAGGAAACATCGCCAGAGGCGGTGGAAGAACATCACCAGAAGTGGTGGAGGAAACATCGCCAGAGGCGGTGGAAGAAACATCACCAGAAGTGGTGGAGGAAACATCACCAGAAGTGGTGGGGGACTCCTCAGCCGAGGAGGTGGAAGCAATACCAGAGGTGGTGACAGACTCCTCAGAAGAGGAAGTGGAGGTGACACCAGAAGTGGTAGCTGACTCCTCACCAGTGGTGGAGGCTGAAATGACTCCAGAGGTGGTGGCAGACTCAACTGTGCTGGACTCATCGGTGAGTGTGATACAGTCCTCCTCGTTCATGCCATCTCGAGCACAGATGATGGGAGTTCGAGTGCTAGACGACAGAGGAGAGGTCTCGGTCACAGACACAGAAGACTCAGTAACGGCAGCAGACGATGACGAAGAGCTGTCAATCACAGAGCTGGACTCGGTGTTCGATGCTGAAGAGGACTCATTGTCGGAGGCGGTTGAGCTGGCGGGCACATCGGTGGAGGAAGCAGCTGAATCTGTGGTGGTGATTGAGCCAAATCCAGTGTTAGAGTTGGTCGTGGTCGAGGTCTCCACAGACGAGGTGACTGCAGAGGACTCCTCAGTCTGTGTCACTGAAGTCTCGGACGAAGAAGGAGAGCTCTCAATCACAGAGGTGGACTCAGAAGTAGCAGCGGTTGAAGACTGCTCGATGTCGGTGACAGTGGAGCTAGCATCAGAAGTGGTAGATGACTCAGAACCAGTCTCGGACACAGAACCAGTCTCAGTGCTCAGAGAATCAGTGGTGACAGTAGCTGAAGACGAAGAGTTGTCAGTCACAGAGCTAGACTCAGGAGTGGAGGCAGTAGACGACTGCTCATTATCGGTGACAGATGAGCTGGACAAGTCTGTTGTGGTGGAAGACAAGTCTGTAGTCGTGACAGAACCCTGAGAGGTCACAGAACCAGATAAGGTTGTGCTATCCGAGCTAGATGTGATCAAGGTGTCAGAAGATGAACCTGCAGATGACTCCTGAGTTTGTGTCACAGAGCCACTGACAGACGAAGGAACCTCAGAAGAAGACGTCGACGACTCCTCAGCGCTGCTGCCAATGCCAGAACCGCTGCCAGAGACAGTGGTGGACGACACGGGTGTGGAAGAAGTCACATCGCCACTGGTAATGGAACCAATGTCTGTGCTACTGCTAGCTGGCACGGACTCAGAAGAAGTGACTTGAGCCTCTGTGCTGGCAGTTGGAGACACAGTGGAGGGAACAGACGACGAAGGAACAACGACAGCACTGGAGGAGGAGGTGGTGGACTGAGCAGCGGTGGTAATGATCACAGAGCTGCTGAGAGTGTGGCACTCACCAGTGATGGTCTGGTACTGGCAGTTACTGGCAGGCTGAGAGTTGACACCACAGTGGCCGATCCAGTTGAGGAAGTTGGCACCGAGGAAGGGAAGGTTACCAAGGTCAAACAGACTCACACACTGGATGCAGTCTCCGACAAGCTCAGCGGTATTGGCCATTCGGTCACAGATACAACTTCGGACACCAAGACAGAGACCAATGGAACTCACAATGCTAGAACAAGTGTTGAAGCACTGAGTGAAGGTGAGATCTCGAGGGTTGGAGACAGAGCAAGTGGATGAAGTGACGTCGGGCTCACACGAAACAGAGGGATCGATGGTCTTGGTGACACAGACCTCAGCAGCAGTAGTGGGTCGTCCACATCTGCCAAGGAATGTCAACAGCTGATCAGGGATGTTGAACAGTCCACCAAAGTCGATGTAGGTGATACAGGACAGACATTCCTCGACGTTGTTGCTCAGAGTCAGAAGTCGGTCACAGATACACTGCTGAAGACCAACACACAGGGCAATCTCTCGAATGATGTCTCCACAGGTCTTGATACAGCTGTCCTTCGACTGGGTAACAGTGCTACAAGAGGTAATGGTGGTAGCGACAGGGCCAGTGGAAGAGGCAGGAGCAGAAGTGATAGTGGACACATCAGACGACACGGTGGCAGTGGAGGAAGCACCAGACGACACCTCAGACGACAAATCAGACGACACACCAGACGACACACCAGACGACACGGTAGATGAAGCATCAGACGACACAGGAGACGACACGCCAGTCACAGTGGTGGAGGACTCAGAGTCGCCAGTGGAAGAGACGCCAGTCACAATTGAGGAACCGGAGATGACAGCACTGGAGGTGGCGGTGGTCTGAGCAGCGGTGGTAATGATCACAGAGCTGCTGAGAGTGTGGCACTCACCAGTGATGGTCTGGTACTGACAGTTGCTGGCAGGCTGAGAGTTGACACCACAATGACCGATCCAGTTGAGGAAGTTGGCACCGAGGAAGGGAAGGCTACCAAGGTCGAACAGACTCACACACTGGATGCAATCTCCCACAAGCTCAGCGGTGTTGGCCATTCGGTCACAGATACAGCTTCGGACACCAAGACAGAGACCAATGGAACTCACAATGCTGGTACAAGTGTTGAAGCACTGAGTGAAGGTGAGATCTCGAGGGTTGGAGACAGAGCAAGTGGATGAAGTGACGTCAGGCTCACATGAGATGGAGGGATCGATGGTCTTGGTAACACAGACTTCAGCAGCAGTAGTGGGTCGTCCACATCTGCCAAGGAAGGTCAACAGCTGATCAGGGAAGTTGAACAGTCCACCAAAGTCGATGTAAGTGATACACGACAAGCATTCCTCGACATTGTTGCTCAGAGTCAGGATTCTGTCACAGATACACTGCTGAAGACCAACACACAGGGCAATCTCTCGAATGATATCTCCACAGGTCTTGATACAGCTGTCCTTGGACTGAGAAACTGTACTACACGAGGTGATGGTGGTAGCAACAGGTCCAGTGGAAGTGGCAGGGGCAGATGTGATCGTGAAAGAACCAGAATCAACAGACGAAGAAGAGACAACACCAGTATCAGTGGAGGACAAGTGAGTATCAGTGACAGTGGAAGAGGAACCGGAAGCAGTGGAAGACAGGTGAGTATCAGTGACAGTGGAAGAGGCAAGTGAGTATCAGTGGCAGTGGAAGAGACACCAGAGTCAGTGGAAGACAAGTCGGAACCAGAGACAGTGGAAGATGCACCAGTCACAGCTGAAGACGAGGGCTCAGGTGTGCTTGAAGATGTCGAAACAGCTGCAGAGGTGATGATCACGGAACTGCTCAGGGTAGAGCACACACCGGGAATGGTCTGGTAGTTGCAGTTACTGGTAGCCGTCGAGTCAATGCCACAGTTGCCAAGCCAGTTCAGGAAGTTGGCACCAAGAAGAGGAATTCCACCAAGATCGAAAAGACTCACACACTGGATACAATCTCCAACAGCTTCAGCAGTCTTCGCAAGTCGGTCACAGATGCAACCCCTGATACCAAGACAGAGACCAATGGAACTCACGATACCAGTGCAAGTGTTGAAACACTGGCTGAAGCTCATGTCCTTGTTGTTGCCAACGGAACAAGTGGATGAGGTCACGTCGGGCTCACACGAAATAGAGGGATCAATGGTCTTGGTAACACAGACTTCAGCAGCAGTAGTGGGTCGTCCACATCTACCAAGGAAGGTCAACAGCTGATCAGGGAAGTTGAACAAACCGCCAAAGTCGATGTAAGTGATACACGACAGGCACTCCTCAACATTGTTGCTCAGAGCCAGAATTCGGTCACAGATACACTGCTGGAGACCAACACACAGGGCAATCTCTCGGATGATGTCGCCACAGGTCTTGATACAGCTGTCCTTGGACTGAGACACGGTACTACACGAGGTGATAGTGGTAGCAACAGGTCCAGTGGAAGTGGCAGGGGCAGAGGTGATTGTAGCAGAGCCAGAATCAACAGACGAAGAATCGACGCCAGTATCAGTGGAGGACGGGTGAGTATCAGTGACAGTGGAAGAGGCACCAGAGTCAGTGGAGGACAAGTCGGAACCAGAGACAGTGGAAGATGCACCAGTCAGAGCTGAAGACGAGGGCTCAGCAGAGCTTGAAGATGTCGACACAGCTGCTGAAGTGATGATCACAGAACTGCTCAGGGTAGAGCACACACCAGGAATGGTCTGGTAGTTGCAGTTGCTGGTAGCCGTCGAGTCAATGCCACAGTTACCAAGCCAGTTCAGGAAGTTGGCACCGAGAAGAGGAATTCCACCGAGATCGAAAAGACTCACACACTGGATACAATCTCCAACAGCTTCAGCAGTCTTCGCGAGTCGATCACAGATGCAACCCCTGATACCAAGACAGAGACCAATGGAACTCACGATACCAGTGCAAGTGTTGAAACACTGGCTGAAGCTCATGTTCTTGCTGTTGCCCACAGAACAAGTGGAAGAAGTCACATCAGGCTCACAGGTCACGGCAGGGTCGATAGTCTTGGTAACACAAACTTCAGCAGCAGTGGTGGGTCGTCCACATCTTCCGAGGAAGGTCAACAACTGATCAGGGAAGTTGAACAGACCGCCAAAGTCAATGTAAGTGATACACGACAGGCATTCCTCGACATTGTTGCTCAGAGTCAGAATTCGGTCACAAATGCACTGCTGCACACCGACACACAGTGCAATGTCTCTGATAATGTCACCACAGGTCTTGATACAGCTATCCTTGGACTGAGTAACGGTGCTGCATGAGGTGATGGTGGTAGCAACAGGACCAGTAGATGTAGCAGGGACAGGGGTAATAGTATCAGAAGAACCAAAGCCAGTACCGTGGGACGAAGACACGACGGGAGCGGTTGAAGAAGAACCAGAATCCGTAGATGAACCAGAACCAGACACAGTAGAGGAGACATCAGAGCCAGAGGCAGTAGAAGAAACATCAGAACCAGACACAGTAGAAGAGACTCCAGATTCAGTAGAACCCGACGCCACGGCAGAATCTGTTGAAGTAGAAGAAACAACAGTCAGAGTGGAAGACGTGGGCACAAAAGAACCGGACGATGTCGAGTCAGCCGCAGACGTGATGATTACAGAGCTGCTCAGAGTAGAGCACACGCCGGGGATAGTCTGGTAGTTGCAGTTACTGGTGGCTGTTGAATCAATGCCACAGTTGCCGAGCCAGTTCAGGAAGTTGGCGCCAAGAAGAGGGATTCCACCGAGATCAAAGAGGCTGACACACTGGATACAATCTCCCACAGCTTCAGCAGTCTTTGCAAGTCGGTCACAAATACATCCTCGAATACCCAGACAGAGACCAATAGAGCTCACAATGCCAGTACAAGTATTGAAACATTGAGTGAAACTCATGTCCTTGCTGTTTCCAACGGAACAAGTAGACGAAGTAACGTCAGGCAGACAAGAGACAGCAGGGTCGATAGTCTTGGTAACACACACCTCAGCAGCGGTAGTGGGTCGTCCACATCTTCCAAGGAAGGTCAACAGCTGGTCGGGGAAGTTGAACAGTCCACCAAAGTCGATGTAAGTGATGCAGGATAGACATTCCTCAACATTGTTGCTCAGAGCCAAGATTCGGTCACAGATACACTGTTGGAGGCCAACACAGAGAGCGATTTCTCGAATGATATCACCACAAGTCTTAATACAACTGTCCTTGGACTGGGTAACAGTGCTACAAGAGGTGATGGTAGTAGCAACGGGACCAGATGAGGTAACAGGGGCAGGAGTAATCTCAGCAGAGCTGGAAGACGAGGGTGTGGCAGCAGCTGAAGAGCTAGGAGAAGCAACAGGAGTACTGGAAGACACAAGAGGAGAGCTGGAAGACTCAACAGGAGTGCTGGAAGAGGCAACAGGAGTGCTGGAAGACACCACAGGAGTGCTGGAAGGAGCAGAGGAGCTAGGAACAACAACAGGAGAGCTGGAAGGAGCAGCAGTCTCGGAGGTGGTAGACTGGGCAGCTGAGGTAATGACAACAGAGCTGCTCAGAGTAGAACACACACCAGGGATAGTCTGATAAGCACAGTTGGAAGTAGCAGTAGAGTCAATACCACAGTTTCCGAGCCAGTTCAAGAAGTTGGCGCCAAGAAGAGGAATTCCACCGAGATCAAAGAGGCTGACACACTGGATACAATCTCCAACAGCTTCAGCAGTCTTTGCAAGTCGGTCACAAATACATCCTCGGATACCAAGACAGAGACCGATAGAGCTCACAATGCCGGTACAAGTGTTGAAGCACTGAGTAAAGCTCATGTCCTTGCTGTTGCCAACGGAACAGGTAGAGGAAGTAACGTCGGGCAGACAAGAGACAGCAGGGTCGATAGTCTTGGTAACACACACCTCAGCAGCGGTAGTGGGTCGTCCACATCTTCCGAGGAAAGTCAACAGCTGGTCGGGGAAGTTGAAAAGACCACCAAAATCGATGTAAGTGATGCAGGACAGACACTCTTCAACATTGTTGCTCAGAGCCAAGATTCTGTCACAGATACACTGCTGAAGACCAACACACAGGGCAATCTCTCGGATGATATCACCACAGACCTTGATACAGCTGTCCTTCGACTGGGTTGTTGTGCTACAAGAGGTGAGAGTAGTCACAGCAACCTGGGAGGTGGTCAAAGGAGGAGATGTAATAACATCAGAGCTGGTAGATGAAGGAGTGGGGACAACAACTGGAGAGCTGGAGGAAGAGCTGGAGGCAACATCAGGTGTCGAAGAGGAACTAGGAACAACCACAGGAGTGGAGGAAGAGCTGGGAACAACCACGGGAGAGCTGGAGGAAGAGCTGGGAACAACCACGGGAGGGCTGGAGGAAGAGCTGGGAACAACCACGGGAGTCGAAGAAGAGCTAGGAGCAACCACAGGAGTCGATGAAGAGCTAGGGGCAACAACAGAGGACGAAGAGGGGGTGGAAGCAACGCTGCTCGAGACTACAGGAGTGGAAGAGGCTCCAGTGGCAACAGAAGACGATGGGAGGGCAGCCTGGCTAGTGGTACCCTGGGCAGCTGAGGTGATAACAACAGAGCTGCTCAGAGTAGAGCACACGCCAGGAATGGTCTGGTACGCACAGTCGGAAGTCGCCTTAGAGTCGATGCCACAGTTTCCAAGCCAGTTGAGGAAGTTGGCACCAAGAAGAGGAATTCCACCAAGATCGAAAAGACTCACACACTGGATACAATCTCCAACAGCTTCAGCAGTCTTTGCCAATCGATCACAAATACATCCTCGAATTCCCAAACAAAGACCAATGGAACTCACGATACCAGTACAGGTGTTGAAACACTGAGTGAAAGAGAGATCCTTCTTGTTTCCGACGGAGCAAGTGGAAGAGGTCACATCGGGGAGACAAGAGACAGCAGGGTCAATGGTCTTGGTCACGCAAACTTCGGCAGCAGTAGTGGGTCGTCCACATCTACCCAGGAAGGTCAGCAGCTGATCAGGGAAGTTGAAAAGACCACCAAAGTCGATGTAGGTGATACAAGACAAACACTCCTCAACATTGTTGCTCAGGGCCAAGATTCGGTCGCAAATGCACTGCTGGAGACCCACGCAGAGAGCAATCTCTCGAATGATATCGCCACAGATCTTGATACAGCTATCCTTGGACTGTGTGACTGTGCTACACGAGGTGAGTGTAGACACAGCAGCTTGGGTGGAAGACACAGGAGGAGGAGTAACTGCAGCAGAGGAAGAGGGGGTGGGGACAACCACGGGAGAGCTGGAGGGTGTGGGGGCGGCAGTGGAGCTAGGCACGATGACAGGCGAGCTGGAAGACGAGATAACAGCAGGCGAGGACGACGAGCTGGGAGCGACAACGGGCGAGGAAGATGAGCTGGGCACGACAACGGGTGAGCTGGAAGCAGCCTCAGTAGACGAGCTGACAACAACAGGAGCAGATGACGAGCTTGGGCTGGGCACAACCACAGGCGACGAAGACGAGCTTGGGCTGGGCACAACCACAGGCGACGAAGACGAGCTAGGGCTAGGCACAACCACAGGCGACGAAGACGAGCTAGGACTGGGGATCACCACAGGCGACGAAGACGAGCTAGGACTGGGAATCACCACAGGCGACGAAGACGAGCTAGGACTGGGAATCACCACAGGCGAGCTGGAAGACGTGCTCGAAACAGCAGCTGCAGAAGTAGAAACAGGGGCAGGGGGCTGGGAGCTGCTCGTCACTGCTGCAGAAGTCACAGGGGCAGGAGGCAGAGTAGAGGAAATGGTCGTACACTTACCAGAAATGGTGAGGGGAGCGCAGCTGGTGATGGCCTTGGAGTTGACTCCACACTGGCCCAGCACGTTGAGGAAGTTGGCGGCCATGAAAGGGATTCCACTCAGATCGAAAATCGAGATACATTGGATACACTGCGCGACAGCTGTGGTGACGGCAGCCAGTCTGTTACAGATACAGGATCTGAAGCCGAGACAGAGACCAACAGAAGTGATGATGCTGGTACAGACCTCAGTACACTTGATAAGAGACATGTGGTCATCGTTGGCAACAGAGCAAGTGGAAGTAAAAGTGTCAGGGGCGCAGGAGACCTTTGTGTCGATGGTTCGAGTAACACAAGTAGGGGGAGAGGCAGTGGTAGCTCGGTCACATTGAGCCAGGAAATTCAGAAACTTACCGGGAATGTCAAAGAGTGCACCAAAGTCGAATCGGGTGATACACTCGAGACAGGCCTCGACGTTGTCATTGAGAGTCACAATTCGGTCGCAAATACAACTTCTCAGTCCAACACACAGCGCAATCTGGTTGATGATGTTGGTGCAGGTGGTGAAACAGGTATCCTTGGAAATGGTGGGAGTGTTGCAAGAGACGGTGACAATGGGGGCTCTTTTCTCAAGAGCGGGAACGGGAACGGGGGCAGGGGTGATCTGGGGCTCTTCGACGCCACAGACGGAGATTTGGGGGGTCTGAGAGAGTCCCAGCTCCTCGAGCCGGTCGTACACGTCCCATTTCTGGTCGGGGAGATCGAACACAGTCAGGCACTGAAGGCACTATTTTGGGTTAGTAAAATGGTCATCTCTGTGTTGCTTTGTGCAGCGTTCTGTGACGTAGCTTTCTGGCGTTGCTTCATGTGCAGGTAGCATTTCGGTGTAGATTCTGGTGATGCATGAGTGCAGTTGGGACAAATTACAAGTACGCAAAACGCAACTCACGAAGATGTTGGTGCAGCCATGCATAATCGGTCGCTTAGCCTTTCAATGATTCCAAGCTAAGTTTTGCAAATAGAAGTTGTGCGCGCCC
This sequence comes from Yarrowia galli, assembly GCA_900519055.1. Classification (NCBI taxonomy): domain Eukaryota; kingdom Fungi; phylum Ascomycota; class Dipodascomycetes; order Dipodascales; genus Yarrowia; species Yarrowia galli. The sequence goes on along the minus strand of ULGS01000006.1, from coordinate 344,517 downwards.
ATGTCGAAACCTTGAAAGTTGCCGTCTCGTAAAACATGCAGCCCAGCTCTGTCGGAAGAGGAAACGAATACTCACCTGTTCGGGGTCGGATCCCACGGTCAAAAAGTCGTCGCAGCTGGAAATACAGACATCAGCTGAGAGAGAGGAGGCAGGAAGACACGCCTTGTACTGCACTGGACCGGCAGCAGCAAGAAGAGCTCCTGAGGCGGAGAGCAGAAGGGAGAGCTTCATACTCAAGCTGTGTTAGTATAGCGAATCATTGGTAGGGCATGGGGGGGTCTAGATCGTCGTTCGGATCATCGGTGTCTGTAGACCCACCGACTTGCTGCGGTTTGGCAAAGCCCGTAGGAGAGCGTCGGAGAGCCTCTTCATGCAAAGCCCATGTTTTCCCGAGGTTAGTCGTGCTATACTCACCAAGCTAGCTTAAACTTAAGGCTGAGGTTAAACGGTTTGAAGGGAAACGCTCGATAGCTAGGGTTAGTATTATGAAGTCTTTAGTGTTTGTCAAGACAGCGGGAGATTGACAGTGATGGACAGTGATGGGCGGTGATGGACAGAGTGATGGACAAAGTGATGTACAATGCGAAGTGCAACGGCAATGTTGTCTTGTATCTTGACCAAAGTGTGCTCAGCTGTCTCCAAGTTGATCTCTCCAAGGTAGGTACTCACCAATGAACGTCGTAGGGAAGGACTGTATGAGATGGCCTCGGGCCAAGAAAGTGAAGGTCGTTAGGGGTGCCGAAGTGTCGATAGTCGGTGCTTGTGCAGAATGGGCCCCTTCAAGTCTTTATACCAAGTGTCTTCAGGGCTATTCTCTTCAACCTTGTTCTCCTTCAGTCTGGCTGTATTTCTGCTATCAAAACCCGTCTTAGGCCCCCTGTTGGCATACGGACAAGGAGACTGCATGCAACTTGTGGAGATGAACCTCCGATACGAAGCCCAGCGTTGATAGAGTCGGTGGAAGCAATGTCTTAGTGTTTATCCAAATGCTTGGTATGTCGTACGAGAATCATACCGTAGTACAAGATCTTTCCACGGTGATTCAAAAGGAATTCTAGGAACCTGGCCACCCCCATCCACGGCCCGCACCAAGGTGTCTCTCAGCACTGCGGCTGGCGGCAATGTGCCATGACTAGTCCGAGCTCATGCAGTCTCCTCAATGGCGCTATGCGATGTCCTGTCGAACAGTTACATTCCGTCCAACCCCAGACCCTCTTTAGGAAGTGGAACGTCTCGAATGGCTGCATAATGTTGCGTCTGTGTCTCTCCCTAAAGACCCTTCATCCTACCGGAGAGCCTGGAGCGACTGCATTAGAGTCCTTGGGAGAGCTATTGTCACCTAGCCGTGCTCCCATAGCGTCGCTTAACGACGGGAAGGGCTATTGTACGCGATTGTGGGGCCCACGGATCCACTACCCTCCATGTACACCACCTCGGTGCAGAACATCATCGGTGTTTGGCGAGAACGACGAAGTTTGTAACTATTGCTGGGGAAGCTTGTCAAAACGAAAAGTGAAACTTGGTTTTGCTGTCAGGCCTAGAAACTCGGTGGAAGGTAAGACAAGGCCACGATTGGCTTCTGATTAAACGCTCGCCGCAACAAATCTGTCATTATTCATACAAGCGACTTTTTGACTGACGTCGGCCATGCAACTCTGTATTTTACTCAATATAGAAGTGGAGCTGAGAGGGAACAAAGTGAGCATATGGAATGTCGCCAATCTTTTACCGCTACGGCGGACTACTCTCATGGAACATTGCGGCTGGCCATACGGCATCTCTAGCAAGTTACCAGATTTGCCGGGGTAGCGAGCAAAACGCAAAACCAAACCCACGAGCCCCCTGTGGAACAAAGAGAAACTTTTGGTCGTATAACTTTACGTTTGGCCAAGCGACTTTTGAAAAGCAGCCGGGCGTAAAGCTGTCACTGTATCAGTTTTTTGGCATGTGTAGGAGACCACCTGCATTGGTCATAGAAACGGAGGGGCGGTAATATTCGATACATGTTCTGTAACAGGTGGATACCTGCAGGGAGTGTATACGCCGTCCGCGCCACCATACAAATCCACCTTGTATACTTATGCGTGATTCATGCCAGGTGTTTTCCGCTCGATGCATAAATGTATATCTCAGTCATGGGCATACCAACAGACTTTGACTAGTGCGACTCCAGTGAAAGTATTGTACATTGGTACACAGTAGTGCCAACTTTGGCTAGGTCGAGAGTAGTGCATTTTGTGGCAGAGTAGTCATGGCTAAAAGTCAGGGCCCGATGCCGTTTGTCTACGTTGGGCGCCGGCTATTTTTAAGCTCACACTGATATTCATGTGCGACATCTTCCTTGCAGCCATGCCTACTACCCCTCCATCATTTCACACGCCCCCCCGCTACCCCTAGTCGAACATGAAACTGGGCCCTCGTAAACCTAGATCGTAGCCAATCTGAGCGACTGAAACATCGTGAAACATGTTCGATTCATTTGCAAGACATTCGAGACGTTATTTGGGCCCCTTAATCCACTTTGGGTCGAGAGCCAACAGCTAGTGCAACCGTGAATGCTGCCTGCCTGCCTCCAATGCACTACTTGCACGCCCAGCCGTATCCACAGTCCAGGGTCTCCAACCACTACTGTACCCCCTAGTGTGCCCCTAGTAAAAAGCAGCCACGAGATATGTGGTGATGGCGTGGTGTTAGTTTTTGTCAACCGCTCGCTAGCTGCTTTCCTCATGTCCAACACTAGACTATTTCAGGGAGCTAAACTGACACCTTCCTTGTCTCGTGGGCCCAAAAACCTTTCTCATACCAGCACCATGTTACAACCTGCTGCTGCTGCAAGCAAAGAGTAGATCTTCCAAGAACCTCATGCCTTGTTACTGTATCACCCCGTAACTCCCGAGACACCAAAGTGAGCACTTTTCAGGCAGCCATTGATGCGACTCATTGAGACAACTTTGGAGCCTCTCTGTCTGTCTCTCGCTTAAACCCGCCGATAATGTGGGGCACTAAATACGCCCTGCCGTAGACCCTAGACCAATTGACCCCAGTCCAACTACGAGTACAGTAGACCATCGGACCAGGGACCCACAGTCTACAGGCTAGCGGAATACGCCCACAATCGCTCCTGACGATAATATAATACTGGTCACTAACAACCTCCTTGCTTTGCTTTTTGCAATGCGCTCTTTACACAGACTTTCGCTTGCAACTGTCCAGGGTCTCTTCAGGTCTTGGCCGTTTGCTGCAACAACGTACAGGGGACGATTTAGCACCCTGAGGACATTGACAGTTCCCTGAAGCGGAACCTCGGCTGGCCCCTACTACCCTAGTATCTGTCACAGAGCATCCATCCAAAGGCGATGCCCACGGGGTACACAAACGAGACAAAGACGGCCTCGTACACTAAGACACAGTCTACTCGTATGTAGCTAGTTGTACGACCAAATAATTAATTCATTGTGTTCTTCTCTCTCCTATTCTAGCTAATGCAACACGTTTTGATCCAGGTAAGTCCAGCCGCCAAACTGCTTCTGCACACTGTCGGACAGGTAATCATTGGTAACACTGTCCTGGGGAACCATGCTGGTGTAGTCGCGGTCAAAGTTGCTGGTGTCGGTGGGATCAAGGACTCGGGGCTTGAAGGGGGCCGAGTACTTCTTTGCAAGAAGCCGGTTCCAATCAATGTCCTTGAAAAAGGGATGAGCCTTGATTTCCTGCGCACCCCCGGCTCCAAGCCGCTCAGAAGGTTCCCGTTGAAGCAGCCCTGTAATAATATCCACAGCGGTAGGATCCATGCCCTGTGGGAACCTTAGCGGGTCGTTGAGAATCCGCTGATACATCTTATTGTGATTGTCGGAATAGAATGGCGGGAGTCCGGTTAACATCTCGTAGAGTAAGACACCCAGGGTCCACCAGTCCACGGACTTGTTGTATCCCTTGTTCAGGAGGATTTCCGGACTCATGTACTCGGGTGTGCCGCAGCGGGTGTTGGTTCGCTCGTCAGATGTCATGTTGAGCTTACACAGTCCAAAATCACAAAGAACAATGTGACCCATGTAATCCAGCAGGATGTTCTCCGGCTTCAGGTCCCGGTACACAATGTTGTAGTCATGCAAACACTCAAGAGCACAGAGCAGCTCCGCAGTGTAGAAACGAGCTCGGTTGAGGTCAAAGAACCGTTCTCGTTGCAGGTGGTAGAAGAGCTCACCTCCATTGACAAACGCCAATCCAAGATAGAGCTTCTCAGGGCTCTGGAAGGAAAACTTGAGCGGAACAATGAAAGGGTTTCGAATTTGGGCTAACACGGTTCGCTCCGCCAAGGTGTGTGCAACCTCGTCCGTGGAAATGATATAGTGTTTGTAGATAGACTTGATGGCATAAATCTGGTGCGTGTCTTTCTTCTTCACCATCATTACCTTTCCAAACGTGCCCTTTCCCAGAACCTTAAGAAGCTCAAACGACTGCATTGACAGCTGTGACTGAGATTTAGGTGTAGGTTTGTAATCCACGGTGATTTTGAGTCGTCCCGTGCCAGACGACACCGCGCACCACCCGTCGACAGACCGATTGGCATGTGTCAGCGCCGGCCGCACTCTCACGCAGCCGAGGAACACGTCAAGAACCGTGTTTGTCGACTTTTCATCTCCAAGCGCGCTACTCCGGCCAAGCAGAGGATGGATCTCGTTCTGGATGAGCGTCGTCGGCAGCTTGGCGTAGATGTTGATAGTGAGCCCTTCGTCGGTACGCGACACGTCAAATGAGGACCGTGCGTTCCAAATGGGGCAATCCAGCCCGTCGCCACCGGTCGGCTCAAGCAGCAATTGGGTCTTGTCGAATTCCAAAACGAGATAGACTGGTGGCGGCCCCCCATTGTCTTGCTCCTCAAAGTATGCAGAATATTTTTTGTAGGCCTCCGGCAGCGACAGGCCCTCTGTGCCAAAAATGGACACATCCAACACGCCTGCGGCGGGTACGGATGGCGGGTGTTGTGGGGTCTGCGGCTTTGATAAGGACGTGACAGGCTTGATGTTGTCGGTGCTGTGTACTGTTTCTGCGGTTTCCGTGGTTGCTGTGGTGATAGCGGTTACCGAGTCATCGTCCACACAGCTGGCCTGGGTATGGGTGCTGGCATGGGTGCTCACAGGTGTGGCTGCTGTGGCGGTGACTTCCTTGACAGACGTGTGATTGGACTGCACGGTTTGCACGGTGACTTGGCTTTTGTGGCTTTTGGTCGAGTTGTGTGACAGCGACGTGGTCAGCTTGTTTGCAAATCCTGTCTTGAGGGTGGGTGTGGGCGGTCCATCGGGTTGCTTCTTTTTGGGTGCTGGCGCCGATTCAGTCGCGGGTTGCGTCGGTGCTTTAGTTGTCTGAGCTGGCGGCTTTGGGGTTTGTGGTTTGGTCGAGACTGTGGGCAGATTGGTGACCGTCTGAGACGAAGAGCGTCCTCCAAACGACGACAGAGTCGTTTCCTTGAGTTCTGTGTTAGTACGGGAAATCCGAGGCCCGGCAGCTCTGTGCCATAATTAGCCACCCTAGAGCTCATTCCACTCAGATCAGGCAGCCATGATATGCATTAGCCCTGTGGTAATAAAACAACCAGTCAGGTCTGTGTGTGTGATTTCATATCTGGGGTCTGAGTAAGGGGGTCCTTTTGTGTCTCTGTCTTTACTCACTTTTGGTTATGTTCCAAGTCATGGTGAGTCCTTGGTAAGGGGAGAAGTCATGCAAGGGGGGTTGTGGGCGATTGTGTATCTGTTGTATCCAAGTTGTAGGTCTGTCTGAGTAGTCTGTTGCGATCTGGTGGGTGTCTCTGTCAGGGGTGGGGCTGTAAGATGACTAGTGCGGCTTGGTGCATCACGTGGTTGAGGTTGTATGAGATAAGTAAATAGGGTGTGCATACCTAAGGTGCGCCGAGGAGGTTTCTTCAGCGTAATAGGGGGCAGAGTGAGGATTTCATAAAACAATAGCGCGGTTGGGTTCAAGAGAAAACCATTTTATTTATTGCATCCACGGACTGCCCTGACTATATTTCACGGCTATTGAACAGTTGTATAAGCGTTTGTGCCGGTGGGGCTATTTCCTGCCTCTCTCCCCTTACCTCAAGAGTTCGGAGTTAAAACCTCGATCGTAAATAACGGCAATCTGCAGCCCGCAAAAGAGTGCCTTGAACTGCGCGCATCCTGCCAACATTCTTGACCAGTGTATGATCGTATATTTGTTGCACACATGCGGAATCTCAGGTGAGGATTCTGCAACAAAGTCTGCATGAGAGTCCTGCATTCAAATTCTGCGTCCAGGGCGTTTGCTGCAATACTCAGAAGCAATAGCAGAGCTGGATGTGGAAATTATTACACAGTTGTGCACATTCGTTCGCCACCCAAAGCTTGAATCTGTCTCGTCCTTGGACCGCTCCAACGTAAAGTCTTCGATAGTCTACTCTTTGACTTCTAGAAAAGAGGACACGGAAAAACGGCCATTCCGATCTCCCTTCCTTTCTCTCTTTCTCTCTCCCGTCTCATCCCACCTCTCTTATATGAAATGCAGAAGCAGTCAAACTCCCAAAAGCCGCGGGATAAGCTCACGTCCGAGCCATTTGTAGACGCGCTCCAGCCCATAGAATACTTGGTGTCGTGTGCGGAACCCGTCAATTTGCAATTTGATCGATTCGGCAAGTTGTGGTTCCCCTCATCAAACCGTTGTACTGTGCCTACTACCTCTTGTTTCAGCCTCACCATGCACTTCGGCACACACGGCACTCTTCGGCACTACGAACTACAGCATCAGCGCCATCAGCACCACGTGACTTTAATGGAAAAGTGAGACAGCAGATCCGTCTCCCCCCACGACACTCTCTCATACTATACACCAGTTGAACCAGTTGACCCAGCCCAACGTCCAGGCGACTCTTCGACCAGAAAAAAGGCCTTTCCAAAAGTTTGCCCGCCACAGGCAGCAAAGTGCGCTTGCCACATTGCAACAACAATGTCGTCCTTGGAACACATAGCGCCGCTGGATCTGGACAACCGAGCGGTGGGATCGGGCCAGCCCCAAAGGTCCATCGCCAGATATAAGAGTCTGGAGACCCTTAGAGGTGGCCGCAAAGACAGCTTCCCGCCGTTGCTCACAAACAAGAGCACAATCCAAGAGACTCTAGACGACTCGGCTCTGGACCTGGAACTCGATAGCAGCAGTGACACAAACGACATGATGAACGACGACACAAACGACGACACAAACCTGTTTGCTACAGACTTGTCGCCAGCAGCATCGGCACCCGTGCTGGGAACGGTACCGCCGCTCATTCCGCCCATTGTCACAAACACAACACCGTTCTCGGTACCAATGAGTCCTCGTCTGAGCACCTCTTCCAGTCCCCGCTTTTCTTCGCCGCGATTCTCACCTTCTTCTCTCGCCAACACCCTTGCATCTTCTCTCAGCATCAGCCCGACTCTGGGCTCTACAGTTATGGAGCTGCCCACAGCTCTGGCCAGAAAACTGTCCCGCAGAGGTCTCTCCACCAGTCCTCCATTCCGCAACAGAAGCAGCAGTTGTCCAAGCGTGGAAATGCCAATTACACGCCACAAGAACTCGGACGAGCAGACGGCAGGAAACGTCGCTACAGTGTCGTCAATTCTGTCGTCAGAGTCTGCAGAAGTCACTGTACCTCTTGTTCTACAGCAGGGAATGCCCTTTCTACGAATCACACACAAAAAGAAGGTCCAGCGAATGTTCAAAATCGACCCTGTCACAGGAAGAGTCTCGTGGGATGACAAGAAGGCCAGTGCTTGTTTTTCAGTCGACACAATCTGCGAGATTTCGCTGCAGGAAAACGCGCGAAACCACCGAGAAGAACTCAAGGTGTCGTCCAACCACGAGTCCAGATGGGTGACTATCACCTACATGAAAAACAAGCGTCGTAAGCCGCTACATTTGGTTGCGCCGACTAAGGAGGAGTTTACACTGTTTGTTGACGCACTACAAAACCTAGTGTATTTCCGTCAGGAGCTAATGAGAGGATTCCAGTCGTCAAACCCCAAGATTGCCTCAGTTCATTGGAAGTCGTACGCCGCCAAGGAACAGGGAGAAGAACGACTCACTTTTGAGGCTGTCCAACGTCTTGCCCAGCGACATCACGTGCTCTGTTCAAGAGAGTACCTCAAGTCCAAGTTTGACGAGGCCGATGTCGACAAGTCCGGATTCCTGGAATTCAACGAGTTCAAGATCTTTGTCAAGCTGTTGAAACGACGTCCAGAGATTGTCACCCTGTACTACCAGACTCTGGGTAAGCCTGAGCCTGCCAACATCTGGAGCGACGATCGAATGACTCGAGACGATCTGCTGGGGTTCCTGGATCACGTGCAAAGAACTCGGTACGAGTCCCATGTCTTTGAGAAGATCTGGGCCAAGTTTGCTCCTAAAGACGGAGTTTTCGACTCCTCGTTGGACTACTGGACTGTTGACTCGTTCAACGACTTTCTTCTGTCATCCTACAACCAGTTTGTCAAGCCCGAGACCAACCTCAACCGACCTCTCAACGAGTACTACATTTCCACGTCTCACAACACGTATCTGATTGGTCGGCAGGTGGCAGATACTTCTTCCGAAGAGGGATACATTCGAGCTCTTCAATCCGGCTGTAGATCGGTCGAGATTGATATCTGGGATGGACCCGATGATCATCCAGTTGTGAAACATGGCCGAACATTCACCTCCTCGGTGTCTGTGGAAGACGTGTGCTCTGCCATTCGTAAGTATGGTTTCATTGCATCTCCCAACCCTTTGATTCTGTCGCTGGAGATCCATTGCTCTGCTTCCAACCAGCTCAAGGTGGTCGATATTCTTAAGAGCACGTTTGGAGAGAATCTCGTCACCCAGCCTCTTCTTCCCGGCTCTCTGAACCTCCCATCACCTCATGAGCTCAAGCATCGAGTGCTGATCAAGGTGAAGGCTGGTAGAGAGCCTGCAGCAGGTGACAAGTCCAATGGCGCTTCCTTCTCGTCCTCCTTCTCGTCGTCTTCTACAACTACAGCTTCCGAGTTTGACGATCTCAGCGCTACTCCATCTGTTTCTGGCGGAGGGAAGCGAAAAGAGACGAGTGGAACAACCAAGAAGATTGTCCCCGCTCTGGGCGAGCTCGGAGTGTACGTCCAAGGTCTCAAGTTCCGCAACTTTGCATTCCCGGAGTCCAAGACCACCAACCACTGCTTTTCCTTCTCCGAGCGAAAATTCATTTCCATCTGCAAGGATCCCGAGAACCGGGAGCAGATGATGAAACACAATCGACGCTACTTGACACGTATCTACCCCTCTGGCTACCGTGTCAAGTCGTCCAATCTCAACCCGCTCTATTTCTGGCAAAATGGAGCCCAAATGGTGGCTCTCAATTGGCAGACGTACGATTTGTCGGCCCAATTGAACGATGCCATGTTTGCTGCACGCGGAGGATACGTGCTGAAGCCGCCGTATCTCCGCCATCTCAAAAGTCCCCGTTCTGGTCATTCTGTGAATCTGTCGTTCATTTCGGCCCAACAGTTGCCTCGGCCCAAGGATCTCGGCAAGTCGTCGTTTGATCCTTATATTGTGGCTCAGCTGCATGGACCGGGTGAGAACCACAAGCTCAAGACCTCGCCAGTCATTGACAACGGCTTCAATCCTCGCTGGAACCAGGATTGGAGTCTGTCTCTGAGTCCCGAAGACTACGAGTTTTCTTTTGTTCAGATCACGCTGTACACTCAGGACCGGCCCTTTGCCGTGTCTTGTCTGAGACTGTCGTCGCTGAATGAGGGTTACAGACACGTGCCATTGAATGACCTACAGGGAGAGGAGTACTTGTTTTCCACCTTGTTTATGAAGGTGTCCAAGGTCTCCAACTAGACCGACAGTCTCACAGAGTCTGTCGCCATTGCTTGTATATACGTATTTATTGTTTTATTGAAAAGGAGCTTGTAGATTTGTGAGGTGGCCGAGTGCCACGTTGCTACTTGTAGTCTCTGTGAGTCATTGTCTCATACACGTATGGGGAACAACGAGCTTTAGTCAGTGACGTGTCTCTTGTGGTAAGACTTCCCTCACATTCCTTTGTACTCGAACCGGTACGTACACATATCTACCCCCCTTGTCGAACAGTCGACTTTTGGGGCTATCATAAGCGACGGGGGTATGTACGAGCCAGCCCAAGGTGTAAATACGATCAAGGTATAGGGGAGGAGTTGGGCCAATGTGTAAAGTTCCGCACCCCTGTAGGCTGAAAGAGGATCGTACGATGTTTCAAAAATTTTCACCGTTGATTTTAGTGGGCCGTTAAAAGCAACGGAGCCCCCTATGCGATGTGCTTCACGTGGCTGCTTGGCTGCTTTTTGGAGAGGTATGCATAAGTTGTTTCAACGGTTGACTAGTGGGAAAAAGGAATGCTGAAGCTACTTGACCCAGTTATTAGTTATTTTGATGCAGTTGTGATTGTAATAGTTGACAGAGGGTCGGCTTCTTTTGTTCGACTGGTGATCTCCGCAATGCCAAGGGAGGTTGCGCACCGACGTACATTATTTCCATGCATTTACGCACCCCCACATTGCTCATGCACATGTTCCGACGAAGACTTCATTGTCTCATAGGCACTCGACACTCGACATTCGACGGGAAAAGAGTTGAGAATTGCTTTTAACAATCGCCGAGCTTGCGAGTCTTGTTTATTTGGGTTCTTCTTTAGCCCCACGGGTAACTTTGGCCAGTCCAATAACACGATCCTTATCATACAAGTAGAGTTGTTCACAGAAGAAAAAGTATGCCTGAAATCTGCCCTCGGCTCGGCTGTATTGAGGCCCTGACTGGTGGAAAAGAAAGGTCGGTGATAAGAGAGCCGAACGGCTCTATTTTGAGAACATTTCTTCTGTTTGTTCGTATTGACATGCGTGGAACATGCACCTCGGATTTGTGTGTTCATTTGTGTGTTCTAGAAAAAGAGAGTCAACGACACGGAATGGCCACGGGAAAAAGAACCGTGACCATTTATGAAATGGCAATGTCTCACTTGGATGTCTTGAAAAACTATAGTATTAACGAGTCAACGGCGTTGTCTCTTGAATGAATGTTGTCTCGTGAAATGTCTCATTCCGCGTAAGTTGACCAAAACAAGAAATGTTGCCAACCAGCATACTGCTTGTGTCTAACCTCCGAGTACGAGTAGATGCACACCTTTCAGCTGTCCAACTCAATTACTCATTTATTACAAACAACAAATGACGCATATTTAACACAGCCGTCCACTGTGGCTCTGAACATTTGGTGTGCAGTATGTCATAGCTGATAGGATATGGGGGCCACTTGATAGGTGGCAGTGTCAGCTGTACTTAGAGTGGGACTGTAAGAGGTGGCGTCTGCTGCTGAGAGTACAGTTAGCTTCCGAGATCTGTACTGTAGTACGGAGTAGAGAGATGCCCAAGTGTGCCTCTCCCTCATGGCTTAACTAAAGTTAACAAAAGCTAAGCGACATGGTTAACTAGGATGAGATTAGTAACAGTTACTTAGAAAATCTATCTCCCCGAGCTTCGAAAAGTGGTCTATGCGACTCCCACGGTCTCATTTACCGTTCAATCAGTTTGTTGGGCTTACAGACCCATTACTGAGCAAATATCTGTTCTGATCCGAGTTCAGAAAAGCACGACAATCCTGGAAAGACGTCAGCGAGACGTTGGAATTGATTATCACTATATTGAAGCAGCATTGAAGCCATTTATGAGCTCCGTATAGATAATTCTCTTCCCCAGGTGCCTCGCGTGGTTGTTGTTGGCAGACTGCTCTTTTTGTTCACATTTAATTAACACGTAACTAAGAGAGAGGTTGTAGCTGAACAATTCGTTTTGTTTTGTTGACGATTTAACGAGTCGAAAGACTTTGTTGATTTGTCGCCCATAGTTGAAAGACTTGGTGGTTTCAGGTGCTCCGATGGAACTTCGGAGGAGTATAGAACAGTGAGATGGGTAGGTGAGGAGATGAAAGTCACGTGTATGGGGTAACTGCTATGGGAAAATGGATTCCCGGTGTTGTTTATTGTGTAGCTCTGATAGTTGGCTTTCCACTTCGATTTTGATGACAGGTCAATCTGTCCATGCCGGTTGCAACGGTGTATCTCTCAAAGTCATAGCTCCTCTCGTTGGGCCATTATGAGTGTACACTTTGAAGTTGATGATGAGTCTTCCCATTGCATTAAGAGCTGCAATCTCCTCACTGTTAACTCCTACTCATTACACGCTCTCTAGCCATACTACCCACTCACTGTCTATACCAATCTCATGTCTAATATGCTACATACATCTATTCAAGTCCCTTTTTTGTCCCGTTAGTTAAACCTCCATCTGCTCATCCACAATAGGTCGAGACTCGCCGGAAATCAATTCTCGTCGAATTTCAGGGGTAATCTTGGGATGGTTCTTCACCTTGATCACGTCCAGCAGAGCGTCTCGCTGGTCCTCGGTGATATCACTCTTGTATCGCTGGGCAAAAACCAGCAGGGACTGATGCCAGATGACGGGCAGAGCCTCCTCGACGTGGGCGAATCGCATAAAGTGGAAAACCACAGCGTCAACCACCCGGTAGGGCAGAGCGTACTTCTTGTCGAGCAGCACCTTGATGAACAGAGAGGTGGGGCCGGAGTAGGGCATCTCAGCCAGTCTCATGAGAGCAGCAGCAGAATGCAAAGTGGGGATGGAGACCTTGGACAGAATGGAGCTGACAATGATGGCCTCCTTGAGTGTGCACTGCTCGGCCAGAGGGAACAGGAAGCCCTTGAAAAAGGCAGAGGGCTTGTAAAGAGCCTTCTTGAGAGATCGGTAGACGTGGTAGTTAAGAGTCTTCTTCTCCTCAATCTCTTCCTTGAATCGCTCGAGAAGAACCATCTGGATGAACTTCTGGGCCTCCTTGGCCTGCTGGTTGGAGACAAACATCTTGGTTCCCTCGTAGATGGCGTTAGGAGACCAGCTGGCGGGATCGGTGACGTACAGAACATCCTGCCAGTTTCGCAGAGTGGGCACAATCTTGAAAGCCTTGGGCAGCTTTCCAGACTTGTATCGGCTCAGCAACTCTCCGACCTTCTCGTAGACTGCAATAACCTTGGGGGGAAGCATGACTCCCTCTCCCTCCAGACCCTGAGAAGTTCCTCCAGGAGCCTCTCCAGTTCGCTCAAACTCTTCCTCCTCTTCCTTCTCTCGAATCTTGGCCATAATCTTGTCGGCCAGAGAAACAGGCTCGTCCTCATTGAAGTACTTGGCGTACAGAGCAGCATCTTCAGGGGTCATAAACTCCTGCTGAACATCCTCGTACTCCTCGTACTCCTCCTCATCCTCCTCTTCGTCTTCATCCTCGAATTCGACCTCATCATCTTCGGGGAACTCCTCGCCTCGCTCCTCCTCATCCAGCTCTCGCTGCTGATCTCGAGCCATCTGCAGAATTCGTCGCGAAGTGGCCGAATCAATGAAATCTTCCTCTGCGGCATCAGTCTTCTTGCTGTTTCGAGAGGTCTTCTGCTTGGCGGATTCTCGCAGAAGTCCGCTACCCTGGCTCATGTCGACATGGAGCGGGCTGTGTCGCACCTTGGCGTCTTTAGTATCAGCTTTTCCCATTGTAGTGTGTGGTTCGTGATGTTTGTGATTCGGTGGGTGGAAAATATGCCAAACTGTATGCAGCATGCACAATTTTTTAGACTTTGGGAATAAGGTTGGCACGTGACCAGAGAGGATGAAGAAAATGGATGGTGATTATATTCGTTCTGATCGAGGAATTTCAAGGAGTAAGATGGTATCGGTAGTATCGTGATCGAATGGGGTCGCCACTCGTCATGGTTTTTAAGCTCTGTTTGGAGTAGGGTAGAACCTTAATTTATCAATTGATGAGCCGCACGGAAGGATGGGAGGCAGCCTCAGAAGTGCTTAAGTAAACTCAAGTAAATGATAGGGGTGGTAGTTGGACGACAAATGTGTTTCAACCTGGTTGGGCTCGGGAGAAGCGAGCCCTGAAAAGCTGTCTTAAAATTATTGACCTTAGATACATCCAGACACATCAATCATCCTTATAGCACCTATGGTACCATGTATTTGAGCTCATTGAGAGCTGTTGGGCTCAACTAAGTTTTAACTAAATCAAAGTGATGCATTGACAAGGCTGCGAAGATGGACAGTGAAGGTATGACAATTGCAAGAAGAGGGAAATGGGAACGTCACAAGCGGGGTATATCTAGTTGCTAGCATCAGGCCGTGTTTGGTGCTCGTATCTGAACTTGGGTATCTTCCACTCTCTTGTCAATGAATGAACCCATAACTCCGATATACAGACAATCGAAATAACCCTGAGCGGATTCTCAAGCCAAGCGTAGCGGTCAGACGATCTTCGAAGGTCCATTATATCCCATGAGCCACCTCTGAAACACCCTTACTAAGCCAGACACTCTCACGAGACGCCCACACAAAGTTCATCGTCACTGTTGACGTCATAGTGCTTACGAGATGGTAGTGGGGATAATCGGGAAGTACTGGGAGTATGGTATCAATGAGTTTCCAGACGTTAATGCTAACGTGATGGACACCTGAAACGCCATGTCAGCTCGTCTCGGGAGTCGGTTCCCGAAAACGAGTTTTTCCGAGCCGTGCGTCCGAGAGATCCTCTCTCAACGGGAGCGATAAAGTTAGCGAGTAAGAGTGAGAAAGGATGGGGTTTGACGGGGGTTTGAGTAAATGGATTTGCTTGAAAAGTTGATTTATTGCTATCACGTGATTATGGGAGCTGTAATGTGCAGTTCTTTTATCAATCATAGCCCCAATCATGAAGCTATACCCCTTTCCAACCACCTCATCGCTCCATGCATTGCTTTTTAATTTGGCTCACCTCCCTCTTTTGAGTTCACTATCACAGCAACTGGGGGTGTTGGTTAGGTGACGATAAAAGGGATCTACCTGAGTTTCATTTAAGACGTTTTCAGGGGCAGTGTACTGCAATACTTTTACTACGACTTGTGACAAAACATAACACCAACACAACAGTCGGCAACACAGACAACACAGACAGTCACAAACATACAGTCTTTAACACTCGACACAAACACATCCCCCACACTAATTATAAGGACACACCCACCCCCTCTCACACTTTCACCATGGTCTTACTACTGGCAAACGTTGCAAAGGGAATGAGCACCGATGAGGCTCGAGCACGACGTAACGCGCGTCGTGAGGCTCGAAGACAGGCCCAGAACGAACGACGGGCCGCCCGAAGAGCCCGGAACATTGAGAAGCGGCGGCTCAAGGAGCTCGGACGGGCGGCAGAAATGTCTGACGTGGAGCCCACCGAGTCGGAGTTTGATCCGGATGCGGACTCGGACCTCGAGACCCAGCAGGAGTACGAGAAGGAGTACCAGCATGAACTGGAGTTGATCCGGGAAAAGACGGCCAAGGAGAAGGACGAGTCGCTGAAGGGGTTGGAGAAGCATTGGTAGGGCGATTGAATGGAGAATTGACCGCCGAGAAGCTCAGGAGTCGTTCAGGAGCCGTTAAGGAGCCCCTCCGGTGTGGCCTCTGTGTGATATTCCGACTTCCTTGTACCATAGCTACTCGGACGAGATCAACTGGCAAAAACAGATGGGCCCCATCGTGTGCTTGAATCATGACCAAGAACCACAACTTGAGACACTCCAGGGCTCAGCGACTACCACGACACTGCCTGGCTAGATAACCACCAACCCCAAATTGGAATGGCAAGCCAACACCTCAAAACCCTTCCAGGTCAGAGGTGCATCTCACTCTGGCACCTGCCTCACTCAGTGAGACATTGTATATACGTTTCTCGTTTAATACACCAGGAATCTTGCATATCCAAAGTGGGCAGACGCACTGGAGAGTGCGGCACATACCGTGCAGGTGTGTATTGTGCCTTGCTCTCGTGAGCTCGTATCTACTGCCCCATCTGTAGTTGGCCCAGGAACTAGCTCTGCCAGCAAAGAGCGCAGCACGGTTGCTAGGCCAGTATGTACTAGGCCATGGCCTTGCACCTAGGCTAAAATGGCGTACACTTGTAGGTAGCTTCTGACTACTGTAGATCTATAGAAGCACAGTTATCAGCTGGACACACGAGCCCATGTTCTTAGATATGGTGTCTTCATGGCTCCTGGTAGTACCGTTTTCTGGTGCTAGAGAGAGGGCACCAGCTCAGAAACGGAATATGGAGATATCTACCTGGCTGGTAGTCATTCGATAGCCTCCAGTGAAAAATTTGAGGTCTCACAGATGAGGATAAAAACTACTAGGAGCGGAACGCAGATGTCTTACATGAGCTCTACTGAGTGGGGTCGCTTCTCAGAATGGAATCAGTGAATATCTCAAAGAACAGCAGCTAGAAAGAACTTCTCAGAGTGGTATGACCGCTTCCTCAGAGCAGGATCAGCTTTCCAAAATGGAAAGTGATAAACACTTGCTCTGAGACGTTCTTGTCGCTTCAGAACGCTCATCTTCTCACTAAGACCCTCTCGCCGTTGGGTCTCTCTTCCAACCCCATCAATAGCTCCCTTCTTATTTGCCCACGTGAACACCCCAACGACGTCAGGTGCCGTCTATAGCTGGAATCTATCAGGGTAGCATGAGGGGTCGGGAGCTCCGGAGTCCGGGGCAATAGAATCCATTTATGGTCTAGAAGCAATGTGACGCTGAATACGAGGTGTTAGCGGGGTTACAGTCGTTGCAGAGAAACCTTTCGTTTCTATGACGTATTGGTGCAGTTATCGATTGGCCAGCTTCTATGTGAACATGATCCTTTAGCTACTGTACCCATAAACGTCCTCCACCCTTCGTACCTTTGACTAAATCCTCCCTTCCACAGAAAGACAAGAACCAAACCACACTAACGTCATTTTTCTGCCAGTGTCATTATGCCAGATCCCGTGGACGGGTAAGTGATCTGTAGCCCAAGTCGGTCATCACTAGCGCCATTCTGACAATCGAGCTATTTCCGCATATGGAAGTTTGATCTAAAGCAACGTCAAAACGCGTAGCACGGGAAGAAGTCATTACTATTCCGTTTTGGTCCATTGTACGACATTTAGTCCAACCGGGTTCTTATCGCGCAGATGAGAAAATGCCAAAAGACTGCCTGTAAGAATTGCTTTTCGCAAAAATCCAGGCACTGAGGCAATTACCGCCTTGACAAGAATCTGCCGAACTCTCGATATTAGGTCTTCTACAATGGGGATATGGTTTACCGTTTCTGAGACCCTGAAGACACTGTTTGAGACAGTGAGACAGTGGGACCCTGCAAAAGCAAATAGGGTGCTGTAAGTGATGGACGCTTGATGGACACAAGATGATACAAGATAGCAAGCAGCTTATCTGAGAGATGTTGATGAGATCTGAGGGAATTTAGATGGGGTGTGGAACGTCAGATAATTGTTTTATCGTGGTGAGGCACTATTCGTTGCTTAGAATCAATAATAGAGGGCTCACATGTAACACTGTATCAATACTCGTATCATCACATGTCACAATACACTGTGGTTAATAACCACTTACATATTGCCTACCGTATCTACAGATAGACATGATAATATAATGTCGTATCACTCTTGCATCATTAACTCCATTCATTCAATAAATAACGAGACCAGCTCGGGTGGTACTGATACCAGATACCAGGGTATGTGTTTGTGTTCTACGGGGAAACCCCGCATTTGTGCTTTGTGTCCGAAGTTGTGACTCTGTATCGTACGTTGCGACGTTCCGACACATTAAGTCGTACGTTTGTGTGCATCTGCAGCTGTGTGTGTATGCAACAGTGAGCTCAGAATTGCGACGTTGTGCGGGTGCGGTGCGGGTGCGACAGCATGCATCGTCTGCCTCAGGCAGGGTTGTGTGCGTATGCGTATGCGACTGTATGTGATATGCGACAGTATGCCTCACAGTGAAAACGGATGAGAATTACGTCTCAAACGCCTCACTGGTTCTTCTTGATGGCATGTCGAAGAGCCTCCTTCTTGGCCTTCTCGCGCATGAACTCCTCGTACACGCATCGCACCTTGTGGCGCGAGTAAAGGTCTTCGGTGATGTCTGTGTTGCACGACGAGCACCGTCGGCAGATGTAGTTGTTGTGGGGGGTGTTGTAGGATAGGAGAACTGAGGTCATTGTAAGGAGTGTGTTGAGATGAGGGTAATGAGCCTCAGCTGTTGGTTGTGTCTTTGGTGTGAGAGATCTTGTACTTCTCCAGGTTCCATCACCACCCTCTTATATATCCGGATGCATGTACAACCGTATGCACAGGTCCAAATAAGGTTACAGGAAGGTTACCTGCAGGACAATCGGTTGCTGCAGCTGCAGGTAAGCAGGTGAGTTTGAGAGTTTGAGGGGTCAAATGGAGATATTAGAGCAAGGTGGTGGTGTGAGGATGAAAAATAGGGGTTAGTGGATTTGCGAATGTCGAAATTCGTCAAAAGTCGAGAATATAACCACCAGCCTACTGTACAACTCGACAACAGCACAACAAACACGCGGTGAACCACTGCAACCTCCTCGTTCACCACTCTCTGCCCTAGCTCGGAGTTTGTTCATTTCTCAAACCTACGTCTTTGTCGTATGAGCTACTTGAACTGAGTTGAAGTGAAATATCCTTTCTCAAAAACTTGGCTTTCCGTTCGTAGAATAATGAACATCTCGAATCTAGAAGCTGGCGACTTTTCCTGGGCGCAACGATAAAGGTCTGCCTCCCTGTGGATACGCTCTTGTTTCACTTGGTCAAGAGCAATGTCTTTACTGTACTCGTAGGGTGGTGTATCAGTATGTAATCGATGATCCAATACCGTCCGTACTGTACAAATCTATGATACAGCGTTAGTGGTAAAGAATAACCGACAGAATAACCAGCATACGCGAATCAATGATCCATCGCCTATTGTTCCCTATCGAAACTCTTCTATCTAATTATCAGCTTCTGTACATTGAACTAATTCAACTCGTGAGTTTGGCTAGCCCACAAATCTGGACTTTTGCAACGACCATAGGTTATATCAGTCCTCACCTTTCCGGGCAGGCTTCCACGACTGTTCCATTGAGGATGGATACGGCGATAACATCACCCCATCTGGTACTACACTCGTCTATAGCTCTTCCCCACCAGTACCCCCACTGTAGACAAAGCTGTACCCCACAGATGATCTTTAGACAACCGCCAGAGACAAATTATTTCTAATCCTGTCGTCATACTCAAGGTCCATTGTTCACGACGATCAGCTGTCGATCCTGTGGAGCTTTGAAATTAACCGTGGGCAACCACCGCAAGAATAGCCCACTATCGTAGCAGTGTCCGTGGAAGACGTTCATTAGCCGCTTAGAACAATGCCTTAGTCTCTGGCAAGACTGGAACTAGGTCTTGGTCTATGACTAGTCTCCGATAGTTTTTCATGGCTCATAATTATCCGACAGAATAAAACGTGCATTTTTCGGCAACACTCTTCCGGAAGCGGAGAATAGAGGTTTACCGGTGGAGGAGTGATTCTGGCCGAACAGCCAATCAATCTGTAGCGTTTTCCAGCACCCGTAACCCGTCAGTCTCAGTCCGCCACTATTTTCTCCCTTCCGGTCTCTTTGCTCCCACATTTGCTTCTTTCCACCATGAAACTTTACGAGCTACTTGGGCCTATAATTCTCCTGAGACATGGGGTGCAGGTGCATACTCCCCACAGCAATGTGGTTACAGCGGGTGTTGAGTAAAAGGCACAAGCTAGGAACAGGTACCAGATGAATTACCAAGCTCTTCTCTGCCCCCCCACGACTTTCCTCCTGTCCGTAACGATTTTTGCCGAGTTTTGAGCATTTTCCAGATATTTTGCCACATGCACACGCACACATGCACAATGCACACCTCTCAAAAAGGCTCGATACGACGATCCATTTTCCATGGGCCCTGGGTACGCGCAAAAAGTCTTCTCCGCTGCACAGAACCTTTCTGCACCGAATCTTTACGTTACATTACCCCGCTGACGATCATGGTGATCAGTTGAACCCCTTAGGACCCTTGTACAAGGGCTATGGCAAGGGCTATTAGTATGGTAACATGAGTAGGACAAGGTAGACGGACAAGGTCGTACAACAACTCACACAAAATACCTCCCACTATTACAAGCTGAATCCGTCATTGTAATATGCAACGGTGTATGGGATTCGCTCGTGTATTTTTCCACACTTGGATAATACGAGCACACGTGTACAGGCACACAGTATTCAACAGCGTACACCATCCCTGGCAAACGTCTATATATATCAAATTGATGAGACAGTTATACCCCTGGATTATATTATGTCAGTATGGCGAGAATCTGGCAGGTGTCAGTGTCAGTCGAACTTGTAGCCGAGGCAGAGATATCGCAGTTTTACATACTGTACTGTGCTTCAACAGTGGTCCCCCCAATATCACGATATTACCAATAACTTGTCCAGAACCGGCATTAATGTACATAATATCCGGTTTTCAATAGGTGGCCTATAAGGTGCATTACGTATGACAAAGGCTAGAGAAGAACAAGCGAGTGTAAATGATTCAGACAAGCGACAGCATGAATCATGGGGTCCTCAAACCAACAGTTTTTACGTGTGGAGATGAGCTGTTGAAACCTCCATTATCGCACGACATATTGGCCCCTATTGTAAAAACACTTGTTCACCACTTCCACACGTTCACATGATCTACGCTTTTGTGGCTCAACCCCGTTTAGAGTAAGTCATGCCTTGTAACCTCAGAAACCGGTATAGTCCGTTCGAAAGTGTTCACTACCAAAATGTTCGCCCATAACCACGTATACGATGTTCCCGTCAGTGATCTATTGTATCGTACCTTGGCACAGACCCAAATCCCGACTTCGAATCCGCATCTGGCGACATTTCCCTCTGGCGTAAATCTGCGTGGAATCATCAGCTGGAGCCGTAAACTTGAACCACTGGAATGGGACGATATTTTCAACTAGTCATTGTCAACGTCGCCGTCATTGTCACCATCATTGCCCTCACTGGCCATTGTCACCGCCCACCATTCCATTGTAATGCAAGAGGACGTAACATGGGACGATTGAACATCCGTCAAGAATAACCGTCTGATTGATCCAGGTTAGTGGGCTAGCCTAGAGAGATCTTGGCAGCATCGAATGGGTGTACGATACATTGCCACGACTTGTGGTTATCCGAGTCAATATGGTTATCCCTTCGGAGATCTTTGAGAGGGTGCAGCGCTTGCTAGTTATACACAGCCAGTCTAAGAACAAGCCCCATGAGCTACGAGAGTGTAGTTCGTTACAGATACCGCTCCCTAAACTCCCCAGTACACCCCCGCCAGCTCAAGATACTCTACCACATTCAAGGGATGACAGAGACTCGAATCTACGCATCTACATCTTCAGTGCACTGCCTGGTACCAGCCCACAAAAGAACCCCAGAACACAGAACCCATACGCAGCACTTCAGTTTAGTGTGAGACAGTTGGGCCTAATACACCCTTTGCACATGTCAGTTGTACATGTGTCTGGAACGCTGTTACTCGGGCCGGTGTGCACACCTTTGAGACCTCCGCCAAACTGCTCAATCATGTTATCTGTGTCTCAGGGTGTGTCTGACTTTTGTGTTACAGAAGGAAGTGGACCTTTGAATCACCTTGAGACTCCTCCGTCACTCCTACTCCACTTCAGCAGACCAAACAGCCATCTTTATTCGGCCCCCAGTATCAGACTAGTCTTCTCGTCCCCCCATCAAATCGTATATACATGTATTTCTCTTTCGTCAAATCCTACTTACTCCTTGTTGTCCTCAATGGGCAGAAAGTTGGCCACGTTGCCGTTAATGTCTCGGTCCCACTTTCGCTGCACAAGGTCAATCAGCCGGTGGCCATCCTGTCGGCCGTGTCGCTGCTCAAACACTCCGTAAGCCAGCACTCCGATAGTCACGGCAAAGAGAGGGTCCAGCCATCTGGGTTAGTAAGGGTAAGGAGTCACGTACGAAGCATGAGGTGTGTCGCAGTCTGGGATAGTGTGATTGGTCACGTGAGTCAGATACAGGGCGTTCTTCTGTTTGTTCTGGTAGACACAGCTCAACAGCTTGATCTGATCCGTCTCACGATAGACGTCACATGGTCGAGTTCCAGGCCACGTGATCCGGGTCAACGAGCAGCATGGCCAACATAGTCACGTGACATGAATCTAAGGAGACACATGAACCCGTAGCCCTCCTGTGTTCAGGTTGGTGCAACTGACACTGATGCAGACACTGTTGCAGACACAGTCTTAACCACCAATCCAGCTTCACGTGGGATGGAGGCAAATCCAGGCCAGTCACGTGACCATAACGGTTTCCAAGAACAAGTCACGTGTCGCTCAGATCACTTTTCAACGCCCCATCCTCTTCGATCTCTCTTCTCTCTTCTGATCTCGTCCAGACACAGTCCACCACACCTCAGAACCACAGCTCCACTTGCCGGTTGGTCACGTGACCACATTCCGCCATCTCCACCTCTGTCATACTCACTTGGACAACAAATAAGGGTACTTGATTGGTGCCATTTGTGTTGTGTGAGTGTACGAGTACCTTGTCCTTCAGCTGTAGATGTCCAGTGAAAGTCGTGCAGATCTGAGGTGTGTTTAGGGTTTCAATTTGAGATGGGAGGTTGGAATAACCTTAACTGTAGCCTAAGTGTATCTCTCACTTACGTCAAGTAATTACTTTCACTCGGAACATCTACCAACTAAAACCAAACAGCTCCAGTTCGAAGCCCTCCGAAACACACGAAACTAAAAGTCGTCAGAATTGTCTGAAAATTTACCAGCAGCTAGAGACATTATCAAACTATGTAGTTACCACCAAAGATTGTCCCCACAGCCCCCATAACCCTTTCTGGACCCGCCTCACCTACAACCCCGTGTTTTGATTTTCCCCCTGCATTTAGGTTATCATGCATGGTATCCACATGATGTCTGAGGAGGAGCTGTGAGCTTAGGGGGATCGGACTCATTTCCACACGAGACTCGATAATTATTGCAACGGTTGTGGAAGCGACACAAACAAACGATCACGTGCTCAGGAAACCTCAACGGACTTAACGGACAAAGCTCGGCCCATCACGTGACCTCAGAACCCGGTTCTATACCGACAGACGACATCAGCCCATTACACAGGAGCACACGACCAGGACGAGAGACTCAACTGACCTACACTCGACTCACGTGACAGAAACTACTATCACGTGACTGAGCCACCTCCGACGAACACGTGACTGCAACTTTTGTGGCATTCGGATAATTATTGGTGGATTTACTCAACATCTTGTTTGAACTACGCTTGCGACACTAACGGCTTCAGATACCGACTTACAAACGATACACGTGACTCAAACGACAGTCAACCGACATCACGTGACTATACTGATTCGAACGTCACCATAATCGACTATCTGACGACTCTCCATCGTTCTTTAATCACACATTCAGTGGTTACCTCAGAGACAATCTCACTGGACTTATTACGAGAGATACTCACGTGATCTCCCCACGACAAGCCTAGACATCAAAAACACAGCCGTTATTACACCCTTTCATCATGGCAAAACGAATCCCGTCATCCTTCACCAGCTCTTACAAGATCCATGAAAGTCTAGCTGTGGAGAATCAACTTGATATCCCTGAGAAGACTCGACAACTTCTGTCACGTTGGATCACGTGCTTTCTAGTGGTCCAATTCGATGTGGATATAGGTCCTGATCTGAAACTGATTGCTCCAAGAGTTAAGTTTGCAGAAGAAGACTTTCATACAATCTGTTTCTCTTGTCTTCCTGAAAAGACTCCTGTTGAGGGAGAATTGAGAGAAGGTCACGTGTTCAGATACGAAGATGACGAGGGAACTACTCTTTTTGGATACACTCTCTTCAGTCAAAAGAAGGACCCAGAAAGTCCAAGAGGGTATACACAAGAGAGCTTAGTCATCATTTCAGAGCACTATCTGCCCCGATTGTTCATCACGTGCCTGGAAACAGTCGTTACAGAGTCTTACCTAAGCACCAATCAAACCATGGTCGATCGATACCCGGTTATTGAAACGGCTATCGAATTAATCAGTAAATGGCCAGACCCAGGAGTGGATGGAGACGTGGGGTTCTTTGGAGACGTCCTGAGTTTGAAATGGGGCACTCACGTGACCCATAAGAACGAGCGGGTCAAGACAAATCACGTGACCCAAGCAACTCATATCATCACAGACACAATTGTGCCGTTTACACGGTTTTCATCATGGACTCATCTTTTACCTCTCTTGGCAGACGTTTCTGATCTGTATACATTGTTTGAGGCCGTGCTGTTACAACGTCACGTGACCATCTATGCCTCTTCACCGCATCTAGTTTCCAGTCTCATCAGCTGTATTCTAGATATGGTATATCCCATGGTTTACCCTTATGACCAGGTTCGTGATTACGTCACCATTCACACCATGTCGACAGATCCTACATTGAAGATCACGGGGCTGACTAATCCGTTTCTGCTAAAAAAGGAGGGAGCTGACGATTCGTTGTTGATTCTGTTGAGCACTTCTGTTGTGAACAAAAAGCTGAAGCCGAGACCGAGAAAGAAGTTGAACTGTGAAAGAACGTCCAGAACACGTGAGCTGTCACGTGACGCTAAAAGGGAGGCGTCATCTCGGTCGTCACGTGACTCGAAACGGGGCTCTTCTCGTTCGTCACGTGATTCACCGAGAAACTCCATCACCAATGGTCGTTCTTCCAACGACTCCATTCACAACCCCAAGGTGCGTGATTCTTCCAAGTCACGTGATCCTCCTGCAAAACCACGTGACTCGACGTTTTCGCGCTTACGTAACCAGATCTCGATGCCGTCACTTTCTTCCTGGTACGACTCGTCGCCCCGGCAACCGTCTCCTCCGGCTTCTCATGATGAAGATTACCAGTTACGTAATCAGGCAAAAAAGTGCTCGCCCAAGTATCTTGTTCCAGACAAGAAGTTTCTGACTGATGTGGTTACCCTGTTCAACGATAGTCAGGTGACGGACCAGATTATCGATGAGTATATTACCAATCATTTCCAGGCGATTGTGTCACGTGTTTTCAGCATGTTATCTCGGTATCTGGTTCCTGTTGATGATACTTTCATTTTCTCGTCTCTAGACTTCTACAAGGATCTCACACATGCCTCCAAGAACACTTATTCGTTACGATACGCTGTTTTTGGCCGAGGTGGATCTTCTACACCTGTGTCTTCAGGAGGTAGAAGTGATGAGATCAATCTCATTTGTGAAGAAGAGATGGGATTGAAGTTTTACGGATCTGGCGATATTTCCAAAGTGTCCTTCTTCAAGGGACTGGTTCAGACGGAGATGTTCAATAATTGGGTCAGCAGGGGGTGACATAGTAATGTATTAATGACGACATTGGCATTGGCTTTCACTGAAGGTTAACTAATAACTCATAAGCCACATTTTTATAGTTAGACTATTGTGGAGATGGTGGAGATGGTGGGCGGTAGAACAGGGCATGTTACTAGATGGCTGAATATTGCTGGCAGCATGGTGGAACTTTGTCAGAGTGATATTTGTGCGTGTCTGATATTACTGTCAGAATCTCACGCAGATCGGAGCAGAATTGCAGGCTCTGGAGACTCTTCATCGTGTACCTTGATTCTCTGTATTGGTCAAGGACGAAAGTGTAAGGAAGATAGTATAGAGCTTGAAGGAAGTTTCACTTCTACACTGAGAGTATTTGTGCGCCACTCTAAGGCTTATAGGGAGCTCTATCTCGGTTGATAATACTGATTGATTGTGACATAGATTGAATATATGAAGTTTGACTCTTTTCTCGGAGTTGTGGACGGAGGGTGGTGGAACCATTCACGGGGGTCCACAGACAAGAGCGATGATACCAGGGTGTTTATAGTGCTCTAATGAGCTCAATTGTGAAGTCTCTGTTTCAAAAGCTCCTATTTTCGCCGCTGTGAGACCCATATGTGTATTGTACCGATCCCTGCGTAGACGCTCAGGACATGAGGGAAGAACTCTCTGGGTAAGAACCTCACGAACTCAAGAGGTGAATAGAGCTGTCTGTTTAGAGTCTACTCGTACTAGATGGGGTTCAGAACTACTCAGACCCTCTGGTGAGGCTGAGCTTCTAGAAACTGTGTCTGAATGAGAGGGTGGCTATATATCCCGGAGAAGTCGAACAGAAGAGCGACTAGGCCCTCATGGTAACTCCATTCCACCCTGAAATCGATTTAACATGGGCCACAATCATTTCAGTAAACACCTTCTCCACCCATAACTGTTCCGAGAGCTATAGGAGATATATACAGGATTGACATCCCTTCAATCTACTCATACGCCACAATTACGTGATGGACGACTTAGCCAGAAGACGAAGATGTATATATGGAGGAAACATCTACTATCAGATAGTCAACCAACATGAACGTCGAAAAGCTACCTACACCTGTTTCTGACTCGGAGAATCATAGTCTGAAGTCCAGCCATGACTTGGACGTTATCTCCGTCAAAGACTTCTCCAGGCTCCGCAGAAACACCACACTAGCCATTTCCGGCCAATTGCAACTCTTCTATGTTGCCCATTTGGTCGCACGTGATGTCATTGGTCCTGCTCAAGGAGGAAAGATGCAGGAGTTCAATCATCTCTCAGATACCCAATTTGAATGGACAGAAGCGGCTCTTTACTTCCCCTATGCGACTCTAGCTGTTCCTCTAGCCTTTGTCTTTGTCAGGGTATCTTCTCCTAGAGCCTTCATCGGTCTGGAAATGTTCTGCTGGGGTCTTTGTATAGTTCTCCTCGGTGTCTGTACAAATTATGCTGGCCTAGTCTGTGATAGAGCAGTCATGGGAGCGTGTATGAGTTTTGCTCTACCTGCACTTCTTCACATGATCTATGAACATCATGGACGGTACGAGGCTCATTTCGTCATTGGATGTGTTTGGGGAGGTAGTTGGTTCATGGTACCTCTGTTCACAATGTTGGCTATAGCCATTCGGTTGATCGATGCAGGTAAACCTGGATGGTCGTGGGATTTCTTTATTGCCGGTTTGTGTTCGGTGGTGTTTGCCCCAATTGTATGGTTTCTGTTACCAGAGAACTTTTACTCGAAGAGGTGGATTGAGAAGTATGGACAGGAGGCTTTTCAGATGTTCAAAACGCTCACTGAAGAAGACTATGGTGGTGGTAACCCGGTCGAGCCCGTTGAGACACCGTTGGAGGGTCTTGTCTTAGCCACCAAAGATCCCCTTGTGTGGTTCATCTCAATTTTAGGCTTCTTCACATATACCTGTTTGGTGTCATGTTATGCTCAGGTTCAAAGTGTGACATTTGAGACGTTAGGGTACACTCCAGCTGTAGGTCAGTTGATCATCTGGACGATTCTCGTCTTTGGGCTCATTTGGTCTAGTCTTCAGGGTTATCTGATTGCTCAAAGAAAAGTTGTGGCCCCCTTTCTGTTGCTGAACTACCTCCTTTGCATAACTGGATGGGCTTTGATCATCTGCAAGCCATCTCGACAAAACTGGTGGATCAAGTTTGGAGGCGGCTGGCTTACCATCCCGAATGCCATTTCTGCCTTCTCCTCGCTCTGTGGATGGCTGGGAAGTAACGTTCAAGGCAGAAACAGACGACTCATGTCTTTTGCCATTTTCTCTTCTGTGAGTTGTTGGTATGGAGTTTTGGTTCTGCGAGTGTTCACGTCAAAAGATGCGCCGCTGTTCACGAGAGGGTGCTGGATCAACATGGGTTTCATGATTGCTTCTGTGTTTGGAGTTATTGGTATCGCTCTGTTTCTTAAACGAAGACGTGTCAGTGGAACAAATCATGCCACAGTCGAGGAGACTCAAAAGGAGTTTGTTTATATGCTATAGAGTCAGTTGACCGTATTGCCTATTGTATACAGCATCTTGTAACACTCAACTC
This sequence comes from Yarrowia galli, assembly GCA_900519055.1. Classification (NCBI taxonomy): domain Eukaryota; kingdom Fungi; phylum Ascomycota; class Dipodascomycetes; order Dipodascales; genus Yarrowia; species Yarrowia galli. The sequence continues at coordinate 316,559 of ULGS01000006.1, read as the reverse complement.
CTTATAGAGTCACTCGCTACAGTACATACAGTACGCTCCCAGCTTCTCCTATAATACATGCATGCAATAAACTATCTACCGTACTCGTACACTTCCTCCCTTCCTTCTCTTACCGTTCCAATCACTCCTTCTTGACTCTCTTGGACTTTGCTCGTGCAAGCTCCTTATCGAGGTTCTTCTTTCGCTCGGCAGTGGACAGGTATCGGAACTTCTTCTTGGGCTTCTTGACGAGCTTCTTGACTCTGGGCTCGGCCATTCCAGAGTAGACTGCGGCCAGACCAGCCTTATCCAGACTCTCCTGTAGAACCTCCTCAGACTTGGACAAGTCCACGTAAGGATGCTGGGGATGGCTGCTCTCGTCGTCTGAATCAAGAGACACAGCCTCAATAGTCACAGTTGTCTTCTTTCCCTCCTTGTCCACAAACTTCTTCTTCTGCTTCTTGAGAACACCAGGTTTGTCGAGTCCTTCCCAGTCAGAAAAGTCGTCTTCATCAGTGCTGGACTTTTTCGACTTCTTGACTGTCTTCTTGTCGCCATTCTGTCCCTCCTCATCGTCAGAATCCTCCTCCTCAGAACTGGAACCATCCTCATCTCCATTCTTATCCTTCTCATCATCACTGCTGAAGTATCCTGATCGAGCTCTCTCAATGTCCTTCATGGCCTTGACCATTCGAACCCGCTCCTTTTCCTGATCACCCTTCTTCTCGTCACGCAGCTTCTTTCGTTGCGCAATTCGATCCAGACGAGCCTGCTCCTTGTGGAACTCCTGAGCCTTTTCCTTTCGTTGCAGCTTTCGCTTTCTGAAACCAGTGAGATACTCCTTTCGGTTGTCCGCATCGTAGGACACCTCGTCCACACCGAACTGGCTGGTCTTCTTCTTGGCGTACGACCGGTCGCCCTGCGTCAGAATCTGTCTGTTGGTGGCGGCCATATTGTGTTGTAGTTCGGAAAATCCAGTGTCAAGGCTTATATGAAAATATATCGGTGGAGGTTCACATCTGCATGACACTGAACTTTGTTGGAGGTGGCAGGGGGAGTGGCTAAAACGGGTAGGAGAAGGAGTAGAGAGACAGGGAAAGAGGGAGATAGAATCTGATGATGTCTCCAGTAGTCAGACAAATTTTTGCGCCGATCAGACACCCCGAACACCCTCAAACAATGACCGTCATAATCCTGCCTAGACTCAGCCTACAGTAACGTGAGTTCGATTCTAACTGAGGCAGCGATTATGCATACAGACAGATCACACCACAAGTATATGGCGTGACTAAGCGACAGTGGTAGTTGGACGATAATACGGTGAATGGTGGGCAACCCATGTGACTATTGTAGATTACAGGTCACGTGGTATTATGATTGAGCATGCTCACAACTGCTATTGTGTTGTAGTCTTCATGTAGCGGGCATTAGCTAAGTGTTCCTTACATAAAGGTTAAGAAAATAGACCACATTCAACATTAATCTCACTACAATACCAACAAACTCCCAACTCTCCAACTAAGCTCAAGTACTTTACCATCCTCCACCGCCAATCAAAGTTTGGCTCTTTTGATGCATGATAGTAAAGTATCAGCCAGTGTCAGAGCATTCATTCATACACACAGCAACTAGTACTTCGTACTCGCACTCTCACCACCATGAACGCCATCGATGGAACGTCACGGCAACTGAAGGACACAGAAGATCACACTCTTGACGACACTCCGTCATTACTGTCAATCATCATTGACGCCCATGTGCCTTCGTGGGAAGAGATCCGGTCTCAGATTTCGATCTCCGAGGCCGTGGCTTCGGTTCTCGTCTTCATCAACGCCCACCTGGCTCTCCACAACTCCAACAGCGTCAATGTGATTGGCTACAATGCTGGCGGAGCTCGGATCTTGTATCCTCCGAAAAACGGCGTTGAATCGACCAGATCACAACCGAGAGAAGAGAGATCGGAAAGTGTCAGTGATGGAGAACAACAACAAGGCACAGGTAACGGCAGCAGCAGCAGAAAGGATCACAGTATGTACAGACAGTTCAAGACGGTAGACGAGATTGTGCAGACTGAGCTGTGGAACATGCTGAACCATACAGACTACGTGGAGGAGGAGAAACAACACAACTCGGCAATTTCGGGGGCGCTGAGTCTGGCGCTGGGGTTCATCATTAAACACGTGTTTGTGGACGAGTCGAGAATGCGAGCAAGGATTCTGTTGCTCACTGTGGGACACAAAAACGAAACTATCCAGTACATTCCCACCATGAATTGCATTTTCGCCGCCCAAAAGCTCAAAATCCCCGTGGACGTGTGCAAACTGGGTCCTGGATCGGACCAGGTGTTCCTACAGCAAGCATGTGACTCGACCCATGGAATCTACATGGATATCAGTGAGAAGAACTCAAAGACACCAAAGGGTCTAGTTCAGTATCTGTTGTCTGGTTTCATTTCAGATCCCAGTCTGAGACCCCACATTGTGCTACCCACACAATCCAATGTGGATTTCCGAGCAGCTTGTTTCCTGACCAAGCAGGTGGTGGATATTGGTTACGTTTGCTCTGTTTGTCTGTGTATCATGAGTCAGATCCCCAGCAACAAACGATGTCCCACTTGTGATACTGCTTATTCAGAGAAGACGTTGGCAGGTCTCGGTCGAAAGCCCCTCAAAAAGAAGAAAAAGAAGGTCATCAAGCCCTAGCTAGTGGATACGGGCGATCTCTAACATGAACCAGTGCGGTTCATCTAGCATAGCATAGATAATAGTATTCATTGTAACACACAGTAGCGTCTACTTGATTAAGGGGGTGAGCAGGGGAGAATCCGAGTGCGCCAGCGGAATACCTTCGAACTACCCGTTTAGCTCATGACGTGCTCCTGGTCGTTCGTTCACTGCTTCAATAACGAAACCTCCCCCTCCTTCAGCCCCTTTGTCACCAGCCCGAACCTGAAGTTCCTCGGATACCCATGTTTATCCGCCAGATGCAACCTTCTCTTTCTATACTCGGCAAATCGCTTATCACAGCCCTCCTCAAAACAAGCGAGGTACTTGTCGCCGCGGTCACGTGATATTGCCACAAACGGGTCATGTTCTTCGTCCAAATGCAGATTCAGAAACTTTTCACTGGGAAACCGTGCTCCACAATTTGTACACGTCCAGGTGTGACAAGTTGAGTAATGGCTTTCAAACGATTCTAAAGAAGTGAATGAAACCGGTTCAGCATGTAAAGAGCAGGTATGTGGTTGATTGGCAATCGGATTAGTTAATATTGGCTCTCCTGCATCAAAGGTATCTTCTGAATCTTCATCACGGCTTCTTTTCATGTCTGAGAAAAGTGGTGATGAAGAGGTTGGGTTTGGTTGTGAGAAATGGAGAGTTTATTTGGGTGGTGGGGAAAAGAAAAGTGGTTGGACGGATTGATATTGTAGGTATTAACTTGAATCTTGGCCACGTGACATATATCGATCACGTGACCATGGATGTGTTTGTAGCTTCTTTTTTCAATTCTTGGTTCCCATTTTGGTGACTACCACTGAACATCGCCACCTGTAGGAGGAGTATGCAGAGGAGGATGGTGGGATGTTTCAGATGAACGGCTCAAGGTAGACTGAGAAGAATAGTTGGTGAGCTAAAAGGGGCACCACATCAATGAAATAGCCCACGGATTGGCACAAGTACAAGTACTTGTATTGCATCAAGGAAAATGGCATCCTGCCTTGAATTCCCCATTCACTGCTCATACACCTCTCTTCCATTTAGCTTGTGCAATCGTGAATTTCGTCCGGTCATATAGCTTCACACAGTCAGTCCCTGGACGTACTTGTACAAGTAGACCACGACTCGAGGCGAAACTTCAAGTACAACTACAAGTACAGGTATTGTTTCCGACCTACTTGTAGCTAATGGATTGGATAGTGTGTCACCAACTTGTACAAGGTCTCCACAGCTCGTAACTAGCAAGAACCCTCCACCCTATAAACAGCACACTGAGAGCAGCCAATGTAAGCTAGCCACACCCCAGCAGCTATTGAAGGTGAACAGCAGGGGGGTTCATTGAACTCCTGATACACTATCTCAAGTCGAAGACACAGGTGTTGATCATGATACTTGCAGAAACACGTCCTTAGGGGTTGTCCAGGGACACCATTGTATGTCTCGGCGTTATTTTCCGATTCTAACACTGCAATAATATTCGCCCTCCAAAGTCGATAGCTCAGCTGAACACATGGCTGTTAGTGATCGCTCAGAGTGGTGTCGACAAAGCTTCATTGAAGTGATGAGAAGTTGTAACTAGTTCCAGAATGTCTCAAACAGGTACAGCATGCGCCGTCACAAGCTGTCCACCGCAACCACAACCATCTCCATACCTCATGCTCGTCATACAGTGCTCTCTCCCATCTACCATCTACACTCTCTCACCACTACCGTGTAACATGGTGAATCATTAATATTAAAAAGGCCTAAGTGCCATATCTACGGTCGACATTAGGCATGAATAGATAAGACAACCCTGGGTGCTTACTCCTGGCAAACGGCCATGACGGATCGGGCGTTCTTGGTGTTGGAGAAACAGGTGGCGTTGCCGCCCTGGGTCTCGAGAATGTAGTCGGGCTCGCCCTCACACTTGTGGTCCTTGAAGACTCGGATCTCGCAGTCGTTGGAAGGAGCCACGTAGACGGAGTTGAATCGCTCGGTCTTGTAGCACTTCTCGGCGGCACCGGTCTTGATGGTGATGGACTTGATTCGGGCTCCGTTGCAGTGGTTGGAGTTGGAGAAAATGTCAAACTTGAGGGGGTACTTGGGGTCGATCTTGTGGCCCAAAAGTCGCTTCTCAATGACAGCGGCCTGAGTGAACAGGGCGAAGAAAACAACAACCAGAGCGGCGAGGGTGGCGAACTTGTTCATTGTGGAAAAAGGACGGGACGAAAAAATGTGGGAGTTTTTGAGCGGGCAAAAAAAGCAGGCCCAAGACTATATATACGACGTGTGTGTTGTTTATGGAGTGACAGGAGCCGGTTGCGCTGATTGGCCCGGCGGGAAGGCACAAGCGCAAAAGAGACGACGCAAGGTTCGAAATATGGAAGGGCGTAGTGTGGTTGTCTGTGTCAGAACAAGGCGTGGCACATATGCGACTTCTTTGTGTCCCACACGCACACACGTCTTGTTTGGGCTGTCGGGCTGTCATGGTGCACTTGAGCCAAGCCCGGGACAAAGACGTGTCGCTGTACACAAACCAATGTAAACAGATGACACCGACGACAAGGATGACGTCGGATTAATGTGGTGTGTTTGAGGAGGAAATAATTTGGCGATCGGGGGACGGTTATATACTTGTAGATATAGTTATCACCACCATAAGACCGTTGCAACTAACTACCATCAAAGTTCTCAGCCGTACATCCGTTAACCCAATGTTTATATATAGTGTGGGGTACCCTTTTGATACCTGGCTACAACACTGATCAGACACTGTTCAAGGGCTGTAAACATCCGCCCATGCAACTCTCTCCGATTCCGACAGTTGCGGTATTATCGGCTGGTGCATTTGTGCCCCGATTTGGACGTTTTTCTGACAGGTGCAAACAAACCGAGCAGTTGTTCTTGGCGGAGGAATTCGGGGATGGCAAGTAGCTTCAAAAGTTGTGAGACGAGATAGGGCGGAAGAAGTATCAAAATACTCCCCAGAATCAGGGCTACATTTTGGTACCCTTTTCTTCACAGGTCACCTTTCAATATTTCCCACTACAACCACCTCCACTTTTCACCCACACCCCAAACAGAGTTCATTCCAGTGATGCACGTTGACCCCTAAAAGCGATTAAAAGCGACTATCCTTGGAGGTCCTAAAAAGAGGCCGTCATGGTGATAGTCAAAGAGCTCAGATAGTGGGTGAAAACGCTCAAAAAAGGAGCTGTATAATCAGCGGAACCTGGGCATCACGGCTGTACCCTTAGCTAATCAATCCACCGCCAAATACTACTTCTAGACCACTACCTCCTCTATGGCCCCACCGCCAAGTTCTGCACGGGGACTTGGCCGCGGCTCTACATTTTTGAAGCGCAGCAGACAACGATGAAAAGGTGCTGAAAAGGGGCGCCGAAGAAATACCCGAACGAAAAGCGATGGAATGAAATGAGTGACAAGCGATAGAGGTGCAATGAAGGCAGTGATGTTTGTAGTCGACTCGTAAGTTACACAAAAGCAGGTCCACCCGCTTTTCTACCATAAACTAGACCAACCAATTGTATGCTCGTATTACACACCCCTCAGAAGAGGCTAAGAGGGCTGAGAGGCAACTGAGAGACAGCCAAATTTGAGAGACGCAAATTTTCACCCTCAAAATAGACTTCAAAAGCACAGCTCATGTGCATCGAGTATGGGCAATCTAGTTAGTGAAATGAGAGACTCAGAAACGGTGTTACTTTTGCTAAGATGGTGGTTTAAAGGCTTAAACAGGGTCATTAGTGGTTAGAGAGTAATTTTACGTCTTTGAATTTTCTAAATCCCTCTCCAAACACAGTCCAGACACACCATTCACCTCCCTCCTCCTCCCTCAAATTAACCTCTTGCCAAACTCAATCACTATAACCGACCCGCATATCGACAAGTGCTAGAAATGAAAGATTCTAGATTGAGACTTGGTGATAGATAGTCGGATGTTCAAGGGACCGAAGGGCCGATTTTGACCGGGAAAATATTGTCACCAATTCCATCACACATCACACCACCTATGTAATACGGGAACCTAGCACATCTCCTGCTCCCTCCCTTTTCTCGAAATTATGCCAAGCAAAACAGCCCCAACAATCTATCTCCCTCTTCAAAAGGTGGTGTTACAAATGTATGCCGACGTCATGGGAGAAAAAGACGTTGGGGGAGAGACGGTTGAACATTTTGAACATTGCAGAATACGGCTTACGTAACCAGTCTCCACCCAGCAAGTTTATACAGGTCTGCTTAGCCGCTGTGGGGAAGTGCATATAGGGTGAGAAATAGGGTGAGAAACGGCGCTTTTCGAAAGTGAGTGGAAATCGTGGGAAATGATGCGACTGAGACTTCCCTTGAACCCAGGGGGGTGTTTATAACGGTGGGGAACCTGTTCTGAGAGGCGACTGCCGTTTCTGCCGTTTCTGACGCCGTTTTGGTGCAATTCCGGTTCTGTACACCTTAATTTTCATCACCTGATTCCACGCCCTTAAAGATATCACGTGATCAATCCAAGAGCACCCCTAAACTCACCGCAATCTCAGCTTCATTTTGATACCCATAATGGCCAAATTCGAAAAGTACCCACAAAATCATGAGAATTCACCACATCCCGAAAGTGTACGTCGCGTTATACGCTCTGCCCACTATTGGCCACATCCCAAACCATGTCTCGTCAGAGGCACCACCTTGGGGATTAACTCTAAGATGCACCAACACATCTATGCCAAGAAAAAGAGCGTTTAATATCATATAAAACCGTTGAGAGGATATGGCAGTCAGATGGGTGTTGGGGAGCTCAGATTTGAGCACAGAAAGCCCCATCTTATTCGTAGCACTTCACTGAATCCCCCCGGTTTGTCTGAATTCAATTTGCTCGTCTCCTGGTCCCACTAGGACCGTCAGCCGCACGCACTAACTAAAACTCTCTAAGGTTGGACCCGACGATAATGCAGGGACATCTCTACCACTGTTCAACATGAATTGCCCGACCAAAGACATTGACAAAACCTGGGCTCGACCCGGGTACAACCAGAATCCCCGGCGGTTCGACTCCAATCTCATTTCCAACGTGTTTTTCGGCTCTGGAAACGTGCCCAAACCCGCGGCAGGATGTGATGACGATGATGGCGGAAAGGGGATACCCCTAGACGCGATTGAGGTTCGCAGTGATGAAGGGAATGATAGTGGGGGATCCGAGGGGGACAAGGACCACGTGATTAGTCACGTGAGTCCTTCCCCTCCTTCCCCTAGTGTTTTTCAGACTGTCCGAATGGCGTTCCTCAAGTATGTGCGTTTTCTGGGTCCGGGTCTCATGGTTTCTGTGGCGTACATGGATCCCGGAAACTACTCCACGGCTGTTGCTGGTGGAGCCAACCATCAATTCGCACTACTCTTTGTCATTCTTCTGTCTTCTATCATTGCTCTGGTGCTTCAATCTCTGGCCATCAAACTGGGATCTGTCACAGGTATGGACTTGGCTCGATGTTGCCGAGAATACTTGCCCAGATGGGCTTCTATCACCCTGTACATTTTTGCAGAGATAGCAATTGTCGCTACAGATATCGCCGAAGTCATTGGAACAGCTATTGCTCTGGATATCCTCCTTCACATTCCTCTCATTGCAGGAGTCTGTATGACCATTGTGGACGTTCTAATTGTTCTATTTGCATACAGACCAGGTGGAGGTATGCGGGTGGTTCGATTCTTTGAGTACGCAGTAGCCGCTCTTGTTCTAGGAGTCTCCGTGTGCTTCATCATTCTCCTTTGTCGAATCCCCCATCAGTCTGTCAGAAAGGTCTTCCGAGGTTTTGCTCCCAGCAGATCTCTGATCGAGGGAACAGGTATTGTTGATTCTGCCGGTATTCTAGGCGCTACAGTGATGCCCCATTCTCTTTTTCTAGGCTCTGGACTAGTCCAGCCTCGTCTTAGAGAATGGGATGTGGCTAATGGAACTGCTCCTGCTCCTGACGCCTCCAAAGACGCTGAAGAAGAGTACTACGCCTACAAACCGACCATTGGTGCGATCAGATACTGTCTCAAGTACTCCATCATCGAGTTGGTGACCACTCTTTTCACTCTGGCTCTGTTTGTCAACTCTGCCATCCTCATTGTTAGTGGAGCCACCCTGTATGGAAACAGTGATGCTGCCAACGCAGATCTGTATGGAATCCACTCCTTACTTCGGCAGTACATTTCCAAGGGCGCAGGCACCATTTTTATGCTGGCCCTGCTTCTTTCTGGCCAATCAGCAGGTATTGTTTGTACTATAGCTGGCCAGATGGTTTCCGAGGGGTTCCTGAAATGGACCATTCGTCCCTGGCTACGAAGAATCATCACCAGATCAATTGCAGTCGTTCCTTGTGTTGTGGTAGCTGCAGCCGTCGGAAAAGAAGGTCTCAATTCAGCTCTCAACTACTCACAGGTCGCTCTTACCCTTTTGTTGCCGTCTCTCACCTTTCCTCTGATCTACTTTACCAACTCTAAGAAGTTCATGAAAGTGGCCAGAGATCCCAGTGTGACTGCCGACGACGTTTCAGAAACGACTGTGCTCGCTCAATGGCTCGATTACTCCAACCACTGGGTTCTCGCGATCGTTTGCTGGGCTCTTTGGCTCTTTATCGCCATTCTCAACGTTTACCTGATTGTACAGCTTGGTAAGGGTAATTACTAGACCAGAGACAACAGGCACTATTGTATAGTACATTCCAAGAGCACGAACGCTCGGATGTGTACATATAGTCGATAAACACTGATTACTTCCAAATGTGAAGATTTTCCCGTAGTTACATTTTTCATAAGCCAGACATAGGGACATTGCGTATATCTCGAGAAAGTTGTACTAACATGTAAAGATTTTAGTCTACCACTCGATTCAGAAAAGAACACTGATTCGAATGGTTTGCTTTATAGTACCCTGTGTCATAGTAAATTCTGACGTTGGAAGCCCCCGAACGACTGTAAGCTTCACGGCCAAACACTCCATTGACAGTAGAAGATGTAGGTCTCAATCAATCGATTGTGCACTTCATGGGTAACAATGTACCACTCGTCATCAGTACGAACTTCTAGTTCGAATGGTATGTTCTTCATCTCCTCATACTGATCACTGTGAGCCCTTGACACCCGTGACATGCATCCTCAACTAATGGTATCATACTTACTTGACATTTAGTTTACCCCAATGGAAGTGCTGTAGTAATCAGCCATAGCCACCGCCCAAGCCCTCTAGTAATTGCTTCTTCAGCTCGTAATTCTGCCAAGAACCACCGCCCCTGCGTTCCCCGACCTCCATCAATAAACCCATTCAGAAAAAGGCGGCTAAAATTGCTATATGAATAAACGTCTCGAACTTAACCATACGACTTTTCTCCACATAAGAATCGTATAGAAGGTCCGTTAAAACCCGCCTTCCAAGGCTCCAAAAAGAAATCGGAAAACGCCATTCTACTCCAAATCCCTCACTTTACCAGTTCCCACTTTCCCCATTCAGATACCTCCTCTCCAACCCACCTTTCAAACACTTCCCGTCAACTCTATATCCTATGACGTATTACACACACACACACACTGTAGCCAAGGCAAGGTAAAGTGGGTTCTGCAATAAACACGTGAGACCTGAGACCACTCCAAGTATACGATGCTGGGATGTTTGCTATCCAGAGTTTTCCCAGGATTCGAGGTCACGTGACCGAAACCGTCATCCCAACTGTCACGTGACACAAATGACTCACACCCCTCCTACTGTATACAAAAATTTTCCCACTAGACACGGCACCACGGCACAACCCACTCACGCCCCTCCTGCACTACACCTCTCTATCTCCTGTACTTAGGGGAAGAGGTGCATGTTGCTGCTTGTCGAGATGGTTTAGGTTTAGGGTTTAACCCCCAAACACAGACTTCAACCCTAACCCTCTTACTCCTCTGGGAGCCTAGTTAAGGTGTTACACAAACTCAATCCGTACATGAGGACCGGAATCGTGACCCTAAGTGCAATACCTAGCGGTGATTCTCAAGGTATATATTCGACCATTTAGCCACATCAACACAACCTTCCACACCACTTACTGCATCGTCAAACACCCACAAAATGTCTACCGCCGCCATTGACCGAGAAACCAAGCATTCTGCACACAACTACCACCCTCTGCCTGTGGTGTTCACCAAGGCTCTGGGAGCCAAGGTCTGGGATCCTGAAGGAAAGGAGTACCTCGATTTCCTGTCTGCTTACTCTGCCGTCAACCAGGGTCATTGCCATCCCAAGATCGTCAAGGCTCTTTGTGATCAGGCCCAGAAACTGACTCTTTCTTCTCGAGCCTTCCACGCCGAGATCTTTGGCGAGTTTGCCGAGTACATCACCAACTACTTTGGATTCGACAAGGTGCTGCCCATGAACACTGGAGCCGAGGCTGTTGAGACCGGAATCAAGATTGCCCGAAAGTGGGGCTACCTCAAGAAGGGTATCCCCGCTGGAGAGGCTCTGGTTCTGGCTGCCACCGAAAACTTCCATGGACGAACCCTGGCCATTGTGTCCATGTCCACCGACAATGAGGCCACCGACAACTATGGCCCTTACCTCGAGGGTGTTGGCCCCTTCATCCCTGACACAAACGGAAAGATCAACCCCAAGACCGCCAAGCCTCTGCGATACAACAACATTGGAGATGTCGAGGAGGCCTTCAACAATGCCGGATCCAAGATTGCCGCCTTCCTGGTCGAGCCTATTCAGGGAGAGGCCGGAATCATTGTCCCCGACAAGGAGTACCTTCAGCAGGTGCGAAAGCTCTGTGACAAGCACAATGTGCTGCTCATCTGTGATGAGATCCAGACCGGAATCGCCCGAACCGGAAAGCTGCTCTGTTTCGAGCACTCTGAGATCCGACCCGATATGGTTCTGCTCGGAAAGGCCATCTCTGGAGGTGTTACTCCCGTCTCTGCCGTTCTCGCCGATAATGACGTCATGGACGTGATCACCCCCGGAACCCACGGATCCACCTACGGAGGTAACCCTCTGGCCTGTGCCGTGGCCATGGCTGCTCTTGATGTCGTCAAGGACGAGAAGCTGGTCGAGCGATCTGAGCGACTGGGTAACGAGTTCCGAGCTGCTCTCGAGCCCCTTATCAAGGAGTCCAACGGCATTGTCACCACTGTCCGAGGTAAGGGTCTGCTGAACGCCATTGTCATTGATTCTTCCAAGGCCAACGGTCGATCCGCCTGGGATCTCTGTGTGCTCATGTCCAACAAGGGTCTGCTGGCCAAGCCCACCCATGAGAACATTATCCGACTGGCTCCTCCTCTGGTGATTACTGATGAGGATATGAAGAAGGGTCTGGAGATTATCCGAGAGTCTGTTCTGGAGCTGCCTAATGCTCCTCATGCTGCCCACTAAGGTAGCGAAGTAAGGAAGCGATGGGCCGTAGGTCCTGAGCGGACAACAGCCATCACGTGTTCTGACCTACACACACACACACACACACACACACACATCATATAAAACTTATACATAACCTGTGATTTATAAAACGTGCCAGGCACAGCCGGTGATTTACAACAATGTGATTATTTGACACATGTAGTGTACGGTTCTGAGAGTACAAAAGTGGTACCATTCGATACCCTTGTACTGAAAATTAGAAGTGTGAACTTCCCCTACCTTCCTCGGCCTTCCTTGTGGATCTGGACTTCTTGATGTGATAGAGAACGCACTATCACTTCGAGCATATAGGCCATGAAGACTCAGTTCAGAACACCGCGTCTGTCTACAGTTATCGTGCCGAAAAGATGGATTTTACTGTACCATTACAATCGGCACAGGACGCTGAGTTCAATGGTCCACTTTTTGTCATAGGTTGTCATAGTAATTATCGCTCTAGAGACAGCCTTGACGGGATGCTATTTGTACAAGTAGCTTCATGACTGAGAAGCTTGTTGATAACCTACTAGTATGTACCGGTAGTGAGCCTTTGCAAAGACATACCTATCTCCCAATTCTTGTACGAACGGTGGAGTATTTCATTATACCGTTAGAATCAGAAGAAGACGGTGATTTCAATGGTATGCTCTTTATCGCCACAGCTCGCACTCACCATAAAGACCTCCTCATGACCACAATCCTCAACAGACTGCAGGCGTCTATAGAAAACGCGAAGACGCGTCCCTCTTCAAATACGCGTACCTGCTAAAAAGAGTGGACGTTTCTAGACCCTTGTAACCAGAAAAAGACGCCGAGTCAAACGGTGCACTTTTTGTTCACTTTTTCAGAGTGAACTATGTTCGAGACACTATACATCAGCTCCATGGTCACTCAATTCATTGTAAGGCACCTGATGGACGACCCTACACAGATCGCAGAAATTGATCAGTCTCCTCGTACTTCAAGCCTGGGTTTGTAGTACGGAGTACTCTGTGAACTGTACACATGACCTCCTCCTCGCCCCTCGCCCCTCTTCATACTCATTGAATTAATATTACATTACATGCCTTGGTCTGATTTGATTTGAAATGATAGTGATGGTTTGTCCTACAGTTGTTAGCAAATTTGCGCAAAGCCCTACGTAGCGGAATCGGGTCGTCTCTACTTGTTGTGGGTATCGAGAGTCGAGGTGTAGGGCTGGTAAGTCTCATCGGGCATCTTGACGGTGCCGAGATCCTGGTTGGGCTCGTCCTGGGCGGTGGAGTGCGACAAGACGTGGGTGGTCTGGGGCTCGGGCGAGATTTCCTTCTCGGCTCCTCCGTCGGACACGTGCACGGTCTCCTCAGGCTGGAGGCCATCCTCAAGGTCTCGCTCGACAGCCTCGGCGCCCTCGGCAGCGTTGGGATCCTCGGCATTGACTCCAACGGGACCCAGGGTACCTCCAACGTTAACAATGGCGTTCATGACAGATCTGGAGCCGGCCTTGAGGTGGGGCATGGCGGACATCATGACAAAGGTGGTGGAGAAGATGAAGAAGAGCCAGGTGATAGCGGCAAAGGCAATGTAGGCCTTGGCGACCTTACAGGAGGAGCCCCAGTCCTTGAGGAACGAGCTGCTGCCCCAGTATCGGAAGTTGCAGTTCTCAGGGCCTCTCTGGCCAGCGGAGGCGATGAACGAGGTGAACCAGAAAATGTTGAGCAGGAGTTCGCCCACCACAGCAGCCAGGCCGTTGGCGTACTTGGGGTATCTTGCGGGGACGAACATGACGTAGAAGATCCAGATGAAGGAGAAAATGCCAACGGCGATTCCGTAGGCGTCAGTGCTCCAGTAGCCTCCGTTGATGAGGGCCACGGCGGAGATGGCCAGACACCACGAGAGCAGAGAGAGGCCGGCCTGGACGTATCGGACGAGCACCGTGTATCGGGGGATTGTTTGTTGGTTGATTTGCATGGTCGAGGTGGTGTTGATACTTGTGCAGTGGGTAGAGAGAGGTTTATAGCTACAGCAGGAAACAGTCTATATATAAAGATGGGGGAATAAAGGGTGTGTGAGCACAGAAGCAAGGTGTGTTTAGGCGGTTTTAGACTATTGCACAGAGCACAGGCTTGATGCAGGTTGTGTCTGGAAGATGGTTTGGATACGGCTAACAAAGAAGCAGCACACATAACGTGACATGTGGGCTGAGTTTGTGGCTGAGCTGGAAGGTGGTATTAGGTGGTGGTATTTTTGTGGCTGTGTAGGGCGTATGAGTGTTCTTTGCAGCGGATATGTGTGTTACCTTCTTTGGTCTCTTCTGGACGTGTAGAAGGATTGGCTTAAGGTGTTGTGCAGTGTTGTGTTGCACTCTCCCTTGGGCTCCCTTAGATTACACTCCTGCCAAACACCCCATACTACTCTATTTGAAAGACCTCCTTTAGCTCATAATAATGGTCTACTGTGAATGTGTCACAACGGTTAGATCCACCCTGACTGAGTACGGTATAGATCAGTCTAGACGGTGGAACGTGAGACATTCATTGTTATGGTCTGTGCACGTTATACAAGTGCTGTTGACTTCAGTTGTAGTATCGCCAAAAACCAACCCCATGACATCATGCACTCTTTCCCTCTATACCCCACGTCATAAAACGATTTGTAAACGTTCCTACGTCCACGCACAGACCATCGGACTGCACCCCCTGAATACCGGAGCTTAGCATTCACGCATGGATTCGCCAGTCGCTTATTATCTCCTAAAGGATTGTGGCTTTGGTTGGATTGGGCCTGTTACCAGTCCGAACCTGTACATGGTTGTGCATGGTTGTACTGTACAGAAGACAAAACCGTTCTTGCTCTCGATGTGAATGATGCGGCTGAACTGGTACGTACTATGAGAAGTGAACGTAATCTTGTTAGGGAAGGGGGAGTGAACAAGTACCTCTACAACAGGACACAGTCGTTAGTGAGCCACACCAATGTCACGTGACACTGATAAAACCACCATTTGCTCTCTCTTTCTCTCTTTTCCCTCTTTATAAAATCACCCCCTTCCTCTAACCTCAACTCGGCATATCACCTGCCGAAACTCAACAAGCAGATTAAATTTCATTGTCTCTCCAGAGTTTGTTCCCGTTGCGTATTTACGCGTACAAAATTGAAACTCTGTCATCCCTGAATCGTGAAAAATACAATGGTATGATTGGTGATGTGTAGAGTAAGGTAGACTGCAGATGGCTGTGGGCTGTGGTGATGGCTGTGGTCATTGCTGAACCGGCTGTGCAATCTGTAATGACCCAGGCTGAGCAATCATGTGACGGCGTATACGGTATACGATTACTGTATGTACATACTGTGACGTCATTATCGTCGATTGCAATCAGCCCATCACAGGTATGTACTGGATTGCACTCATCGGACTTTCTACGGCACCCCAGATTCTACTGCACCCCGTCTTTCTTACATTCCTGAACCCAACCGTTTGTCTACAACTCGTCTCTTTCATCCATGTGTGGAAAAAGTGTGGAAGGGACCGTAGAACAGAGAAGTGGTTCGAAGCGAAATCTCAGAAGGGTCCTGTAG
This sequence comes from Yarrowia galli, assembly GCA_900519055.1. Classification (NCBI taxonomy): domain Eukaryota; kingdom Fungi; phylum Ascomycota; class Dipodascomycetes; order Dipodascales; genus Yarrowia; species Yarrowia galli. The sequence continues at coordinate 300,899 of ULGS01000006.1, read as the reverse complement.
AGATCCAAACAGACATATCGGGAATGAAGCGAGCTGAACAACGGAATGCACCCGGAACAATTATTCACAACCTGTCCCAAACGGTCTAATGAAGAAGTTAGCCGAGTCGAAGAAACGGGAAAACGTGGAAGGGATGGTTTAACCGAGATGAGGGAATGAATAGGCGGAAATGACGGATATGAAATGGGCGAACAGGTGAGCTGTTTGTGCATGTGCAATGGGAGGTGTATGCGGAGCAGTTTGTGATGATCAGAACGAGACTCTCGACCTCCAGTCTCACATCTGGAGCACTCTTAATGTTACAAGTACAAGTATCTGGAGTAAGAGCTTTCAAACGTGGGATCCAGACATGGTGTGCGGATTACAGCAGCAGACCTAGACTCCAGTGAACGTCCCAAATCAAACAGTTTCAGTCCCGTTTAGATATTCTCTGATTTGAGCGAGTTGGCGCGGTTATTAACGAAGGGACATGGATTTGAACACAGAAGGGCGGAACGAAGCTTGCAGATTTTCAGTGGCCCTTATAGTCAGAATTTAATGAGACAACGTCTAGGAACCACTGCACCATTCTACTCACCGCACTTCGAGGCTTCTAGCCGTACCAAAATATCCATCTCGGTCAGTACAAATGTTCGGAGATAAACCCACGCTTTCACTTTCAGGCCAATGTGTCCAAGCTGAGTCGAGCATCATACTTGTATAACAACATATACTTAAGTACCGGTGATGAAAACCAGACCTCGACAAATAGCCACCTGCAGTACTCTGCAACTCATTAGCACTTCTGTGGCTTCCCTTGACAATCCCATACCCGCATCCCTCCACCTGTCTACTCGTACAAAGAACCTTTCAGATCACTATCCGAGACATGTCTGAGAGGTGCATCTGGGATTGGCCGAGGTGGGCCGAGATGCTCAGAAATGGAAATCTGATAACGTAACCACAGTTACTATAGCCCTGCCCTGGACCTCCTTCTGTAACGCTGCCGTACAACCGCCAATATACTGTAGTCTAGTCCCATACCTTCCCTCCTTCAGTTTGTACGGTGACCTATTTTTAGCCTCCCCTAAAGATGCCAAGAAGTGGGCCTCCGGAGATCAACGATAAAGTGGGCAGAAGTGAAGGTGGATATCTTGGGCGGTTCTATTTATATCAAACGCTTGATGGCAGCGGAAGACTATGAGTTCGGAGGTGTGTTCTTTACAGCCCGTTGTCACAGTGAATTTCGTCCTAGAGGCACCCTCAGCCGTTTTTTTAGAGTCCACTCCCACCGGCACTAACAAAAGTAGTTAGAGCTCAAGAAACAGATCAACAATTGACGATGTAACCCACCAAAAAGCGGTTAAGGGTCCCCCCCACTTAGCGTTCTCACAGAGAAATGAACAATGAGCAAACTTGTCAGCTAGCTAGTCAATGACTGACATCGTCTACTTCAGTACAAGATACGGGACTCTCTTTAGATCAATAAGTCAAGCTGTTCTACTAAGGCCTGTTCCATACCATCACTGCCCACCCTCTACCTGCTCAAATGAAACATCTATTATAAATAATATGTACATGCTGTTGGCGCTGTCTGTTTGTGACAGGCCGTCGTGATTGTTAGTATTGTTGTTGTTGTTGTTGTTGTCGTGGTAGTTACTGACCCGCGTACTTGCTCCTTCCCTTCAGTCGACTTCCGTAAATAATGAGCAGCACCGGAATGATGATCATGACCACTCCAATGCAGCCTAGAAGAGTACATCCCCAAGCCACTGGCCAGTCTGGATCAGTCTGGAGATTGACAAACAGAGCTTTGGAGAAGAGAGGGAAGGCTCCAGCAAAGGAGGCTCTAAAGAGCCCATTTCCAGCGAAAACTGACGCCATGAACCGTGGGAAGGAACCTCCAAGGTAATTGAAACTCGTCTGAAAGATGAAAAAGGCTCCAAACATGTTCAGACCCGAAGCGATGATAGGTGCGATCCAATGAATGTCAGGATGAGATGTCCAACCAAAGATGAAGACAGAAACAGGATAACAAACTGCTCCTATCAGACACAGTTTCATGAACGTCTCTATATCTGCATCTCGTTTCTCAAACGCCCAATAAGTGGCCACGCAGTAGGCCGCCAGTCCTATTAGACCTCCCACCATGAGTCCCATGTATGCCAGACCAGATTGAATTGCGTTGAAGTGGTGAATCTGATGGAACACCAATGGGAAGGCCTCAAACCAAACATAAAGAGTAGCATAGAGCATAGCAATGTACACATCGAGAGCCAGAACGATGGGTTCAGTGAAGGCAATCTCAAATGGTCGTAACATGAACTCTCTAGCCAGTTGACTGACTGATAACTGAGCATACTCTTCATCATAAACAGTGGTGTAGTTTGGATTGCCTGTAATCTTTCTGAGTCTGGCTGCTCGTCGGTGCAGAATGTTCGGCGCGTATGTTTCTGGTAACGTCAATGACAAGATGATAAAACTTCCACAGGAAACCATTCCTAGCACCCAGAAGGTCCATCTCCAGTTTTTGATGAAATAAAACACTCCTCCTAGTAAAGGACCCAAAGCAGGACCAGTACAGCAAAAGAAGGCCCAAGAAGCAATGGCGTAGGTCATGTATCTCATTTCAAACATGTCGCCCATAGTCGCAGCTCCCATAGATAAAGAGGGAGCCGCCAGGACTCCACAAATGAACCGTAGAACTGTGAGAGAAGCGATGTTCTTTGCCTTGGCTGTAGGAGCCTGAAGTACCCAAAAGACCAGCAGAGTGAGATTGTAGATCCACATTCGACCCAGCCGGGGATGTTCACTTAGCGGAGAGAACAGTGTCTGTCCTACTCCATATCCAAACACGAAAACAGCCAAGGGTAAGATAGCCACCACTTCAGGAATATGGAACTCTGACTCGAGTTGTAAGATGGCAGGCGTGTATATCGACGAGCCCATGTAAATACAACCGACCAGCAGTCCCATTTGTAAGCCCGTGATAATCTTCTTGGTAAGACTCCAGTTTTTGGGATTGGCCGGATCATCTGGTCCGTACCAGCTCACGTAAATCATGCCCTTATCGCTCTCAAAGGTGTCTGAAGAGGGCAGATAGTCGTCCGAATCCACACAGTGTCGCTTGGCGTTTTCCAACTGCTCCAGATCGCGGTCAGCAACGGCCTCCAGCTCGAAATCCGCAAAGGTGGGCGGCACAAAACCGGGCTCCTCCTCGGGATACCGCAGAAGCCGTTGCCGGGACAACAGGTACACTATCTGGCCCCAGAAAGTGTCATTGTCTAGCAGTCGCATGCCCTCGCACCTCCCCCAGATGTCGCTGGGTATATATCTATGGGGAGAGTGTAGATCCTCCACCCTTGATAGAGTTGGGTGGAGGTGTATAGGGTGGGCGGAGGATAGGGTGGTGGGAAGTGTGGCTTAAGAGACAGGCAGCTAAAACTTTCAAAGTCAGCTCATACTGACATATACAGCGTCCTGGCGCCGTTCCACCCAGATCTAAGCACTCCATCGGCAGATACAGACGGTCGCAACTTTTCATCTCCACCATGTTCACCGTACACATGCATGTATGAAAACCTAATGAAACAGCACAGTGAGCGAAGAGAAAGGAAAAAGCAAGGACAGCGACTCTGGGGATATGAATTATGACGATCTGTGGCTGTGGCAGACAGTGTTACATTGTGTTTGTGGTGGTAGAGACACAAACCTGGATTACAACAACTTCCCAACCCAGCCTTCCCCCCACTCAGGTACACTCCAGTAGTGTCTTTTTCATACACCATCTCCACGGTATCGGGCGCGGGTATTTGCATTGGTCTTGGCTGTGGGCTGAGGCTGAGGTGGGAGCTTACGAGCTTACGAGCTTACGAGGCTGTTTGTATCGTAAGTAAGGACACCTGTATAAGCAAGGGACAATGGCCACAGATAGGACATGATTCAGGTACAGTCCGATAATTGTACCACATCTCGCCTTTGTGTCTGATATCTATCGATGTCACTATATGTTGATTCACTATCGTGATGTGCTACCTGCTTATCGCATCCTGAAACACTCGCTTAATTGTCTTGTCGGAGTCCTCCTTTTAGTCTCGCTGTGCTTTTGTCGGTGTGCTTTTGTCACCGGCCCAGTGTCTCAGAAAAAGTTACCTTCAGCTGCTGACTCCCTCTGAGATTATCATAGCTCTCATTGTAAGACTTCGTTCCTGCACATTTTGCCGCCGCTTTAATAAATGGGCCCATTTTTCCCTGACACCACTTCTCTCCTATACCTGACAGCTGTATCTCCCTTCTGTGTGCCTGTCTGTCCTCTGTCTGTTGCGTCCCTCACAAAACATAAAGTTGGGTGGATCTCCGGAACGGGACTCTGTAACAGAACTACAAGAACGGTGACATCTACTTTTAGCACACTTACCAATGGTGGGCGGTCGGATAGCGCTCTTCAAAGTTCTCATGTGACACAAATACGACGACAGACAGAACCACAGACGCGAGATCTGCTCGTTGTCTACCGGCTTTATGTGTGAACCCTCCCTACATTTCTCCCAAGTGTGTTACTGCGTAACTTACAGCACACCTGCACATCTCTGTCTGACGTGCAGACTTTTATATAACTCATGAATGTATTGTACTGCGGCTTTGCCGCACTTTCCCTGAATTAATTTGACAAACACAGTCATTGGTTCGTAGGACAAGTAGCCTCGCAAAACAACCACTCTCGACAGTAAGTTCATATTCGGCAAAGCAGTTTACGTCTAGATACGTCAGTCGGCCCGACACATCGCCCTCCTTCGTTAACGGAGTCTACGGACAGGGTTGATAGGGTCGCTTGATATACTCCCCTGGTGCACAACCTGAAACGATCGGTCATATGAGGGAGCCATCCATTGGTCCTGCCAGGAGCTAGCCAGCCTCGTTGTGATTCAATGCTCAGGAAGAAGACACGACCCCCTGCTCTACTTGGTGACGTGGCATCACGACCCACTACCCCGGCAACCAGGTCTTTTATAAAACAATGTTACTAACGCAGCACCGAGAAGATATTTGTTCTAAAACCCAGATCCCTGATAATTTCAGTTGGTAACAGAAGAACCGGTATTACTAGTTATTCTGCGGGACCGATTACAATCAGAGTGAGTACAGGGAGTGCTTGTACACAAGACGCCCCAATCCTGTTGAGTTGACGTAACTAACTCAGTCTCTCTGTCTATTATCGTGCACTCTGTTCCCGACCCAACGGTAATCACATATGTACACCGCTTGTCTGCAACGCGGAAAACACATCCGGCGGCAGGAACTTTCTGTTAGGGTTAAAAGTAGCAGCCAGCTATAACGGAGGCTCAGGGCGGAATTAAACCGTCTTGGCGGGGGTGTAAATTCCGTTAGTAATGCGTTATTCATTGAAGTTGGGTGGGGGTGGTGGTTGGAAGGGGGCAGGGTGGAGATACATCGAGAAGATGGTAGATCTGGAAACGAGAAGTATTGGAAGAATCTACGAGATGTGAGGATTCTTCTGGTGCAACTCGATTCTCCATATCTTCTCTACTCGCTGTTCTAGCCCACTTCTAAGAAATACGAGCATCAGTCATGATGATAGATGCACGTGCAACTGTAAAGACTGCCAGTTTGAGTCTGCCGAATATGAAAGTACGGTAGAGAGTAATCAGCGAACACTTACTGATCACATGATGAGTCTAGAGCCGCCAGATTGGTGTTCTAATGTTCTAGCCCACCCATTTTATCTACTATTAAGTTGATGGAATCCGTTAACTCCGTCTAACTCCGCTGGAATCAAAATCAATTACATATCTATTAACAATCTCTCTAATTAGCCCACTTGCTACCCCCCTTCAGCTTTTCTCCATACTTGATCAGGACAATAGGAATGAGAATCATGAGCGTCGATAGACAGCCCAAAAGAGTACATCCAAAGCCCACTGGAAAGCTATCGGGTCCTAGCTTGACAAACATGGCTCGTGCGAACAAAGGAAACGCTCCAGCCATTCCTGATCGGAACAGTCCGTTTCCAGCAAACACCGAAGCAATAAATCGATGGTACGAGCCACTGAGATAGTTGAAGACTGTCTGGAAGATGAAGTACTGGCCTAGAACATTGAGCATGCCTGCAATGGTGGGAACGATCCAGTGAATGTTCTTATGGGAAGTCCATCCAAACATGAAGATTGAGATGGGGAACAGAATGGCTCCAAAGAGAGCAATCTTCATGAATAGAGCCACTGGAGGGAACTCTCCCTTCTCAACAACAGGCTTGGTAAAAGTCTTGTAGACAATGGGAATGTAGATGAAGGCTGCTAGGAGTCCTCCCACAATGAGTCCAAGGTAAGTGAGACCTGTTTGAATGAGGTTGAATCCATGCAGCTCGGAAAAAACCATAGGAAAGGCCTCGAACCAGGTGTACAAGATAGCATAAGACAAGCCAATGTAAGCATCGAGGAAGAAGACGATTGGTTCAGAAAAGATAATCACCAAAGGTCTCAGCAGGATCTGGTAAGCCACCTCTTTGTTAGTCATAGCTCTCCATTCTTCATCTGCTTCAGTAGTGTAGTTGATGTTGGGGTTTAGTTGCTGCAGTCTCTTGGCTCTTCTATGGAGGATATTGTGTCCTGAAGTCTCTGGGAAACAGAAGAAGAGAAACACAAAGACAGCACCAGCAATGATCATCCAGATCCAAATGGTCCAGTGCCAATTGAGGACCTGTGCAAAGACTCCTCCGAGTACAGGGCCAAAGACAGGTCCACAGATGGCTGAGATTGACCAGAAGGCTAGGGCAAAGGGCAAGTACGCTACTTCGAACATATCACCCAGAGTAGCTCCTCCAGTGGCTAGAGCAGGTGATACGGTGATTCCCATGATGAATCGTAGTGCTAACATAGCTCCTAGGTTTGGAGAGAGAGCCAATGGTACCATTAGACAAATGGAGATACCCTGGCAAATCATGTAGATCCAGAGACGTCCAACTGCTGGATGTTCCGATAGAGGCGAGAGAACGATAGGACCAACTCCGTAGCCGAATACAAACACTGACAGTGGCAAGATAGCAGCTACTGTGGAGATACCGTAGTCTTCGGAGATCTCTGCAATAGCAGGAGTGTAGATGGATGATCCCACGTACATTGCAAAGGTGAGTAGTAGAATTTGAATAGACACAAAGACCTTCTTTGAAGTCGTCCAGTTCTTGGGGTTCTCAGGGTCATCTTTGGTGAATGTGACGATGACTGTAGATCTTGAGATGATGGTGGTGGTGTTAGTGTTGGTGGTGGTGTTAGAAGAGTCACTGTGGTTCTTTTCAGTGTCACTCTCGGCGGTAGAGAAGTCGGGGATCACGTAACCTGAACGAAACTCAGGGTATGGGAACAGTTTTCCGAAACTTGCAAAGTTGACAATCTGTGTGAATACTGATCCTTCCATGTTGGAGAGAGGTGATTGCTATTGTGTTTTGTTGACTACCAAAGGGAATCACCTGAGAAACATCGTGGGGTATATATAGAGAGTGCACTTGCACACTGGCTGTTTTCTACGATCGTCACAATGGGCCGACTCTCATGCTCGGCTTGTGTCCGATGAACCTCATGGTCCCAGAAGGGTTCACAGCATACTGCCGTGCCTGCATGATATAAGCGTTGGATGGTGTATTATAATTCCGGCGGATCTAAATGGGAACTAATGTAGGTTTGGTGGAGAGGGCAAGATGGTGGTTAGAAGCAGGTTAGTTCAATGGAATAGGGTTTCACGTGACCTGTCATAATCTGTAGAGAGCTACAATTAAAACTATACACTCATCTCTGCTCAACTACTCACCTACACTCTCTGACTGCTCATTGTCTAATCCGGAGTTATAATTAAGCAAATGAGCAAGGTTCAATATAAGGAATTTTACAGTTATGCGGCTAAGATGTGTTTGTGTCCATCAAACGGCTTTCTGAATGCTGAACTTCGAATTTCAACAGATTGGCTTAGTCGGTCAGTCATGCTGACTATGACGTAGCTCTCACCAACTCTCTGTCTCAACTACAACGGTCTGTAAAACATTCTTTCCCTCTCAAACAAAGTTTAGCTATATAATCGGCTATAGAACACGTCTAAGACGATGCTAGAACGGCTTATAGACTGCTAAACGGCTTCTAGCGTGTTTTTAATACCGACTGACGGTCTATGACTGCTTTCTGATATCTCTCAGACAATCTCGGCTTCCCCTTCACCCCCTACAACGCTTATCTCCGATTTATGTGTAGGTCTCACACCGGATATAAAATAACCTCGGCGGAATTATAATGCGAAATCGACTCGATGAGGCTGCGCGGGGAAATGTAACTTCACACTAACCTCCGTGATCCGAACCGTGATCGTGAAAATGGAGGGTGGGCCGAGACATGAGCCGAAACAGACCGAAAAAGGACAGCTGATGATAAAATTGCGATTGATTATGTGATCACGTGAGCAGATGATACCAGAGATAAGTCGGGACGTGATTCCCATGATGTTGCACTCACTGTGCTGTGATGTTAGCTATAGTGCACTGAGATACCCTCAATTGGAGGACCATGGCAACTCAGAAGCTCGTTTTTGAGCAAGGGGACGAGGAGAACTCAATGCAACGGCTAACTAGATCCGGTGGGTAATGCACTCGTCATAGCTGAGCTGGAGCTAGTGGCTGTTGTCTACATAACACAGCACTCTCTCGAGACTGCTGCTAACAAGCCCTTCGTCAAAGACGTTCTGTTGTGCATTGAAACCAGGCACTCGCACGCGCGTTCGCTAAATCTCCTAGAACGGACTATTGGCCGTCCTGAAGATCCCCCGAAAGCTCCGCTGAAGATTCTGCGGATACCCTTCGACAAACTCGAGCGAAATGGTCACCACCAACAAGTTGTCAGAGACTATCTCCGTCGTCAGTGCTTTGTAAGTCTCCAACTCTCTGGCGAGAGACTGAAAGTACGTCCCAGGGTGTTTTCCAATGGCCTTCAACTGGCTCGTAGTGAGAGTGTACTCTTCCAAGACCTCAGAGTCTGTCCGTGAGAACGCCATGAGGAACCGTGTCACGTGTCCCGTTGAGAAGGCATGGCATGCGTAGTTCTGGTTAGCATAGTTGGGGTGGTAGCTGTCTAAGGAAGACCCGTCAGAGCCTCGAAGAACAGCTAGAGAAGCTGGCACTCTTAAAAGAGGAGCACCATGAGTAAAGACAAACCTCAAGGGACAGAACAGGTCCCTGAAACGCAGACTTGTTAGGAGTACCTGGTCTGAGCCCATCTGGTAACAATAACAATATCTGACAACCATCTTGAGTGCCTCCCATTAGCATACTCACAATCCAATCACAAACAAGAGAAACTCCATCGTTCCCACTCAAGAACTTCATATACTGAGCTCCATCTGGGGTCACAGAAGGGGCGTAGCAACTGCTGTCAAACACTCCTCGAATGTAGAGAATTGTGGCCAGTGAGGCCTTTAGTACGTCGTCCGAGTTCATCATCATGGTGGTAGTTATGGTAGATACCTGGTTACTCAGTCACAGAAACAGTATGGCATATGGATCACATGATGCCCATTCTACAAAGACCTAAAAGACACACTCCATCTGGTGATCTTACAGTGGCGATGTTGTGATGTGAACAAGGTGTTGCATATAGAGTCAAGTAAGGCCTTACAGTGAGAGCCCGAAAACTCAACCAAACAGAGAAGACGACAAATTGAGACACTGGGCCATACCATCTGGTCACGTGATCGCAGTCTCTTTTGATAATCACTTCTCTACATCGTGTCTACTCCCCCTCCAACCCCAACCCTACACCTCCCAATTAGGCCACCCCTTGATTCGCCTGATCCGCGTCCAAACCCTAACCCTAAATCATCCTCCGGCCAAATCAGCCCAACCCTTGGCACCCAACGAAACGCCAGAGCCGTGCCTTGGCCACAGATATTATCATTCTGGAACATTTCTTTGCTGTCGAAAATGTACACATAATAAAGATCCTCTCGCTTGACTCATTAAACTATGCGCACAACACGAACCACATTTGCATCCCTCCCAACTTGTAAATAAACACAACACATTGTAATTATGCACACTCCACCAACACCACCACCTTAACTACAAATTGTAACAAGTCATCAACCAACACAACTCAACTTGTCTTAATCAACACTACAACTCTACACAGCTCAACACAAGCATCACTACACACACACACACACATCATGTCGCTACAACGAAAGAAACAGAAGCAGCCCGTCGAGGCCCCCGCCGCACAGAGAACAAACTCGTTCCAACAGTATATTGACGACGACCAGAGAGACCATCTAGCATCCATTGGTATGGGTGTTCGAAAGAGCGTTTCTGACGGACACAAAACCGGCGGGAACCACAATGCGTCGCTTCGACACGAGAGCTTCACTCCTGTGGTCGACGTGCAGAACCCGCTCCGAGGAACTTACGGCCCCGCCTCGTCTCTTGGAGGATACATCACCAAGTCATTCTCTGCTGCTCCAGAACTGGGCCTGGGGTCTTCTATGGGCAGCAAGGACCGGGAGGTCAAGGGATACAAGGGCATTGGCGCGGAAAAGTACAGTCTCAACCGCAACAAGCCATTGGCAGCGTTGCCACAGCGCAAGAAGCGAGGTCGAGACGAGACTGAGAAGGGATCTGACGATGAGAGCGAGAAGGAAGTGGAGGAGGTGGACGATGTTGGATTCCCGATCATCAAACTGCAGCCCCGGGAGAGTTTTCAGGACTAGAGAGGAAGACTGCAGCCAGCCTGCTGTGTGATATCAAACACAGCACTACGACGTATATGAGACCATGCCATGACAGACAGATACCAATTCGCAATGTATTTATGTGATAAGAGGAGAGAGGAGGGAGGATGAGGGGGTTGAGAGACCGACGAATGGGTGTAGAATGATGACTGTAGTCGTCTCATCACGTTCAGGTGGTGTAGATTCGGAGACTGTCATCAAGGCACTGTAGAACCGTGTACAGGTAGAGTGGTCCACATGGAGCTGGAACGGTCAGTCACGTGATCAATGACTCGTATAAAACTGACATTGGACCTGCCTGTGGGCCTGTTGGATAGCCTTCTACTTACTTGTAGTACCACTCAGATCAGCTTACTAACACATAAACCCAAACTTGCATCATGCATAGATGACATGGAACAAAGTGATGATCTGATCTTGCTAATTATCACCATACACTACAACGACCAGTAGTTTCTGAACAGTCAAATCGACACGGAAACAAAACCAACTACACACACGACATGTCTTCTGCAATGAGACGAATGATGGGTGCCAAAAAGGCTGCCCAGAAGCAGGCCGAGGCGGAGGGTCCTACTGCTTCATTGGTTGAAGAGGTCGGGAACTTGAGTGTTGAGGATACTAAGGGTGGTGACGTGGCTTCTGATGTGACACAAACGTCTTCTGAGGCTATAAATACAACCACTGGGCCCCCTGTTGAGACTGCTACAACTTCCGAGCCTTGCAGTATCAAAAGTGAGTCCCCTGAGCCCTCTACCACCTCAGCGCCTTCCAGCACATCAGCACCTTCCAGCACATCCGGATCTGCCAAGAAGTCCACAAAGACCAAGGCAGCCAAGTCACCGGCTCCAGAAGCGATTGAGCAGCCCTCTCCTTCAGGGAAATCAAAGAAGAACAAAAAGAAGGACGAGAACACTGTCCCTACAACCCCTCTCAGCGTGTCTCCTCCTCTACTCAACCCAGAGCATGAGATCAAACGAATTTACGGCAACATCCGGCTCTGGGACGAGGATGGAACTGCCGAAAACTTCACCAACCAACTCACAAACAACCAGAAGAAGAATCTTGAGAAACTAGGAAGAGTCTGGGGAGGAAAAGATAAACGAAGCATTCCTGGAACTACAAAGAAACTGACTCTGGTCACTATCAAACCATACTGGATCCCTCAGGTCAAGTCAGAGGTGAGCGTGGCACGTCTCTCAGCTGATCAGGGAGCTTTCAGATTCACCCATTCGGACTCTTATGCTGAGGGAGAGTTTCAATTCGTTCAGAGAAGAGCTATTGGACAGGATTCTGCCGACCTCTTTGGACAGTACCCTTACAACGTGTCTATTCTGAACCAATTGGCCGGAAACGGAATCAACACCGGCCAGGCAAGCAGTGAATCAGCTGATCTCATTGAACGAGCTCTGTATGTCTTCAACAGAGCTCTACTAACCTCGTCACAGGCTGTTCTGGGCCAATCCAAGTTCCAGTTCAAGTACGTTGAAAACAGACAGTTCTACCGAACTCTGTACCTGTACATTGATATTCTGGCTCGTCGAGGACTGTGGAACACCACTCTGGAGTTCTCAAAGCTCATCTACTCTCTTGATGACGTCGATTACGATCCCTACGGATGCAGATACATGATGGACCACTTTGCAGTTCAGGGAGGAGACACTACAGCTATCAAGTACATGTTGGAACAGAAGTTGGCACCTCAATTGGGCTACTCTCTTGCCCTAGCCTTACTATTGGACGGTAAAGACGCTGAGGCTGAAGAAGCACTCAAGACAGCTATCAAGACATTCCCCTGGATCGGATACACTCTTGCCGAGAGTCTAGGAACCCCCCATAACCATCGATTCGACTCTTCTGGTTCAGATTCGGCCATTGAGGCACAAGCACAGCTCTATGTGCTGAGAAACAGAACTCTGTGGGACGACCCCAAGCCCAAGATGCTGTTCACCAAGCTGTGGGACACTGTTGCGCTTGATTTCACCAGAAATAAGGGTCCTGCTCATTGGTACAACATGAACGAGTCTCTGAAACGTCACCTAGTCATCTCCGGAGAACCTACTCTGTTGAAGTACGCCCAGCCCTTGGCAGAGTCTGATCTCTACGATGACGACCCTGTTCCTCCTCGAGAAGACGTGAACGTGTACTCTTCTGGGGAGTTTGCTGCTTCAGATGTGACTTTGGCAGGTCAGAATGACGGTACTGATCAGGCTCAGGAGGGAGAGCTTTCTCCCGAGGTTGTGGCTGCTCTTGCTCAGATCCAGCAGTTGTGTTCTGAGGCAGGCATGGATGTCATGGAGGCGTTCCAGATGGTGTCCATGGACGTTCCTGAGGCTATGAGAGGGACTTTGTTGACCGAGGTTGTTAACTCTTTTGCTGATGAGTAGGGGAGTGGGTGACGGACTTGAATCACGTGACTAATAGACAATTGTTAGTGTGTGTCACGTGACCAGTGTCTTGAAAACTGTCTTGCCGATGAGTGTGGGTAGCACGTGAGCATTGTCTCACCAGGACTCTATCATGGTTGAGACGGTCACGTGATCTTGCACTGTCATGCTGATAGCAGTCACGTGACAAATATCTTGATACTACTACCTGTACAACTACCACCACCTGAACCCATAGCTAATGTATCACCAAAATCTATATATACTCTATGAATACACACCTTTTCCGTACTGTCATATTTTACTGCATCTTCTTCTCAACGGGAACGTCAGGAGTAAGAGCCTTCTTCCACTTCCAGCCCACATTGGCGGCAGCAGCAGAAGCTCCCAGGAAGCCAACAATCAGATTGTCCACAATACCGCCATCAATAGACCAATGGGCTGTAAGAGGCAGGTAAGCCAGGTTGATGACCAGATCTCTCCACCACTGGTCTCCCAGACCCTTGAGGAAGTTTGGCAGGAGCTTTGTGCAGCAACAGTCCTTGGTATCAGTGACTGTGGTCTTTCCACTCTTCTTCTCAATGGACTGTCTCTTGACGTTTCGTCTGATCTCCACAACCAGTCGGATGAGCTCCAGAACCACATGGAGAGCCCAGAGCTTGGAGGAGTGCAGCCAGAGGGAGTTCTGGGCCGCGTCGCTCACAGGCAAGATCTTGTGCATGCCCAGGTAAGCCACATTTTCCAGGGGCTGGTAGAAGATGTTGGACCAGACCTGCAGAGCAGTGATGACTCGAACGGCCTTGTCGTACTTGATGTAAGGGTCGTTGACGTCCAGAGGCTTCTGCTGAGCGTCGTACTCGGAGATACCCCAAGAAATAAGACCCACGAGACCCCACAGACGGTTGAAGATTCGAATGTCGGAGATAAGACCAGAGAGGACTCCCAGAGAGTCGGCCACTCCGTTAAGGTCCGAGGCCAGACCCAGCTTCTCGAACGACTCGTCCAGATCCAGACCCGTCACCTGACCCAGCAGCACCTTGGCCACCACCACGCCCATCTGCACAGACTCCAGTCGCAGCAGTTCGCACACAAACAGCGATCCGTAGCCCACAAACGCCAGAGTGGGATCCAGAGTGCCAGCGTTGGACAGAAGTGCCAGGACCTTGTTGAGCCGTCCCGAGGCCCTCAGTAAGTTGACTGTGTATGCCAGTGACATGTTGTGTGTGTGTTTGTGTGTTGAGTGAGTAGTCGTAGAAGGACTCTTAGTCGGTTGCGTCAGCTGCACCTGAAATTTCGGTTGATATCCGGGGGGACAACTTTGTTTCTTACCGAGGAGACAAAGAGGAGTGATATTAACTTGTTTGTGTTCGTTATTATCACCTTTGAGAAGACTGAAATCCGCTTTATTCAATCCCCCAAATCGACCTGTCGCCTCGCTTATATAAATATCCAGACCTCAGACACAAATAGACCGCCTCTATCTGCACCCCAATAACGTCTTAAACCCCGATATCAAACATGCCGAAATTTAAGGTTAGGTGTGGAGGCAAGGCAAGAGGCAATATGCATCTGATTTCTGGGGGACATGATAGGCCGAGGTAATGGCAGAACTATGGTAACAGGCTGTGTCACGTGATCAGAGGGGGGATTGTGAGAAACCGGTACTACTACTGTAACCGTGGTCACGTGACTACACTTATACCTACTCACATGTCTTACTGCTTATTTCTCCGCCATGTCTGACATCTGCCGCCGTTAGATCTGTCGTCATAACCGCGTTGTCCACGATGGGAAGTTACAACCTAGATTGGGGGTGGAGGATGAGGAGGAGGGAGGGCGGTAGAATGGTTAGTGTTGGTGGTGGGGCGATTTTGAGAAGTGGAAGCTGTAGGGGAAATCAAGCGGAGTACATTGGTCCTTTCAAATCTATGATTGGGGCATTTTTGGCAGAGTTGATCCGTTTTCTTGATATTGATTGTGCTTCTTCGGGAAGTGTATGCGCGGCACGATACTCCACAGTTATGGACTGCTGGCTGTGGGGAGATACAGGGCGCTTAGCATTCGTAATAGTTCATTCCACGGTGAATTGATTTGTCATGGATAATCGGTGTCAAGTCTTATCTGTGGTTTGACAGGATGTTGACAGGTGGGGGTGGTGTGAGATGAGCTATGCTAATGAGCTATGAGTAAGCCAGTGTCAGTGATGGAAGGAGATTGATATTCTGTCAATCTGATAAGATGGTGGTGGCAGTGAGTCCTACTTAGTTATGGAACGTATCGAGATACTGTCAACCTTACACTGTAAGGTGAGGGTGTATCGTATCTCAGGGTTGATGCGACTTGTGGGTCAGAGAGCCCTAAGAGATGACGAAGAGGATTTGGCGACTAGCTTGTATGAGATGGAATGTTCATTGGAGCTCAATTAGTAGGATGGAGTTGACTCAGTGAAGATAGGACGGATTTTAGATTAGCTGAGCAGTTCTGCTTAGACAACGCTTACGATCAGCTAGCCCTGCAAGTGTGAGAAATCAGGATTGTCCATGGGGAAGGAAATGACTAGTGTATGGTATTGATCGAGAGCCCCAAAGTTGAACATCTTGATGGCCCTCTTTGTTTGTCTCCAATATCCATTAGACACGTCTCTTGTCATCTTCATCATTATAAGATATTGTACACTTAGCCCATTGGGCGCTGAGGTCAGACTTACACAAACAGCACTTACAGTATACTGTAACTAGGGACATGCGGTCTTCGATAATCTAGACCATTAGCTATTGCAAGCACCCCTTTGAACTGCTCGCATGTCCACTGGCAAAGAATCAGCACTTCAATTGATAAACTACACCTCATCCAACGGACTCTTTCATCAGATACTCTTTAGAGACGTTTCTTTCCTTCATCTTACTATCATAATTTCTACTCACCTTTGTCTTCTCTGATCTCACTCTCTTCTGTTCACAATACTGTATACTCCATACTACCACATACTGTAGCTACACCGCCACTACTGTAATCATAACCAATAAATACACTAAATTACATATAAATCTAACCAATCCCATAACCAATAAAATTAATAAAGTAAGGGCGTCACCTTTAGCACGTTGTCCCTTGTGCTTTGGACGCCCTCAGTTAGTATCAGAAGAGTGCTGCCCGGTTCTCTCGAATCAGACACCACCCTCATCGGAAATCCCACACTTGAACCAATCATGCTGGAGAGCTTCTCGAGCGGTGATTCGTTCTCGGGGGTCAAACACAAGCATCTTGCGCACCAGGTCCAAAAACAGGTCCCAGAACTGTCCGTCAGGATTGGCTCCTTCGCTGCGACTTTTGGCGGATTGCGTCGATGTGTGAATCAAGTCTGTCAGACACAGAGTATCTCTGATGTAATGCCGTGACGACGTGGTGGTATCCTTGTTGGGGTACCCCAGCTTGCCCGATCGGGCATTGAAGAAGTTGCCCACCTGGGCGCTGGGCTTTTTCGAGATCATCTCCTTGACAAAGGCCTTGGGGAACGGGTACCCGATGATGGCCTCCATCAGAGCCAGATGCTCAAAGTCCTCGTGGGTGTGGAACAGGGCGTCTCCAGTGAAGAGTTCCACCAGAATGCAGCCAATGGACCACATGTCACAAGCATAGGACCAGCCCACGCCGAGAATGATTTCTGGAGCTCGGTAATGTCGAGTGGACACCACAGAGGAATGGTACTCGTCGTCAAAGATGGCCGAGCCGAAATCAATCAGGTGGATACACGTGTCTTTGAGCACGTTGCGGGTCTTGGGCTCAGTCTTTTTGGGGTCGTGAGCGCGGTAATAGTTGTGTTTGCGAATCGACGACGGACCCAGGTTCTTGTTGGCCACACGTACAAACGCTGCCTTTTTCAGCAAGATGTTTTCGGGCTTGAGATCCGTGTGAATGAGACCGAGGCCATGCAGAAACGCCACGCTCTTGATGAGCTGTTTGGCCAGACGTTGAATGTGTGACCCGGGGAAGGGCTGGAACCGGTTGTCTCGCATGAAGTCAAAGACGGAAATGTCCAGCAGGTCTGTGACGATGCACACGTGGTTTCTAAAGTCGAAACACTCACGTAGGTGGATGCATCGGTTCTTGTTGTGGGCGTCGTAGTCCGCCAGAGCAGTCAGAACACGCAGCTCAATCTTGGACGCGTCTCTGTACTTGGGGACTGCTCGGATGATTTTGATGGCACATAACGAGTCTGTCTGTTTGTCGTAGGCAGACACAACTTTACCAAAAGTGCCCTGGCCAAGCAGTTTACGAATCACGTACCGTTCAGTGAACACGTCCGAAAACGTGGTCACGTAGTGGCCGTCTTTATCGTCGTACTGCGACGCCAGCAGCTTTTTGGCGTCGGTCACGGGTCGCACGTAAACCTCGGGAATCTTCCTTCTGAGCTTTGGCGGCGGCGTCAGAGGAGTATCGTTTTCTCCATCATCGGCATCATCCTCCACTTCGTCCAGCAGATTCTTGTCTGAATCCTGGTCGAGGGTTGTGTGTGTGTTTGTGTCGAGCTGTTGGTCAGACGACGAGGTATTGTGTGTGGCGGTGGTTGAGCCTGAAGTCGACGATTGCGAGAACTTTCGTCGTTTGACAGGCAGGTCTGCGGCCGAAGAGATTCGACGGTTGTTGGCGGCTTTTGATGAATTAGACGCGGTTGCCTTTGACGATGTAGCCGTGGTTGCCACCTGGGTAGCCATCAGTTGTGTGGTGTCATCGTCAATGTCGTCGTCATCATCGTCGCTATCAGAGTCAATAACAATGACTTCATCTGGGTACCCGTTTTTGTAAAAGTCGTGCCAGTTGGGCTGGTGTTGCTTTTTGGAAGGTGACCCGCCTGTAGATGAACCACTGGTCGACGCCGTGGTGTGTTCTGACGAGTTGTCTTCGTCATCCCCATCGCCAGGAGACGCGTCTCGAAGTACCTGGGCTCCAATAATCTGCAGCTCGTCGTCCACCACGTTCTGGGGCACCTCGGGGGCAAGTCCGACGGGCTCCTTGGTGCCGGTGGACCGTCGTGAACCCCAGTACGAGGACGACGAGTCGGAGAACTTGTCGAGCGACGGCGAGATCATGTGGCGCGGCAGCTGCGAGTAGTTTGTCTGCAGATGTCGAAACGGGTTGTTGCTGGCTGGGCCGGGGTCCTGGGTGGTTGGCGTGGACATTGGCGAGGCGATTGTGGTTGACATTGTCGTTGTTGCTGGTGCTGTAGCTGGTGCTGTTGCTGTTGCTGTTGCTGTTGTTGACGTCGTTGCTGATGTCGTTACAGAGCTCGTGTCACCCGGAGAATCTTGTAGATACTCGAAAAGGGCCTTGACGGAGCTGTAGATGGGTATTTTGGACGGCGGCGCGTCAAGGGGGGTTGGGGGCTAGCCTGAGAGAGCAGTGGAGCTGTTTCCTCTGACTCGTTGACGGTTTCTTGTCAGAAAAGGACGTAGGAAAGCTGTTTGGACGCCTCTGACGCTGGGGACTCAGAAAGAGACGGAATGGGGCGCTGCGCGGGTCGGTGGCGCGTGGGAGGGGCTCGGGAACGGGGCTGGGCTGCGGTTTGGGGGCTCTTGTCGAGGTTTTGGGGGAGCTTCACACGTTGCGGTTTTATCCCAGGTGCGCACCATGTTGGGAGGGTGGTTAGGGTTTTTTGCCAAATGGAAAAACAGAGTGGAACGTGACAGAAGGGAGAGGGGGCGGAGGAGCGATACACGGGCGGTGACTTGCTGTCCATCGACGTCCACTACGATTATTCTACTTCATTAACGGACTCACCAACTCCTCGTTAAGTCACATGACTTGACTGCTCGAATCAGGGGACCCTGCACATCTGCGCAACATGGTACATTATGGTGCATGAAACAGGACGTGGTTGCAAAGCTTGTCGCACGTTGAGACGAGGGCAGCAGGTAGTGGATGGCGGGTGGTCTTGGGATAGGGCGAGTCAGAGTAGTCGGTAGGGTAACCGTAGTAGGGCAAGGTAGGGAGGTATATTTGGCAACAACAATTATGCTTATGGCCGCCCAGTGTCACACTACCAACTTGTACTTCAATGCGCCAAATACTGTTCTGTCTGATTCATCTACAGATCTCATAAGTTCATATGCTCCCCACATCTTCACTTAGTATTCCCTTTTGGTCTGTTCGCAACCAGGTGTACATGGGATATGCCATCTGGGTCGCATGGGGTTCTTTGGGGGAAGGTGGTGGTGTAAATATGGTGGGAGACATTTAGTGTCTATCTGGTGTGTGGGTGGTGCTGTTGGTCGGTAGGGTAACTGCAGTCGTTCAGGTGGCGGGCTTGACTTTCCCACTTGGGACAGTTGAGACATGAAACCTAAGTAAGAGTAGATCGGCGGAGTTGGGGGATGTAGTGTTATAATGAGCTATGGTTGTTGTGGAGGAAAAAGAAGGGTACCATCGTAATGCTCATGTCGAGGCGATTCTAACCATACTCTCAAATTCTCAATATCTCTTCTATCCGCCATTTTCACTCAACCCCCTTTAACCACCTCGACTCCGTCTCGGAATGAACGGCTAAAATTAATGGACTGGACCGCTTGCAGTAACTATCGTAATTAGCCGAAGCTAGTGGTTTTGTCTAAAGGTGTATCAGGTTGTATGAGGCTGTATTGAGGTGTCTGAAAGGGTCGAGTAATCATATTGTGGACTTGAAATTTCATTAAACCTGCTTCAACAGCTCATACAATCACTGTACCTCTCGTTATAGCTCCATCAATAGCCACCCTGATATTGCTCGGTTGCGTTTATTTGGTTTGACGCAGTTCAAGGCAAATGAGAGAGGAGAGTCCAATGAGTGCCGTTTAAGAAGGTGTGTCTAGAATGGTATTGAGTAGGTCGATTTTGGCGGAGACAGTTCAGAAGACATATCTTGGTCTAGTCACGTGATATGGATCCGTTTTCTTAGCAATCCACTCATTCTAAACTACTTTATACCAACATCCGCCCTCCCCCCACAGCCGCGTCATACTCACATCATTACATCACAACTAACTTTCAATGGCCTCCTCCACGCTCCTTTTCAACTGAGTCTTATTACTCAGCCTTATGGTTGGGGGATGATTAAGGAAGTGTCTAAAAGCTGTAAAGGGGGCTGTATTAAATCGGACTTTCGACTCACGTGACCTTTGACCCACCCGAACCTCTCTGGCCGAGGGAAACGCGCCCATCACGTGATCTGAGATGGTTGTGCCTTTTGCATGTTCCATCAGCTGCACTTTCCCCCCCCTCTTGCACCACCTGTACGATTGTAACAAGATTTGAATTTGAATCTCAATTTTGGGGACTTGCCCAAAGCGGCAGGCGTGCTGGGTTTTACGCCGAGAAAAGGTCTCGTTCTGTAATGTACGCCGGAGAAACGGAACGTGAGTGATTAGTCAGCTGATCCGAGAATGCCATCTTCTTGTTTGTGACCATATGGCCATAACGTGACCAAAGCTATTTTGGGACTCCCGGGGTACGGGTAACATAATATAGCTACACGTTGTCATGTGGTGTATGTATAGATCAGGGGATGGATCATGGGTATGGTGGAGATGCGAGTGTACAATACGAGTACGAGCTCAACTATCGTAGAAGGATACATAGGCGAATGGGATGGGACACAAACACGAACTGGAAACATATATAGACCGAGATGTCCCCCCCATTATTCTCCCCTCTCTCAATCACAACGAGTTCATTGTGTTCTCAGTAATCCTCTCACCCTCCCAACAGCCCCGCCCCATAAGCCATCCCGTCCATTGGGAGAGACCTGTGGAAAATCCTTTTTCACTTTCGGTTTGCAGAATTTGAACTTTTTCCTACCACATACACATTTCTTGTGAAAGATCCTATCTAGTGATCTTTGGGGAAGGTGAGTGTAACTAAGGGTGAGTTATTCGGATGAAGGAAGGGCTGGAGGACGGTCTTGTGAACGAGTGGTGTTTGTGGCACGTCTTTTTCGTGCGTTGTGTTTGTGTGTGTTAACGTGCTGTTCTGTCATCTGTGGTGGAGGTTGCGAAATGGGGCCATGTCACGACGAGGGTGTAATGGGGCACACTTTTGGAACCACAGAAAGGAAATGAGGCACGTCAAACCCGGTGGCGGGACTCGAGAAAAATGCCACACAGCAAGAGCAGGGAGCATGTGGCCTTTGAGCAAGCGTCATTTGATGCACCTTTTGAAATTGTCCAACAACACACATATGATCCACGTATGTCGGAGGGCAAGGAACGAGGCAACCACAAGACAACCACAAGGCAACACTTGATGAGACACAGACACCACCAACAACACCATCAACACAACTAACCCAGAATGTCTTACACCTATAACAACGGGGCCTATTCGCCTCGAAACAACCAGCCGGGAACACCCAACCAGGGCCAGCAACACATGGCCTACTCTCCGGCAGCCATGTACAACGGAGGCTACGGATACATGGACATGAGCCAGATCCAGGGCCAGTACTACCCTCCTCAGGAGGGCATGTCCCCCGGAGCTCAGTACGCCCAGCCCTACGCCGGCTCGCCCCACCACACCCATTCGCCCCTGACCATCATGGACCCTGTCACCCACAGACCCATTGTGACTCCCGGCAGCAATACCGGCACTCCCACGGGTCCCCACGCCACTCTGGCCTCGCCCAAGCCTCCCGGGTCTCCCCGGGTCGCCCATCGACGTACCGATTCGTCCAACCCTGCTGGCGACTCCATCAAGGCCAGCTTCATGGCCCAGGTTCTTGCCGCCAAGGCCAAGAAGGAGGCTGCCCAGAAGGGCGATGATGTGAAGGAGGAGGTGAAGCCTGCTGAGAAGGCTGAGACCAAGCCTGCCGAGAAGGCCGCTGAGAAGCCTGCTGAGCCTAAGGAGGAAAAGAAGGCCGAGGAGCCTAATAAGGAGGAGGTCAAGAAGGAGGAGCCCAAGAAGGAGGAGGTCAAGGAGACCCCCAAGGAGGAGACCAAGCCTGTTGAGGCCAAGCCTGTTGAGACCAAGGCTGAGACCAAGGCTGAGGAGCCTACTCCTGCTGCTCCTGCCGCTCCTGCCGCTGAGACTACCACCTCTACCCCTGCTCCCGCCGCCGAAGAAAAGGTCGAGAAGAAGGTCGAGATCGTCGAGCCTCCCAAGGAGCCTTCCACCGACGCTGCCGACGCCGCCGAGGGTGCTGATGCCGCCGGCGAAGAGTCTAACGCCAACCCTGTCGAGAAGATCGCCGAGACCATGCGACTCAAGAAGCGATTCGCCCACTCGTGGAACAATGCCACGCCACTAACCGCCGAGGATATCGCCTCCAAGCGAGTCACCTACCCCGAGTCCGTGACCAAGTCGCTCATGGAGGTGTCTCCCGCACCCCGATTCCGATACAGCCTGGACTTCCTGCTGCAGTTCCAGCCTCTGGTGACCGAGCAGCCCCCCAGTGGTCTGGAGGGTGCCAAGGCCATCACCGAGGACTGCAAGGGCTCCAAGGCGCCCCGAGCTTCCAGCCGAGGCTCTGGAGGTGGTCCTAACCAGCAGATGGGCTCCTTCTCCAACTTTGGTCGAGGAGGTCCCGGAGGAAACGGTCCTGGAGGACGAGGTATGCCCCGAATGGGCTCTTCTTCCAACATGCGAGGAGACCATGGAGGACATCACCAGAGCCACCGAGGCGGAGACCGAGGAGACCGAGACGGTGGAGGACGATCTACCCGAAACAACAGCAGTCGAAACCGTCGAAACCCCAGCAACCGAGAACGGTACCCTCCCCAGGGTGCCAACCAGGAGATCATTGAGTACGTGCCTCCTCCTCCCAAGAGTGAAAACTCGTGGGCTGCCAAGCGTCTGGCAGCCAAGAAGGATACCGGTACTCCTCCTCCTGCCGAGGGTGAGCCTGCCGAGGAGGAAACCCCCCGAATCCCCCCTGATGTGGTGCAGAAGAAGGTCAACTCCATGCTTAACAAGATGACGCTGGAGAAGTTTGACAAGATTTCTGACCAGATTCTGGAAATTGCATCTCAGTCCAAGCACGAGCACGACGGCCGAACTCTGCGGCAGGTGCTGGAGCTCACGTTCGCCAAGGCCACCGACGAGGCCCACTGGGCGTCCATGTACGCTCGGTTCTGCAAGAAGACCATGGTCACCGTGGACCCCGATATCTATGACGATGACGTCAAGGACAAGAACGGCGAGTACGTGCGAGGAGGAGCTCTGTACCGAAAGTATCTGCTCAACCGATGCCAGGACGAGTTTGAGAAGGGCTGGGAAGATAAGCTGCCCACCAACGAGGATGGTTCGCCCATGGACCCCGACAATGCCACTCCCGAGTACGACAAGGCCGTTGTTGCCAAGCGACGAGGTCTGGGACTCATGGTGTTCATTGGAGAGCTGTTTATGCTCAACATGTTGTCGGAGAACATTATGCGAAGCTGTCTGACCCGACTCATTTCGCCCAAGGATGGAGCCTCCGAGGAGACCATTGAGTCTCTGTGCAAGCTGACCTCTACCGTTGGTCTGCGTATGGACGAGTCGCCCAACTCCAAGGGCTACATGGACATGTTCTTCCAGCGGCTCACGGACATTAAGAGCAGCGGCAACCTGCCGTCGCGACTCAAGTTCAAGATTATGGATCTGCTGGAGATGCGAGCCGGAGGATGGAAGCAGTCCAACGACCAGGGTCCCAAGACCATTTCTGAGATCCAGGACGAGGCCGCGGCCGCCAAGGAGAAGCAGCAGCAGCAGCAGGACCGAGACCGATCCCACCGAGGCGGCAACAACCGACGAGGCGGCCACCCCATGGGCGGACGGTCCGAGTCGTACCGAGGCGGCAGCGAGCGGGACCGAAACACAAACTCGCTCAACACGGGCGACCTCAAGCAGTTTGGCAAGATTCGGTCCGACTCTTCCAACACGTTTGGTCCTCCTTCGTCCATGATGGGCCGAGGCGGCTCCAACGCGTCGCGAAACTCGTCGCAAACCTCGCTGCAGCAGCAGGGCCGGCAGAACAGCTCTTCTCCGGGCATTCCGCTGTCCAAGGACTCGTCACGAGCATCTTCCAAGCGTGGCAACATTTTCGAGCATCTGATGGGGGATGGTGATGGAGAGGAGGAGAACTAAGAGGAAAGAAGGAATAAGGAAAACGAGGGGAGACGAAGCATTGAGTGTAATTCAGCGACACGGGTCGTGTAGTAAAATTATATAGACAAAAATGCCCCAGGGCTGACGATTGAACAAGACGATGTAGAGGACCAAGTCCGACAGGATACAACGAGTAGTGTGAGATTGGGAGATTGAGGCTTGCAACAGTAGAATGTGGTGTAGAGAACATAGAATGGAGGAACCTCGACTAGTGGTGTTAGACTGGAGTTCAGTATGTACACTGGTATGTACCACGTAGCTCGAGAGACTGTGACGAGACTGGCTCACATTGTATCGTAGTTTGGACGTTCCCAATCTCACTATTGCTCAACGGGAGTTTACTGTGTACAGGCCACTCAGGTAGAGATTGAGGATATAGTCTTAGGGCTTGCAGTTGCGGAGGTGGTTTAAGCACTTGTGATATACACCAATGGCGGTGTGTTGTCGAATACTTTCAACGACTGAATACCTTTGTTCCTACCATCAAAATATTACGTCCCTCAGTCTATATTGGTGTTGTGTTAGCTAAGAGTGCTGCTATGTGGTTGTGCTCAGGTTGTGGTCTTCTCATCGTGTGTTGATATTATGGTGATAGGTTGTGACGACTCACGGTAAGTGGAGGACTGTCTAGGTGTTGAGTTTTGAGTGTTGGTTTTGTTAGACTGTTCGGTGTTCTGCAGAATCGGGAAAGGGTCGTGCTCCAGCGATGTTGCTGAGATGTTCTGGTGATCGAATAGACTGGTCCGCAATTATGTCTCTCTCCTCTTCGAAGCTCCACCGATTGTGATCTTCAAACCAGGGCTATATCAACTGCTCTCAAATCGCTGAATCACATCTTTGTCATTGAAGCAGGGAGCTCATTTTCCATTCACTGTAAGTGACAACGTTTGGCTATGTCTCTGGTGAGTTATTTGGGACACCTGGGGGCTCTTGAATCAGGTGGTCTATCAGCATCCTCACTTCATCAAGAGACATTGTGAGAGAAGAACTTCATGAGCTCTACCACCTCCAAGCATAGCACCAAGGGGTCATGAACTAAGACTTTGTTCGCTCCAGTAATCGATCACGAGTGTCCTTTTCTAAACTCATCCGATCTGGTCTCGCGATAAGATCATTAGAGCAGCTGGTTGCAGGTGGCACAATCTGATGTAACTAAGCACTGCAGCTCCCTAGAGGTTTGGACAGTCTTCAAATACTCATCCTCTGGCTTCATCATGTCATGAACTAGCACCCCAAGTCCTCAGCTGTTGTTGTCCCTTACACTTGCGTGCACACGATTATCATGTTGGCTGTATGGTAGATACTCCGAAGTCATTACTGAGGGATATCTGTTGCCTGGAAACAAACCGGGACTTCGAAAACAGAAAGTTTGTAGAGCGAAGAAGTGCCGAACGTGCTCGGAACTTATCTGCTACCATCAGCTCAGTTAATACACTCCTCACCCCTGTGTCCTCCTAAGACCTGTACCGATAGTCTATGCACGGACACCATCTGGTCCAAAGAGTCCAAAAACAACACAGATCATCATCTGCGTCCTCGTACAACATCCTCGATCTCTTCTCACACCCTCGTGGTCCAAAAAAGTAATTACCTCCTTCCTCAAAAACAAAGGTCGTGCCCGGGTTCGAACTGGGGTTCTCAGAAATCTTAACCTCTCGATCAAAATCTGACGTGATGACCACTACACTACACAACCGAAGCTTAATTTAGACTAAGTTTGAAAGCTCAAGACTGTTCTGGTAAGTCACGTGACCGGCTTTTTCAGAAGTGGAAATGGAGCTGTTGTGGTTGGATTTGAGTCGGACAAAAAGTGGAATATTGCTATTGAGGTGGTAAAGTAACGTCTAAAGCAGCTCCCGTGTTCATACCTCTTCCTTTGCGAGTTCTAGCTAGGTCGATCGTTTGAGACCCTGCAGGAAGGCCGAGACACAGAAGGGAGGGTGTGATTTAGACCGTATGAATAAGGTAGAGAGGTCTCAGACTTGTTTCAGAGTGGATCTGTGCTAGCAAAATCAATACAAACCTTTGTATATTGTTCTCCACTTTCTTCAACTCGGTAGATTCAAGTCTGGATGTACCGAAGATATCGGGTTAATTATCGTCGTTTACACAGATTGGCATCTCTTGGTTTGGTCTTGGCGTTGGGAAACTTGGGGTAGAGAACCCCCTTGTAGTTTCGGTTACTGATTCCAGAGCTATGGCTTTTGTTGGGGTGGTTCACGGGAGCCATACTACGGAACTATTCCACTTTGTTTTGAAAATGGAGGCATCACAGGTTGAGCAAATATAGGCTCTTCCTGATTGAGACCGCTGGTAGACAGTTAAAAAAAAAAGCTGTAGAACAACCGACTCTGTCTTTCTCTCTCTCTCTCTCCTCTTCCATCTCTTTGTATGCACGGCTCCTTGAGAACTGTGGGGAAGAGCCACTAGTCTCATGATACTCGGCCTAACCCTTTTGGACTTCCGGCATTTGTCAGCTATCATAAAGACCCTTAGGTGGACACAAAGCCAGGAACATTGTTTTTGCTATTGTTCTATCACTAGTATCAGTTATAGTCTGGGGAAGATCACCTTTTGGGGAAACTGCCCGTGGGGGGAAAGCGGAATGCCGATTCGGGATCCGGCACCATATAACCATTCTCCTGGCGATTCTCTTCGTTTTGGAGCTCTCAGCATAGATTTGAACACCTTGGTTACCTGATCTGATAAGCAACATCTGACAAGCATAATCAATGCAAGTGTACACGAAAGATCGACAGCTGTTGACAAAGATTGACAGCTGTAGGGCTGTATAAAGGTGAGTCAGAGTAACGGGTCCTAAAGTAGAAGTCCGCGTTTAGATCGACACTAATGCCCGCTAGTCTCATCTATTCTGATCTGGGGTTGTGCCAGAGTACTCACTCGGTGTGGTATATAAAGGTGTGTGTCGTCTCCGATCTGCTCACTACAGTGATGATTCAAAACTACCTCTATCCGAAACAATCTCGAGAAGTCAAGACTTCGTTTGTTGGCCTAAGAGGTCAACGATTACACCACTATGTTGCTACTGTTGCGGGTATGGGGTTCCTACTATTCGGTTATGATCAAGGAGTGATGGGAGGTCTGTTGACGTTGCCGACTTTCATCAAACAGTTCCCCAAGATGGACACCTCCTCTTACTTGCCTCCCAAGGTCAAATCTTTCAATACCACTGTTCAGGGAACAGCTGTGGGTATTTATGAGATTGGTTGTATGATGGGTGCTCTTTTTACAATGTGGGGTGGAGACAAGGTGGGAAGACGCTACATTATCTTCTACGGCTCAATTATCATGACAATCGGTGCTATTCTTCAGTGTGCTTCTTATTCCCTTGGTCAATTCATCACTGGTCGTGTGATTTCAGGAATAGGAAATGGATTCATTACGGCCACAGTTCCTATGCTTCAGTCTGAATGTGCCAAACCTGAAAAGAGAGGCAAGCTAGTGATGCTTGAGGGTGCTCTCATTACAGCTGGAATCGCCCTTTCTTACTGGATTGACTTTGGATTCTACTGGGTTCGAACCAATGATGCCGATTGGAGGTTCCCCGTGGCATTCCAGATTGTCTTCTGTCTGTTTCTCATGTTCACCGTTCTGACCCTGCCTGAATCTCCGAGATGGTTAGTCAAGAAGCTACGCTTCGACGAAGCAGCAGGTGTGTTTGCGGCTCTTGAAGATGTCGACATTGATGATCCCTATGTTGTCAGTCAGATGACATATGTGAAGGAATCCATCATGTTGGAACAGCTAGCTCAAATGGGTGTTGAGGGTACAGCAGCTAGACAGAAGATCCTCCATGGGGAATTCCAGATGGGTGCCGAACTGCCATTTCTCCAACAAATGAAACTCATGTTCACTTTTGGCAAAAAGAAGAACTTTCATCGAACCATGCTCGCATACTGGAACCAGGTGATGCAACAGATCACCGGAATCAATCTCATCACATACTATGCCGCTTTCATCTATGAAACGTCAGTCGGCATGAATGCTACAGATTCACGTATCTTGGCAGCCTGTAACGGCACAGAGTACTTTTTGGCGTCCTGGATTGCGTTCTACACCATTGAAAGATTTGGAAGACGCAAATTGATGATCTTTGGAGCGGTCGGACAGGCTGCCACTATGGCCATCTTAACAGGATGTGTGTATGCCGCTTCTCCTCCTGAAGATGGAGGTCTCAGCAACTCTGGAGCTGGAATTGCAGCGGCAGTCTTCCTCTTTGTCTTCAACACCTTTTTCGCTATTGGCTGGCTAGGAATGACCTGGCTGTACCCTGCTGAAATCAGCTCTCTAGAGATCAGAGCTCCAGCAAACGGTTTGTCAACTTCTGGCAACTGGGTCTTCAATTTCATGGTGGTGATGATCACGCCTGTCGCCTTTGACACAATCAAGTGGAAGACGTACATTATCTTTGCCTGTATCAATGCTGCCATGGTCCCCGTGGTGTACTTTTTCTATCCGGAAACAGCAGGTCGATCTCTAGAGGAAATTGACCAGATTTTCGCAGACTCAAACCCACGAACCCCCTGGGACGTTGTATGGATCGCCAACCGTCTTCCCAGACATACTGTTGCCGACGATTACATTGAAGATCGGGTCTTTGAAGACAAGCCTGTTGGAGAGCATGTTTCTGGGGAGGAGTCAGAAGGAGGTGACACTGCTGGTCAAGAAGGAGTCGAGTCCACCAGAGTCGTCACTCAGTCAGCGTAATATCGTGTAATCAATCAATCAGTAATTTCAGCGGAGTCAAATGTGAGTGAAGGTCATTACTACTCGGTCAACGTCGCTCCTTTCGGGCTGATGTGAAGTCTCGGTCCTAGACCCATCAGGATAGACCACCGGTTCAACTCCCATTCAATTCCTCCGGAATGGGTCACTTAAAAGAGTGCCCAAAACACTACCTCCTTCCGTGCGGCTCGGAAATGATTGTGTACAGACAGACCATACCTCAAATAGATGGCTGAGTAGTGTTCGGGACAACTCGTCGGATAATAGTCACAAATATTTAATATTAGTACCATTGAGATGCTCCAGCTTTCGTGAACATTCTGGTGCCAGTTTTGTGTAGCACAGTGACGTGTAATGCTCTGTGTGGTAGTTCTGTGTGGTCGTTCTGTGTGGTCGTTCTGTGTGGTTGTACGATAGGCTTGGTGCCAAGTCACTAAAGAACTGAGTTGCCTCCCGGACAATGCTATGGATCGGCTCATCCCGTGACTCAGGTCAATGACGTCATCTGGCCCAATAACCCCCGACCTCCATTTATGACAGACAAAGTCGTTTATTGGCGCATGTCTACATTCGACGCAATCACCAGGCGACCACAGAAGTCCACAGAAGACTGCGAGAAGTTCTCCTCAACTCACGTGACAACCACATCCGCCCAGCCAGAGCGAACCCCACACTCACGTGACCCCCAACCGTTCTAGCCCCACATCAAGGTCTCACTCATCATCACCGTTACACTGAGCAAGTCGCTATTCTTTCGGGCCTAGTCCTCCGCACTTGCAGAACTCTAAGCTCAGACAAGGGGCTGCCCGGACCACAGCCCAACAGAGACTTCCGTAAAGGCCACCTGTCCGTGCCAAGCCCAAGGTCTTTGTGGTTTATCCGGGGGGGAAGGGGGGGAGTGGCAAGGAACAGGAAGTTGGTGGGTTTAAGTAGACACAAACCAACGGACACAAAAACAACCCACTACTCGTACTCTCTCGACTACACACGTACGGCTGATTTACCGTGCAGATAGTGTGGGGTAGAGTTTGCCCTTTTCTAAATGGTGATCTGGAGAGAGAGGAAGAGGAAGGGACAACTTTTTGAGCCAACAACTTTACCTTCATTTTTAGACCTTCTTTGACAAAAAGACGTCAAGAACAGCGAGCACATCAGTAAAGAAGGACAGAACAACGGCAAACACATTGGGTAGGCCGTTTCTTTGTCCACAGAGAATGCTCGTTCAGAAAAGTCATGTTTCGGCTATCGTATTCGGTAGCCGTCACGGAAGAGAGTGGCCGTAGGTCACGAACGGACAACATCGCATATATCATACACAGACTTGAACTGGGTCAAAGGTGAGTTCAACAAGGTCACGTGACTGCCGGCTCACTTGACCATCCTCCTCCTCCCACTCATCTACATCTCTTAGGCGTTTTTACAGCACCTCTGTGACACCTCTCTGACACGTCCATGACATGCACCCTTTCAACACGGCTTCCCAATTGAGAACCCGGTTTTGACGGCATCTTGACTTCTCCCCTGCCTGCATCTGACGGGCCAGCTCTTGGCGACTGTACAGCAGCAGTAGAGTACAACAGCTAAGAGCTGGAAGTTGGTATATCTCCAGATATTAGTACTGACAAGGGTGTGTTTTACTACACCATTCTACTCACCGTCTTCTGCTGATTCGAATGATGTAATAAAATCCATCTATTGTCATACTAAATTCTGACTTAAAGTGTACCAACCTTTTGCAACCTTCATGTTCGACTCACTGTACCTGAACCCCAGATAACCCCAGATGAAAGCGTCAAGGAGCTTGTTCTTGGCACGGTAGCATCGCGCGAGCAGATCTTGGCGTGGGGGAGGTTGGCAGGTATAAAAGGGGACTTGCAAGAGTCGGGGTGGTTACGGCTTCAGAGATTGTGATAGATCTGTGACCAGGACTACAGATACAACATTTTCAGCGACTTCAGCTACTTCAGCAACTTCAAGAGCTACAACTGCTTCAGCAAGAGTTACAACAAGGGCTCTGACAACATCTTCAACAAGAGCTACAACAAGAGCTCTAACCTATCTTCAACAAGAGCATCAGTACTCTAGCTGCTACAACTACTGCTGCTGCTGCTGCTACTGTCACTTCACCGAGAGTAACATCTACAGTAAGAGCTCGGTAACTACAACTTCTGTTAGCTACAACTTCAGCAACTACTACTTGAATCTCTTCAACAACTACAACTTCTTCAGCCTTCATTACCACAATGAACTGGCTAGTCCCATCCACCTCCGGCCAGGTCAAGACCTCATTTATGGGCTTCCGAGGCCAAAGACTTCACCATTACGTCGCTACTGTCGCTGGAATGGGCTTTCTCCTGTTTGGCTACGACCAAGGAGTCATGGGAGGTCTCCTTACCCTCCCCTCGTTTGTCAAACAGTTTCCCAAAATGGACACTTCTGACTACCTACCACCTGACGTGAAATCTTTCAACACCACCATTCAAGGAACAGCTATTGCCATCTACGAAATCGGATGTATGATGGGAGCTCTGTTTACCATGTGGGCAGGTGATAAAGTCGGAAGAAGATACATTATCTTCTATGGATCCATCATCATGACTATTGGAGCCGTTCTACAATGCGCCTCGTACTCTCTGGGTATGTTTATCACTGGACGAGTCGTTTCTGGAGTAGGTAACGGTTTCATCACTGCTACTGTTCCCATGCTTCAATCTGAATGTGCTAAACCGGAGAAACGAGGTAAACTGGTAATGCTCGAGGGAGCTCTTATCACTGCCGGTATTGCCCTCTCATACTGGATCGATTTCGGCTTTTATTGGGTCAAGACCAACGATGCTGATTGGCGGTTTCCAGTGGCCTTCCAAATCGTCTTTTGTCTCTTTCTTTTCTTCACAGTACTCACTATTCCCGAGTCTCCAAGATGGCTGGTCAAGAAGGGCAGATTCGACGAAGCTGCTGGAGTTTTCGCTGCTTTGGAAGACGTGGATATCGACGATGCCTATGTCATCAGCCAGATCACCTACGTCAAAGAATCCATCATGTTGGAGCAACTGGCTCAACTAGGAGTGGATGGATCTGCAGCCAGAGAAAAGATTGCTTCAGGAGAATTCTCAATGGGTAAAGAACTGCCCTTCCTGTCTCAGATGAAACTCATGTTCACGTTTGGCAAGAAGAAAAACTTCCACAGAACAATGTTGGCTTATTGGAGTCAAGTCATGCAACAGATCACAGGTATCAATCTCATCACTTATTATGCGGCTTACATTTACGAGACCTCTGTGGGAATGACACCGACCAATTCCCGGATTCTGGCCGCTTGTAACGGTACTGAGTACTTTCTAGCCTCCTGGATCGCCTTTTACACCATTGAGAGATTTGGCCGAAGAAAACTCATGATTTTCGGAGCTGCAGGACAAGCAGCAACTATGGCGATTCTCACGGGATGTGTCTACGCTGCCTCTTCACCGGCAGATGGAGGACTCGACAATCAGAACGCTGGAGTCGCTGCTGCCGTGTTTCTGTTTGTGTTCAACACGTTTTTCGCAATTGGCTGGTTGGGTATGTCTTGGCTGTACCCAGCCGAAATCAGTTCTCTGGAGATTCGAGCACCTGCCAACGGTCTGTCCACGTCTGGAAACTGGGTCTTCAACTTCATGGTCGTCATGATCACCCCTGTGGCCTTTGATACCATCAAATGGAAGACCTATATCATTTTCGCCGTCATCAACGCAGCTATGGTTCCTGTGGTGTACTTCTTCTACCCAGAGACAGCCGGACGGTCACTTGAAGAGATTGACCAGATCTTCGCCGATTCAAACCCCAAAACTCCTTGGGATGTGGTTTGGATCGCCAGAAGACTTCCTAAGAGTTCTGCTGTTGATGAGACTCTTCTAGAACCGAGAAGAACGGCTCAAGAGGAAGAGAAGACTGCTCTGGAGAATGTGGAGTCGGTTTCTCCAGGTTCTTCTGATCGAGAGGAGGCCTCAGGACGAGTTTGATGTATTCTAATGTATTTTTGAGTGTACCCTGAAATTGTAGATGTGTATCAGAAACCTCTTC
This sequence comes from Yarrowia galli, assembly GCA_900519055.1. Taxonomy (NCBI): domain Eukaryota; kingdom Fungi; phylum Ascomycota; class Dipodascomycetes; order Dipodascales; genus Yarrowia; species Yarrowia galli. The sequence continues at coordinate 267,840 of ULGS01000006.1, read as the reverse complement.
GAGAGGAGAATTTTACAAGGCTGCTCGAGGGGGAGAAGCATATTTGCAGAATTTGGGATTTTGGTGGTAACCCTCCCAAAGGAGAAACTCCCAAAAGGGGTGCATGAAATATGCAGTGTCAACCGGTAGTTAGGACCAAGTAAATCCCAATATTCATACAATACACAGGTACATTTCACGACGCGGTTACAATCACGCCAAAACATGAGCGAATACCCCGATTTAGAGGTGGGAGGGTATTCGGATTTCGATGACTTCACTGACGAGGACCCTACTTACGAGGAAAACCTATTTGATGTTGTTGAGAGCTCTGACGAGGAGGGGGAGGAGCGCGTCACGGAGACGTACAGACGCGTCACAGAGGCGGAACAACGAGAAACATGGGACGCAGAGCACTATATCAGGGGAGATGACGACCTAGAGTACGAAGATGGCTTTCTCCAGCGTGATGGCGGGCGGGGAGTCGAACGCGGAAGGGATAGTGAGCGCGTCTCGGAGGACGCGCAGGAGGACGACCCTGAACAACAGTACGACGCGTCACTGGATGACCCCACACCGCCTCATCTCAACGACGAGTATCTTCTGAGTATCGTCCACCAGTCAACGACGCGCTTTCACGGTATGACTACACTGGCGCCTGTTCTCAAGCATCTCGACCATTTTTACACGCTCTACCCCACTCTCAAATGGTGCCAGCAGGCTCACGGATTCAGCAAATACGTTCCAAGAACGTCTCGACGGCAGCCGATGGCGGAGTGTTACAGGGCGAAGCTGGCAGCTGGTTTCAAGAGCGCTAGGGCTCTCTGGGGGTCAACACATGGGGTGTGGGAGAGAATGGTGGAGTACGCTCACGAACTGATGTGCATCAAAAAGGACGACAACGACAAATCGACAAAGAAGTACCTCATGAACACGGTCTTCAGGTGGCTGAGAACTGATAAGCTGAAGAAAGACACGCTCACTGCGATGGGAAACGCGCCTAGGGCCAACGGCATGCGTTCCAAATACCTGCACCTCGAGATCGCGGTGTACAATTGCGCAGAGCGATTACACCCCGACATCCAGGTCAACATCTATCTTGCTGAGACGATCACGAAGCTGTGCATCGAGAGACTCGGAGGGGCTCGATATCAGGCAGCTGTCGGGCTCGTGGGTCTCCCCGCTCGCGAGTGGATCGTGGCTGTCTTCAAATGTGCCGGGTTTCGGTGGAAACGGCAAGCTGGAGAGCGCGATCACGTCGACACGACGGGAGCGCTGAGGCAGATCATTCTTCTATGGCCCATTGTGAACAGACGCCCATTCCACCGGATCTTCAACGCGGACCAGACCTGTTGTGAGATGCAGAAAGCCTTCAGTTTGATGTGTATGTCGAAGAAGGACAGCATCAGTCAGCACAGGAAAGGAGGCGGCAACTCTTGCACGCAGTTTCCTTGTGCCAGCATTGATGGCACAGTCAAGCCGGGTTTCTTCCTGTATGCCAGGACACTCATGAACAACCTCATGCTTGACTACCATATCTACCTTGATCAGATCGTTCCAACCGCGAAATCCAACAAGTTCAAGGCTGAGGCCAACAAGAAGTACGCGAGCGAGACCGCGGCGCTGAAGGCGAAGGTCACTGCTCTGGCGGAGACCAAGAGGACCCTCATCGGCCCCCTGAGAGCTGAGGTCAAACGTCTACGGGAAACGAAAACAAATCACGAGAGCAGAAGGACACACTCAAGGCTAGGGCCGATAACCTGAAGATGCACACGGAGATCGTCAGGCGCAGGGAGATGGTGATCTCCAGAGAGAAGGAAGAGCTCGCAGACCTGAAGGCCAAGGAGCTGCTCAGGCTCGAGCGTGAGCTACTCGAGAAGGAGCCGCACAAAAACCCTTCCCCGTGCGAGGGCGCTGATCCCACGGCAACTATCTATGATGACGGCTTGAAGCTTCCCGATGTCCGAGAACAGTCCAAAAAGCTGGCCGAGCTGAGGAGAATGGACGCCGAGTGGAAGAAGATTTCTGCCAAGCATCCTGACAAACGAGAGGAGCAAGCCAGACTGATGGAGCCGTTATTTCGTGAGGTGGCTCTGCACTATGCGACTGCTAAACGGTTGACTGGCCCCGAGGCTACCAACGACAGCAGCAGAGGAAGTCGAGGAGGGAGGGCAGGACGCGGTGGAAGAGGAGGAAGGGGGAGGAAGGGGGAGGAGGGGCAGTGGGAAGAGGCGGCAGAGGTGGTAGGGGCGGCAGAGGTGGCAGAGGCGGCAGAGGCGGCAGGGGAGGTAGAGGAGGTAGAGGAGGTAGCACTCCGTCAGCCAGCCACTCCTCCAGTGACACCCCCCGCAACCCCGCAACCCCCCTTCTTGATGTCCATGTTATGAAGCAAGAGAAAGGCTACATGGACACTGTGATGATGGTCATGTGGCTGATGTACTTCTCCATGGTGGTCAAGCCAACTGAGGATGACCCTGTCGTGCTCATCCTCGATAACGTGGGATTCCACAAGCGAGCTCACAAGATTGTCAAGTCATGGCCTGAGATGCAGCACATCGACTTCGCCTTCCTGCCTCCCAACTCCACGCCCTTCACGCAGCCTATGGATCTCGGTATCATTGGCTCCATGAAGCAGAACTGGCGGCGATACGAGAAGATCTTCCTGGGCACTGTTAGTGGAGAGGATGGAGATTCCCCGGAGATCACCTGGCTACACAGGCTGAACTGGTTAGGAAGAGCGTGGAACGAGACCTCTGCTGAGACCATATTCAACTGTTCGATGCAGAGCCCCTTGTTTTTCACTCACCCCGATGCAAAGCTGCCAAAATTCGTGGAAGAGAACATGAGGCGGGAGCCCCCTCCACCTCCCGATCAGAACGCTGATGAACGGCCGGCTAACATTGGCTTGGGTCCAGGGGGAGTCGTGTCCAAAAAGCATGCCCTTCTGACGATTAAGACCATGCCATTGAGAGAGTTGTTTCCCCCTGGGGCCGAACAGCTGGAGACGGAGCTCACGAAGATTGAGGATGACAAGGAGTGTGAATCTCGACAGGAGCAGTTGCAGAAGAAGGCGGATGAGCGAGCGGATATGAGGCAGAAGAAGCAGCGCAGGAGTGAGCTCATGGCGGGCGATACAGATGAGTACTTCCAGCAGGAGGCAATCGCCCATCCCCCCCCTCCTCGTCGCCCCGCTCCCGCTCGCGGCGAGCGGGAGCGCAACACCCCTCCACCCACCCCCGGTGCTCAGGCTGCCGCAGAGAACCCAGGCAATGTTGATGGTCCACGTCGTGAGTTGGAGTTTCGAGTAGAGAACCCTGGTGACGCACAGACCCCTCCCCCTACCCCAACACCGACAAGAGGAGCCATTCGTGAGGTTCAGGTTGTGCGACCTGGCCCACAGCGCCATAAGCGACGGCGTAGTCGACCCGTTGTGCCGAGCGACCCCTTCGCTGTCGACGTGGGTGCTGATGGTTTCGTCAACCACACTCCTGTCGAAGGCTTCCCTGCCTATGCCCTCCCCTTGCCAACTGTGGACTTGGCGAGCATGCAAGTGGAGCAGGGGCAGTAGACTCGAATGCACATGGACTTACTGTAATAAATAAATCGTAGTTTTTATGCTGACCTTGTTTTCGTAGGCCCACTATTTGTGGGACTTTTGGCTCTTCCCTGGGCGGCGTATGACAGGGTGTGGTGTGTGGCGTCCTTATCTCAGCACAGGGGTAGTGGTCGTGTCACATGTGAATGCAAAGTTTTACCCACGTTGCAAAAATGACTAAGTCCTGAAAACGCGAAATTGAGATGGCCGTAACTCGTTCAATATTCGGCGGATTGACCAAGCGAGTGTTTGTGGACATATCTAAGGCCTGGCTTTCCCTGTGGTCGTACTTTTATGTCATTTTACGCGTTTTCATTTTTTCGGAGATAAATTGATTTCGCGTCGAAATTACAGCAGCTAATTTGGTATCGTATGCCTTAAGTACACCCTTAAGGCGAAATTGTGGACAATACATAAAGATTGGGTCCCTCCCAACAAACTCGAATTTAGGTTTTGACGTCACGTGTGTCCCAATCATCCAAATTCGTAAACATTTGAGTTTGCAAAAGTGCTTCTCCCCCTCGAGCAGCCTTGTAAATGAGAACCAAACAGATGTGTTTCTGTGAGTCTGTTTCATCAAACGACAACAGCCACTGACTTTATTCATCTCATTTTGGCAATTTTTTGCAGAATCAAAACGACATCCGTATACGTGTTTCCCTTTTAGGCCACAGGGTTAGGGTACATTTCTCTTTGGAGTCCCAAAGTTAAGGTTTTTAGCCCAATACAGTAAGTGGGTTCGGGTTTAACACCCACATTTAGTAATCTACCCTAACCCTCCCAAACACAATCTATTGAAAGTTTGCTTCTTCGATTAACAATTTCGCGCCGATGGTTTAGTGGTAAAATCCATCGTTGCCATCGATGGGCCCCCGGTTCGATTCCGGGTCGGCGCAAATTGGTTACGGCCATATCCTGGTGAAAATACGGCTTCCCGTCCGATCAGCCATAGTCAAGCACCAGAGAGCCTAGTTAGTATTGTAGTGGGAGACCATACGAGAATCCTGGGTGCTGTAATCTTTTTCCACCTCGAGCGTAGCGCAGAGGTGGCCTCGGTTTTTGTAGGCGGTTTCTAAATAGTCTGACCTTTTGTGTCTCTGTTGTGCTGTTGTGCTCGGGTTATGGCCAACCCTGAATATGGGGTAGTGCGTCAAATGCCCCATTTTTGTATGACGACATCTGTTGAAAGTTATACCATTCGATTCGGTGGCTTGAGCTGATTCGAATGGTATAAAAATATACACCTGCCTCAGTACTAATGTTTTGAGATATACACACTCTTCCAGTCTTAGCCCTCGTAGCCAATGTGCTCGTCTAAATGTGTAGGTGTTGATAGAGACTATAACTGTCTCTTCTTAGTGATGAAACTGGAGTAGTTCCAGAGGCTGGTCTGTCTGTTGGAAGGAGGCTTATTCTCTCTATCTCTTGATCCCACAAGTCTAGAAGCCTTAGTCATCCAGGTATGCCATCAGAGCTGTCTCTCTGAATAGAACTCCTTTAGCTCACAGCTTTGTCAAAAGGAAAGAGATTCGTGTGTCCATAGCAGCGTTCTCTTCATATTTAGACTTCTACTTCAACCTCGGTATTCGTAGCTGGTATCTTTGATTACTTACCGTAGAGAGGAACCTCTTGAGGTAGCTGCTCGCGGGCCTCAGTGACTTGTTGAGTGTTAGTCAGGTTGGATAGCTTGATGTCTAGAACCTGTCTGCTAGCCACATGCTAGTTACCAAATCGGTTACACTCTTATAGCTTATTTGTCAGCCTTAGTTGACTGTATACATTCAGCTGAATCCCCGAACACAAACCCCTCCAGAACACCCAAACCACGCCTCAGGGCCACTAAAATTATATTGTATTGGTCTAGATCTCTCAGATAACACGATCCCGTATCTCATTAACGTCTAGGACGCAAAATTGGCACGGCATTTTTCGATTTTCGGCCACATAAAACCGTTCTACAACATTTTGGGACACCTTCGCAACGAGGACGTGGCGTAATGGTAGCGCATTGGATTTCGGTTCTTCAGAACGACGTCCTCCAAAGGCTGCGGGTTCGAGTCCTGTCGTCCTCTCTTTTTGACTCTGGTGGCAGTTTTCAGCCAGTATTTCTCGTTTGCTGACAAATCAGGACTGGGGTATGGTCTGGACCAGGACAGGTGGTAGAACTGTCTCAAACGGGCTTCTTTTTGTAGAGACGCTTTTTGGACATCACGTAAAGACCCTCATGACCAGATCTAGACTTCTCTTCACCTCCTACCTCTTTCCAGCGTCTTTCTGTCTCCTACCTCTTCTCAGTTCTTTGTCTAGAAATATTTTTCAACCTTGCATTATCTGTGAACTTAATCGCAGTTGGGGGGGAGAGTTGAGGAGGGCCTAGAAGTTGTCAGACAGACAAAGGAACTGGCTGAAGACGTTCTCAGTGCGACACTGTCACAGCTGGTCTTTGAATGTTCATTTTCCTCTCGCTTACCACATCTCTAGCCCCCTTCTACAACACTACCACCTTCCCGATGAGGAATGTACAACTAGTCGATGTAGCTAGTTTGGAGATGAGATAGCCAGTGTGACATGCAACGGTTGTATCAGAGTGGTGTGGGTTCAGTATAGCGGAGTGATTGGATGTTGTCAGTTCCGTTGCTATGCACCAAACTCCTCTTGTTCTAATCACAGTGACACACAGATATATGTATCCGTTGCAGAGCTCAGTAAGGCATCGAAAGTCTCAGAGACTCTCCTAGAGACGTCATAGCCGTTCTGGGACTCTTTCTGTGGTAGTTGGTATCACTTGGAGTCATTCCAACAGCTCTGAATGTCTCAGGTCGTATCGTTACTGAACCCAACTCCGTCAGAAACAGTAGTCTCACAGAATGCGCAGTTTTCAACTTGGTGCTCTGAAATGCTGCAGTTCGCATCAGAGCGAGCCTTTGAATGTACTGTCAAAAACCCAGGTCATTTCAACGCTCTGAACCCCATTTCAGAAGGACCCAAAACACCACCCCCAGGCGTGCGGCTCGGAAATTATCGAAGGTGGCCTTCCACCTTAATTTGAGGTGATGCAAGGGTCGAAACACAACGACTGAGATGATGTCGGATACTTTTGAAAGCAGATCCATTCAATAGAGCAAGTTGTTGCGGTCATTTTGGTACCAATTTTGGCAGTTTTCGCTGAAATAAAACAGCACATTGTGGAAGAGTATTGGCAGAGTTGTCAGCAGTAGAGATACTCAAGTAAAAGTAGTACCATTGGATAGCTACAAGTGCGACGGTTCTTGTAGCACCCTTTTGTTTTCTATAGCACACTTGTGTCAAATGTTGGATAACACTTCTCTAATAGATCTATTAACTATTATACCTACATCATCTAAACAGAATAACCCAGACAGTCCTTCTTGAAGAGATGGAAGGGCACGGTTCGGTGAGTTCCAAACTCAGCCGAAATCGCATCAATCTTGGCCAAATCCTCAGCCTGGATGTCCACCTTGGTCGCATTAGCCACCACTCGCTCACTGTTGGCAGTCTTGGGGATCACAGATCGGCCCTGGCAAATGTGCCAGTTGATGAGAATGGAGGCGGTAGTGGTCTGGTACTTTTCGGCCAATTCCACAATAACCGGGTTGTCATGGAGATTGATGACTCCCTGACCTGATCCGAGGGGAGAAAAGGCGGTGATCTGAATACCCTTGGTGAGATTGGCCTTGATCTCTTCTTTCTGAGGCAACAGAGGGTGGTTCTCAAACTGGTTGACTGCAGGGACAATGGAGACCTCAGGAAGAAGTTTCTCAAGGTACACAGCAGAGACATTAGACACTCCAATGGACTTGACTCGGTTGGTGGTCTTGTGTTCAACCTCCAGCTGCTTGTAGAAAGAAACCCAATCGTCTCCTTCGGCAATATCAATCTCATCATTGGCAGTCTTGGGTAGGAAGACATAGTCATCATTGACGTCATAATTAAGAGCCACAGGCCAATGGACAAGCAAGAGATCAATGTAGGAAGTCTGGAGCAAGGCCAGGGACTTGTCAACAGACTGGGAAACTCGATCGTGGAAGGTAGGCCACACCTTGGTGGTGATCCACAGCTCTTCTCGAGTCACCAGACCCTCAGAGATAGCTCGCGTAATGGCATTACCCACAGCAGCTTCAGTTCGGTAGATGAAGGCCGTATCGATATGTCTGTAACCAGCCTTGATGGCGTCGTACACGACCTGTTCGCAGGAATCGTTCTGGAAGGTGCCCAGACCAAGAGCAGGCATTTTACGCCCGTCATTGAGGGTGATGAAGGAATCAGTGAGGGACATGTTGGTAAGGTGGTGAGCTGTCAGAATTGCGATATCGATGGTAGGAGAAGAAAGGAGAGCAACTACTGCTTTGGTTGGACCCTCCTGAACCACCCTAGCGTCTTCTGGTTGCTTAGAGCGTGATTTGGTGATTTTCTCGTTAGTCCACCAACCATGGTAAAACAGAGCAGGAAGGAGAGACATCATAAGAGAGCTACAACACGATCTGGTAACCAAATCTTCAGCTACGGCTAATGGCTATACTTCTCGATCACCAATGAAATCCGTGAAATCATCGCTACCTAAAATATCGCAAAACTAGCGCCTACACCCTACTGTCTACAGGGTGGCATTGTTTTAGCGTCTCGACTAGCGTGATCCGAGACAACCTCGCTAACGGTGTACATGGATGGGATTGGCTGGATCAGGGAGGAGATGGGGGTGGTCCGGGTAGCGTTGACAGATGCTGAGTCAGTGTGAGTGGTTCCCGTCAGAACTCGCAGCTGCCGGTTTGACAGTCAGATCTATGGACTGGGAGGACAGGAAGATGGCTCCAGCACGGTCAGAACTAGTCCAAACAGAAAACCAAAGCCATCATCGTACTCGCCTCGTCTTGACGAATGCAACAGTGCCACTTTTATTTGCTGAAAGCGGCCTCCCATCACTCATCCATACCAGGCTCTTAAACCTCTGAGAAGATCCGGGCTGTTTTCGAACATCAGGGTGTGTCTCCACGAGGAGAAGTCGTAGCACTATTTGAAGACTACTGCCGTACTCAGGAGATCGAGAGCATTACAGCAGTACCATCAATGAGCGGATTTAGTGAGAATTCGCAGTTCTAGGGTCTTGTCTTACGAACCCTCATCATCATACATTTTGGCAGCAGTTCCACAACGTTAACAAAATTTCACATTTCGTTGCCTAGTGCATTTCCTTAAACAACGTTTAAGTAAAGATAATCGGTGTCTTAAGTAATTAGTGGTGGTGCAAAAAACATTACTCATTACTCAACTATTCTACAAACTACAATCTCAGCTACAGCTCTCGTGATTCTAACTCAGAAGTTTTTGACTACTAATTTTTAACAAACTTGAACGGTACTAGGTACGATCAGCTTATTTCTTGGCAGCCTTCTGGGCAGCCTTGGTGACCTTTCCACCAGCCTTGTCGGACTTCTCGACGGACTTGATGACACCGACAGCAACGGTCTGTCGCATGTCTCGGACGGCGAATCGACCAAGAGGGGGGTACTCAGTGAAGGCCTCGACACACATGGGCTTGGAGGGGACCATCTTGACAATGGCGGCATCACCAGACTTGATGAACTTGGGGGAGTCCTCCATCTTCTTACCGGTTCGTCGGTCGATCTTCTCGATCAGGGTGTCGAACTTGCAGGCAATATGGGCAGTGTGGCAATCGAGAACGGGAGCGTAACCAGCACCAATCTGACCGGGATGGTTAAGAACAATGACCTGAGCGTTGAAAGAGTCGCAGCCCTTAGGGGGGTCGTTCTTGGAGTCACCGGCAACGTTACCTCGTCGGATATCCTTGACGGAAACGTTCTTGACGTTGAAACCAACGTTGTCACCGGGGAAACCTCCGTCGGGGAGGATCTCGTGGTGCATCTCGACAGACTTGACCTCAGTGGTCACGTTGGCGGGAGCAAAGGTAACAACCATACCGGCCTTGATAACACCGGTCTCGACTCGGCCAACGGGCACTGTGCCGATACCACCGATCTTGTAGACATCCTGGAGAGGAAGTCGGAGGGGCTTGTCGGAGGGTCGCACGGGGGGCTCAATGGCGTCAATGGCCTCGAGGAGGGTCTTACCCTTGACCTCACCGGCCTTGGTCTCCTTGGTCCATCCCTTGTACCAGTCACAGTTGGTGGAGGCCTCAATCATGTTGTCACCGTTCCATCCGGAAATGGGGACGAAGGGGACAGCCTTGGGGTTGTAACCAACCTTCTTGACGAAGTTGGCAGTCTCCTTGCAAATCTCGAGGTATCGATCCTGAGACCACTTGACGGAGTCCATCTTGTTGATAGCAACAATGAGCTGCTTGACACCGAGGGTGAAAGCGAGCAGAGCGTGCTCTCGGGTCTGACCATCCTTGGAGATACCAGCCTCGAACTCACCAACACCACCAGCAATGATGAGGATGGCACAGTCAGCCTGGGAAGTACCGGTAATCATGTTCTTGATGAAATCTCGGTGACCGGGAGCATCAATAACGGTGACGTAGTACTTAGGGGTCTGGAACTTCCAGAGAGCGATATCAATGGTGATACCTCGCTCTCGCTCAGCCTTGAGCTTGTCAAGAACCCAAGCGTACTTGAAAGAACCCTTTCCAAGCTCGTCGGCCTCCTTCTCGAACTTCTCGATGGTTCGCTTATCGATACCACCGCACTTGTAGATAAGATGACCAGTGGTGGTGGACTTACCGGCATCGACGTGACCGATGACAACGAGGTTAACGTGAGTCTTTTCCTTTCCCTGTGGTTAGTATTGGTTGAGAAAAATGTCGGGGTGGCAAACTTGCTGACGTGGCTCATGTCGGGGGGCACTTGACCAGTGTTGTGGGGACCACCTGGCCAATGTCATGAGTGTCGTGGTTTCAATGTCGCTGTTGCTGCTGTCGCTGTGGAACTCACCATTTTGAATGATTATACTCAGAAGGAAATGCTTAACGATTTCAGGTGTGAGTTGACAAGGAGAGAGAGAAAAGAAGAGGAAAGGTAATTCGGGGACGGTGGTCTTTTATACCCTTGGCTAAAGTCCCAACCACAGAGCATAAAAATTTTCAGTAGTCTATTTTGCGTCCGGCATGGGTTACCCGGATGGCTGGACAAAGAAACAGGGCTGAATTCTGAACAAGCGTAGATTCCAGACTGCAGACGCCTACGCCCTTAACGGCAAGTGTGAGAACTGGGGGAACAGTGTTGTGTGGGGTGATGTAGGGGTGGTGGCGAGCTGGAGAAGCTACAGGGTCAATTGCAGGTCAATTGCAACGAATCTGGCCACTTTGATTGTCAATATTGAGTCTCTAACCCCGAATATCAACGACCTTTACCACCGCTCTCCAGCCTCCTTTGCAGCCTCTTTGGGGAAACCTTGTTTTGAAAATTCGCACGGTTTTCATTTGGCAAGTTGGGACATTGATCTGGTGGAAGAGGGTGGAACGGAGAGGAGCGGGGAGAGCACAGCATGACGGTCAGAACAGGCCGTACAGAGCGGCTATCGATATAATTCAAACGCAATTGTATTACCCGTACCGTGATCCGCCAATAGCCGTTTCCTCGGCCCAAATCGAAGCACCCCATCCCAAGTTAGTTGCCACCCCTCCTCTGCCTCCTTGCTGCACACGAGAGAGAGAGAAAGGTGGATCGAGAAGTCCACGGTAGGGTAACCCCCTCCTGCAACCAGTGACGTGGTGTTACAGTGCAGTTTGGGGAAGACCAAGTGTGAAAACGAAAAGTCAAGTGTGAGAAACGTGTCTGTGGTGGTGGTGGTTACAAACGGGTTTTGTGGCTGTAATTGTGGCGGTGGTGGTTGTGGCGGTTAATTGGCGGCTATGTCGGCTACGGCGGCTATTACTCTCATATCTACGATCACTATATCACTGTTGCACTTCTGGCACTTTCTCAAGACCACATTTTCTCTCCACCAAAGTTTTCCCCGATAAGAGCAAAGGTGGGACAGCTGTTCAAAAGGGCAAATGGCAAACGGCAAAAAGGTTAGATAGGGAGGAGGGGGAGGTCCATCTAGAACGACTGTAAGTGAACTAATCTGTCGTTTAGGGGTACCAAAATGGAGCCCTGGACTTTGTGATTCTAACCGTCTACTTTTTATTGAGATCCGAGCTCTACTACCCAAGATAACCCCCCTTCTCCAACCTGATCTCCTGTACCTAAAAATGGCCTCTCACCAAAGTCTCATCCAAAGGGCCCATCGTCCACGATGCACAAGCAAACACAGCACAAGTCTGGGCAAAAGTGCGAATCGGCAATCCTGTAGAGAACCGGTGCAAGACGTGCATTGATGATGATCCGGCTTGCTGTGAATCTTGTGGTGTGGTTGTAGATTGTGTTCTTGGCTGTCTGTAGTAACGGCGGTAAGAGATGCAACATCAGAAGACACTGTCACATTGTCCTATCTGTTGATGTAGATACGATCTGGTAATGTTGCTAATCAGATCACGTGAATCAGTTTATCAGTCTCACTATCTTATCACGTGACTACAAGGCGATCATGACCCACTCTCCACCCTGGTCATACATACATGATGGTGCCACTAGCTAAGAGAAGCAACAGAGCCGTTCAATCATCACGTGATCGATTGTCCCATGACCAGACCCACCCATGCACATACGTATCGTTGTGCAGAAAACAATTGCTGCCGTATCCGTCTGTCCACGTGCAGTATTATAACCAGGTGGAAGGTGCATGTGGTAGGATCCAAGGGGGGGTTGTAGATATGGACTGGAAGTTGTTTTTTGCGGTTTAAGAGTTGATTTGTAACATTTGCCGCCCAAAATCAACTCTAGAAGTGGTCCTTAGTCGCCACCTCGCCTGATTCTGGTTTTTGACCCACCCTGCTCTCTTACCATCACTATACTTAACACTCTAACAACTTCCTTAACCTCTACTTTACGTTTACCTCTCCCTTACACCATTAAACCTAGTCCACTTAGAGTACACTTAGACTTTGTACTTGACTTGGCAGGACGTGGATATTAGCGAGACAAAAATACTGAGATATTACCCGAGTGACACAATACTGGTTTTAGTGGGTCCGTGAGTCATAAAAAGTGTCTCAGTTACGTACGATACCGTTTTCAGCCTTCCCTCGATTCAGATCAGCCTCATATTATTCAGCTCTTTAAGAGCCGTTCTAACTTAGCTAATATTGCTCATATCTGCACATAAGTTATACCATTGGGACCGCCTCATCCGTGCGAATCCACTGGTATCACTCTCATCCGTCCACTACCTCTCCTTCGCATTATATCCTCTACTTTACTCTAATTCCCCAATCACTCTAAATCTCTCCCAAAATACCCCACAACCTAATTCCTTGTCTACCGTGACTCGACAGTACGTCAATGACCGATCCTTCGCCACCCCCGCGGCTTCTGACTCACTCCAAGCTCCAAGCCGCCGTATTTTCAGCGCCAGGGGTTAGGGTAGCGGCGTGGAACCTTTCGGGTTAGGGCCGCAATTGAGTTGGGCTCCGATCCGGTAGTCGCAAAATATAGAGTTTGACAATGCACGTGGCAAATAAGGTTGCGGCCATGCGGGCAGAGTATTGTAACGGCAAAATGGGGCCAACATATGAGTGTTGGAAGGTGAGTGGAACATGGAGGGAGGTTCATGTTGAGTGGAGGTGGAAAAATGAAATTGGGTGAAAACGGATCTGGGCGAATCCCTGTCACCCGGCGATCATCTCGGTACCGGTCTCATCTCTCCAGCTGTCCTGGATCACCTGTTGTCATGGTTACTGTTCTCATGAAGAATCAGTGTCAAGATGCACCATCCCAGTTCGAGTCTCGTGAAGTACACAGACGTCGACAACACCATCACCATCCTTCCAGAAGCAGATCAAAACAATCTGGTAAGGTAAGGGTGTACACGGAGGGTTAGGGGATTTGGAGGGATGTGAGTGGCAGACTCGTCTGTCTTCTCTGGCTCAATATGAGACAGCGGGAGAGGTATCCAGGGCAAGGTCAGAAAGATGGATCAGACATGTTATATCGAACGAGAGATGTAGGACAATATCTGTGTGCGAGCACGGACTACCTGCAATACCTCTGACAATTTAGACGTTCTAGGGGTACCTTCTACAGAGGTGTATAAGTAGGTACTCAGAATCATTCTTGCAGGACTCAAAAAGAGTGTAAGTAAGTCATATCGGAGATTCTAAAGGGCTGAAGATCATGATGCAAGGCTACATCAGCTACACAAGCCCCTTCCTACCTCTTGGGCTGCTCTCTGCCAAGTGTTAGAAGCTATCAGACGCTACCGCGAAGGGCATCTCACGAGCTCCCGAAGGACGGGGACGAACAGCCAAGGTATACTGCAGAGACAAGGGGTTGGACTAGACGGTGGAGACAACAGTACAGTCGGATGACGGAGTCTTCTGTGTATGCGAGCAGACAGGTTCAATTGGCTCTATTTGGCTACCCGAATCAGAAACACCAAAAGCCGCTGTAGGTATAGCATCAGAAGATCGGTTGAAGGTGACTAGAATGGCCGTGGTATAGACTCCAATTGCCAAAAGCTGAAATTATTTGGACCGTTTCTGGGTACACACATACATGCATATGAGAGACGAACAGAAGGTCGGCTCTTAATGAAAACTAGACAGACAGAGATAAACGGATTCAGAGATTACAAAGATAAACTCTTCTAGTCGATCGGTTGAGATCTGAGCATTCTAGAGGGACATGAAGACAGCTCACCATAAGAGACTAATAGAAGAGCCATGTCATCATGGAGCGTCGAGGAAGTTCACATCAGTGACGAGACCATCAGTGACAAGACCACCTGAATGGGCATTAACACTGTCTTACACAGAACCACCAGATCACACAGGCTTTAAAAGCACAGACTAACAGCCACAGTCACATGGCCTCACTTGGCTTACTGCTCTTGCTCTCACTGATTCTGTGATTCTATGGTATATACTTAAGGGTAGTCCTTTAAGTCTCACTATTCTCAAGTATACAACCCTCCAAACTTGGTGCAAAACAGACACCGCCTCAAAACCACCAAAGTTGCTCGAAAATGCTCCTTGGAAAAACCAGCATACTCCAACTGCACCGAATAATACACAGGCACGGCTAATTATCCCCTTCGACCACTAGATCACCCACTAGAGCCACCTTATCACCCCGCTTGGACCTCCCAAAATAGCTCCCAACCTTAATTTTTCCAACATGTGGCTCGTGTCAAAAAGGTTGACGTGGGTGTAGTCGAGGCGGACGACAGAATCGACGGTACCGACAGACTATCCAGAGAGATCACGTGACCGCATTACCAATCACGTGACCATACGACGACCAATCACGTGACCCATACGCATCATTCACGTGACACCCCCAAACCCACCACAGCCACCCTTCGCGCCAAGCCTTAAGCGAAATTAACACCGTCAAGCGAATCGACGAAACGTGATTTGACGATATAAGCGAGACGCGACACAGAAGCAGTTCGTTCGTTACACAAACAGAAGCGACACAAGAACGTTCGTTACACAAACAGCCAGGTTCGACTCTCATCAGCTGACTCATTACACAGCTCACTACACACCTGTTGACAGTCTCGACATATCCTTGGATAAACACACGAAGTGTTGGACTTTTCAGCTTGATTCTGGAAGCATTGTGTTGATCACGTGATTCTCGTTAGAACGACATCTTCAGCGTCTTTCTGCGACCGTTTCTGACAGAGATCAGTGTTGCAGCTAGGTACACGACTAAGCTTACGACATCTCCTTTCAGACCTAACTACTCGAGTTTTCAGCTAGCCGATTTGCCAGCAGCATATACAGACAGAAGCTCATCAGCTCAACTATTTAATCAGTCTCTCAGTTGGTTACTTTGTCACCTCTTGAGACAGGAGATCAGCCTCTTTCAGAACTACAGACTCTACAGCCTTGCTGAGTAAGTCTTAGTCACATCACTCATTCTACAGCTTCACTAGGACTCTCTAGTCACTCTGGAGACTCTATCCAAGCCTAGGACATTAGACAAGGCCTCTCTAGTCACTCTAACGACTCTCTAGTCACTCTGGAGACCCTCTAGTTCACTTTCACTCAGCCTACGGCTTCGTTCACCATGTACGACATCTGCACCACCACGTCGCCGAAAACGGGCAACTTCTTCGACCTCTCTCCTCTTCTCCATCACGATTGGACGGTTCCGGGTCTCGATTACAACTTCAATTTCAGTATAAGTTTCTGTGGACCTCTTTCTCACCCTGCTGACTCCACCACAGTCTACTCAGACCTGGAAACAGACCACGAGGCTCAAAACAGCGCCAGTGCAAGTTACACAGACTCTACAACAGGTCAAACGTACTCTCTTGGCAAATCCGATACTCATCCGTTTTTCCGAGGCCGAGAACTCGTTCTGGAATACCATGGAGGAAGTTTCTGTCGTGAACCAACAACAGGAAAACTAACGGGGCTGCGCAAAAGTGGACTAGTCAGCTTCAAATGTGACCATGAAATGACTCATCACGTGATCTCACCTACTCTGGTGGGTCAACTATCAGATTGTGCTTACTTCTTTGAGGTCAAAACCCCCCATGCCTGTGCAGTCTCCAACCAAGAACAAAGCATGCAACCAGTGACCATCTTTGTGTTCATTGTTGTCGTGGCAACCATTGTCGGACTCATTAGTAGTCAACTTGGCAAGGGAGGCAAGTTTCAGCTCTTTGACGGCAAAGGAGGTCCTATTGGTGATCGTGTCAAAAGAGTCGCTCTACTACTATGGGTTGTGATTCTCAGAATAGTCATGGCTCCATTCAGAGTGGTTAAAAGTAGGAGGTTGCCGTTATAACGAATTGACGATGATTTGAACATCTTGTAGATTTAGTAAGATTACTTGATATTACTTGGTAGGAATATTTGTAGTTAGTTTATTAGTTGATGTGAAATTAGGTGCGTGAGATTAGTTGTGTTGGTACAAGTAGCTTAATTACTCATGCCAGATGGCATCTAAACGGTAGTGTCAGAAGTTCCCAAATATTGAAGCAGCGACCCTGGGAGCTTCAGGATCACCTGACTGAGCCCATATCACGTGACTGTCAAAAATCAAGCCACTTCCCTGCACATTTGACGATTCTCAAGAGGGCCCAAAAACCCACCCCCAGGCGTGCGGCTCGGAAATTGAACAGAGGTAAAAAATGTTGACCTTAAAATGCGAAGAGAGGAAATAGGTGATTCGAGTAGTGATTACTCAGCAGACACTCTAGTAGGGGTATACATACTATCGTTCGGAAGAGGAGCTTCTCGCCGTCTTTTTGACACCGGTCATGCGAGTATGTGGTGACGCTGTGTTGCACCAACGAGTGGGGGTACGTATGGGATGAAGGAAAAAGGAGATATCCACTTGCAAACTTGCAAAAGAGCTTTCAAATGTTGCAATTGGTCAGTGTGCCTTGTTTTGAGATTGCTCCCTTGCTTCATTTCATGTCTAGAGTGGTCGTTGCTGGCTACTTCTTCAACACCAATGTTATGTCTCAAAGTCACGTAATATTGAAGCTGTTGAGACCAGAGAAGTGAGGATATTATCCAATTGAGTGGTGAACTAGCTCTGAATACTTTTTCTCATGGATATTGTTTCACTGTGGTGTTTGGATGGTTACGGTGCTGGAGGTGACATTCTTACTAGGAGGGGGGTAGAGCTACGAATATTGGCTGTAACACAAAAAGAGCTGTACCATCCAAATCACCACGTTTAGAAGATCACAATGGTATATCTTGATCCATCACCACCCGCCTCCTAACCATTCTATGACTGATGCCTCACTCCTACAGCAACACTCCCCACCAAGTAATATCTACACTTCCAGAACACAACAGAAGTGGTATAAATAGAACCGTCTGATTATTCTGGCTATTCTTAGCTCTCCAATATAATCACTGTTTTTATTATAGCTCTACAGTCGGTATCACACACATGCTCTTACAGTGGCATGACTACAACTCGCCAAGCACATCTTCAAAACCCACGTCCACCACTTCAATCACTCCAAGAACTTCACCATCGTACTCCAATCACCTCAATTAATCAGTCTATCAACTTTCCTCATCATCTTACCATACAAACTGATCCTCTTTGGGCCTCTTTTATTTTCTCCACATGAACACATAACACTGCACCTTCATGCACCAACCACACATCCACTCCATGTACCCGGTCTTCCACCAGAGCTCCATATAACCGTGCACCCCTCAAGAGCTCTTTCCTGATTGGCTCATTCGTATCACTTTTAATCTCACCCCACGTGACTCTGAACGTTGCTACAGCAACCTCCACATGTTTACGTCTCCGGAAACGGCCGAAAGCAACATTGATCCGAGATTGCGGGGAGCTGAGATCAACAAAGCAAGGCTCGGGAGCGGGTTGCGAGCAGGTCACGTGACACACAGACACGACACATGCACGTCACGTACACGTGTTACGCGTGTTTGCGCGCGTTCGACGTGACAGGAGAGTTGTCCCGGTAACGAGTAGAGGAGGAGGGTGAACAAAAGCAGTAGTCAAAAGTGGGGTAAGAGAGGTCACGTGACCGGGAGAAATTGTCAATGTGACTAATACGACCCTAATCAGTCACGTGACATAACAGTCTAGTCGATTTTCCCCCTCCACCACCTTTTATCAACGTTGCATTCTTCAAATGGCGCAGTATTGATCTGGGACTTTTTAGGTTCATATTGGAGATTGTTGTGGGGGAGGAAGTAGGGTGTTTTATGGGTGGTTGGAAGATTAGAAAAATGTGAGAAACTGACAATATCTACCAGCAGAATTTTGTGGGATTTGTGGTCATTTTGTGGTATTTATAAAAATTCAGCGGCCCCGTTCTGTGCCCCCCTAAATCCTCCCCTCGTCACCATGGCAACCGCCCTCACATGACGGACCCCATTAAGGTTGACCGATTATGGAAAATCAAAACAAGAGCTTCTGCTGCACATCTTTCTGTTTGTACCACTACTTTCCCCAAGCTCACCAAAACGCCGAAATTTGCGACTTTTGCAAAAAGACATTTCCCGCCAACTGACACAGAACCAGCTCAACGTCTCCGCGCTTTGTCCGAGTCTTTTTGCACACTTTTTCCTTGCATTTCACACAGAACCCGCTCCCGATTTTGCTTTTGCGTTTTGTGTCACCAACCCAGAAAAGTCGCCATAGAGCAGAGATTTCGACTCGACAGTACGACAGTGATATTCAGCGGACCGAGGCGAGTACAACGGTATAACTTGGAGTTCTCAGCGGTCATCTTGCGCCTTTCGATACTGTTACATTGACCGAGTGACATTGTTACACAGACACTACAAGTACAACACACACACACACACACAACCACAGACGTTACGTCATTATCGACACAGACATTAGTGGTACAACATCAACAGACCCTCTGATCAACACAGACACAGACACAGAGCCCCCCACACAATGGCCCTCATGCAACCGCTAGCTAATGAGTTTGAAATGAAGGAGCCCGTTCTCAAGAAGCGACGCATCGGAGCGACGCAGATGGAACCACAACTGACGATTGTGGAGGAAAACAACCACGCCAGCGTACCCACGTCACAAACCCACGGCGGAGCAGCAGCCGCAGCCATCGCCACGTACCCGGACCACGTGACCAACCAGGTGATCGGTTCGCTCACATGCCCGCCCAACCTGCAGGTGGCCCAGGACTACGCCAACCACAAGACGCCCTCGTTCGAGGTGCAGGCGTACGCCAAGCTGGCCGGGCAGAACTGGACATATTTCGTGCAGAAGCTGCACGTGATCATCGGCCGGTCCTCGGAGCAGCAGGAGGTGGACATTGATCTTGGCCCCGCCAAGGTGGTGTCGCGAAAACATGCCTCCATCGAGTACAACAGCGAGGCCCAGCAGTGGCAGCTGTGGGTACGGGGCCGAAACGGAGTCAAGGTCGACCGTGTGGTCTACAAGGAGGGCCACGTGACCCTGCGCTCGGGCTCTGTCGTTGATATTGGCGGCGTGCAGATGATGTTTGTGCTGCCCGGCCAAAAGGTGGAGCTCAGTGGGGTGTGGGTCGAGGAGGTGACCGAGCAGCTGTCTCAGCAACAGCATGAGTCGTCATCGTCGTCGAACAACAACAACCATGTACCTGAACTGCCTCCTCCTCATCACATGACCCCCCAACACCACATTGGCCACATGAACTCGCTCACAGACATCTCCGACATCTCCATGGCGTCGCACATGTCCATGGACGACTTCAACCACAGCTTCACCTCGCTGGCGGACCGTGTGTCGCCCTCTCGCGGCAAGTCGGTGTTCTCCGTCTACGGCGGAGTTGAGCATGGTGGCCATCCCAGTCCGCATGTGAATCCTCCTCTCCACCACCATCAGCAGCAGCAGCAACAACACATGCACCAGCAGCAGCAACAACAACATCAGCAGCAACAACAACAACAACAGCAGCAGCAACAGCAGCAGCAGCAGCAGCAGCCTAACACCGGAGGCCCCGTTCCTAACCCTCCTGGCAACATGACGTCGACGTCGTATCCTCGAGGCGTGGCTCTCATCTCGAGGCCGCAGATCCGCAACCACACCAACCACTACTCGGACTATGATCTGTCGCTCGACGACGCCAAGGACATCAAGCCGCCGTACTCGTACGCCACGATGATCACCAAGGCGATCCTGTCTGGCGACGAGCACATGATGACGCTGGCGGAGATCTACGAGTGGATCAGCAAACACTACTCGTTCTACCGGCACTCGCGCACGGGCTGGCAGAACTCGATTCGCCACAACCTGTCGCTCAACAAGGCGTTCGTCAAGGTGCCGCGACGGTCCGACGAACCGGGTAAGGGCATGAAGTGGCAGGTGACGCCGGAGCACAAGGAGGAGTTCCTGCGCAAGAGCAAGGGCGGCGAGCTGGTGAAGAAGCGGCCCGCGGGAACGCTGACTCTGCAGAGAACCGGCGGAGGTGGCAGCGGGCACGTTGGAGGTGCACCGAGCGGTGGAGGCAGCATGTCGACGTTTGTTGTTGCTCCTCCCCCTCCTGGAGGCGAGCAGATTTGTCTCGGCACAGGTCCCTCTCAAGCACCCTCCAGTGCTAGTCTTGGTGGACTGGCAGGCCCGCCGGGTCGAGAGGGCCGGGGCAGTATTGATGGTGTGAGTCCCAATCTCAGCCACAATAACCCCGGCTCGAGTGCCAGTGGAAGCAGCGCAAACACTGGCAGCAGCTCAAACAACGCTGGCTCCAACGCCACCTCTGGTAACTCCGAGCAGTCGTCGGAGCAGGCCAGCGCCAACAACCCTCTGTCGACGCCTCGAAAGGACCAGTTTGGCGGCGTGGGCTTCGAGGACTTTGCATTCACTCCCAGCCCGCGGTACAAGGAGACGTTCACGCCCGACCGACTCAGCAATATCTCCGCGAGCCGAAGCACGGTAAACATGGGCGTGGCGGCGACCAAGACTGAGTCTGGCACCGGCACGACTCCCTCGGTCACCGGGGGAGCTGCGACGACTCTGCAGCCCACGACGAGCGCGACTCCCGCGCCCGCGGCTCCCAATCTGTCGCTGGCGCCTCCCTCGGCCCAGCAGCAGTTGCCGTCGTCGTTCATGCCTGCGTCTTCCCCTGCGCCGTTCTGGCGGTTCATGCAGCTCAGCAGCACGCCTGTTCGTGGCGGCGAGGGGTTCAGTCCTGTCAAGTACAGTCCGTCGCGAGAGGGCGGTGGCTCTAGTGCTCGGGACGCTGACGGGCTCGGAGATTTGCAAAACATTGATCTGACCAGAGGATTCAAGAACTGGCAAGATAGTCCTGCCAAGGTGGCCAAGTAGCCATTGGGGTGAGCAAGTAACTAACGTGATTTATATTGATTATTCGGTGTGCGCAAGTGGTAGAAGTTCATTTGGAAGGATGGATGGGTAGAGTGGTATGTACATACGGACTGTGTTGTGGGAGATTGTAGGTGATGGCCTCTTAGGTGGAGCTAAATAAGGTTTGTCGTTTCCGAGCCGCACGGTCAGCTGTAGGGAGAGGTTTTGACCCCGCTGAAAACGAGGTTATAAAGAGTAGATCTGATTGAGACTTAGCAAGTGTTTTTGGATACTGTATATCACGCGACCTGGGAAGTTTATAAAAGTTTCGTTGTACTCTCAACGAGATGCAGTGTTTTGCTGACTACTGAAGTTGTGTTAGTTATGAGATGATGGTGATGGTACCAAAATGATCGCGAGAACTCTCTCTTTCGATTGGTACCGGTCTTGTAATTACACGGGGCCTGGTAGCTACTTTCGATACTGTGTCGCAATACGTCTAACAACCCGGTTACACTTCTAAGGAATAAGGGGGTGGATGAATTTCCGAGCCGCACGCTTGGAGGTGGGGTTTTGGCCTGTCTTCAAGATTGCGAGAATGAGGCCGATTTGTGTCTAACTAAGAATGGGGATTGCCTAGGTGGCAGATTAGACATAAAATCAAGTCTCAGGTTTCTAGCACCCATATTGCGGAAGTGGGACAGTTTCCATCCCCTCTCTCGCTACAGGGCTGACATACCGATTTGGAGAGTACCGAAATGACCGCGAGAATCTGCTCGTGCGAACGGTAGTAGCCTCGGACCAGTGGGGTAACTCTCTCCTGAGTTGTGCCGTAAATCATCAGCTCTTCTGCCCTCTTATTGGAATAAGATATGGCACCCTATTTCCAATTCCGAGCCGCACGCTTGGGGGAGCAGTGGGAGGTCCTTCAGGATGTGGGTTGGAGTGATCTGATTGAACTAAGATTCCAACAGGTGTTGAAGACATCAAGAATGAAATAGCTTCCTGACTTTCAGCTTCTTCTGATAGAAAATGACGGAGTTAGGTGGATGGCCGTGTCTTGAGTAACATGTCGATCAGCATTCTCTTAATATGGAGTCCAATAAGATAGACCCTGAAGCACATATTTTTCAGGGTCTATAGATTCAGACACATGAACAGATCGAATTGAAATATCAACTAGTCATCAATTGATATTTACACGCCTCACTGTAGCTACAGTGTAGTTGTTCCTTTACTGGGTATAGCTAGTATGACACCATATAAGAAGACCTGTGGATCTCGACTCAAGTCCAATCGACAAGAGGAGTTGATTGTTAGAATCGCACAGACCAGAGCTTCATTTTTGTACCCTGAAATCCCAAATATGTTGCCAGATCTCTCTTTTTGATACATCAGTTCTGTGGTGCAGCCTAGATCTTAAACAGACACCTATAATATAAGGTGTAACTAGCTATAACCGGGTATATGACAGACAGACTCCAATACCGTCATCAATGGACTTTTCTGATCTCCCCGATAATCCTCTTCTCAGGCTCTACTTGTACTGTCTGATGGGCACGACTCCACTCGCTCAATCTGGCTACTCTTATCAACAGGCTGCAACTCCCTCCATCCTGCTGATGCAGCCATGCCATAACATAATACATTCTCTGCCAATAAATAATGTGCTGGTGAGTTGGTGTCACGTGGGTTGGTGTCACGACCAACTCCTCAATGCGACCAAGGTGACCAGTCTGTTGGTGTCCAGGTGCCTGACGTACGTCCGTTACATAACAACACAACACCCACAACGACCTCCCGATTGCTGTCCATCAACGGCTCCTCCTGCCTGAACCGAGTACGATCCTGTGGGAGTCCTCTTTGAGTCCAATTGAAACGATTCTGGTCGTACGGACACGTGGATGACCGACGAGACGTTCTGATTGGCATTCGAGCCCAGACCCACATTTTCCAGGGTCTGTGAGTCCTCCAGAATCTTGCCCAAGAAAATCAGCCGCAATCTGCTTGGGTCGGGGCTGGGACTATTGGTTTTGAATGCGGGCCATTTGGTGGTGATGCACTGTTTGAGTTGGGCGACGGTGGCCTCATCGCAGGACTTGACGGAGAGATTGTGGGCCGTCAGGAACGAGTCGTCCAGTGCCCATTCCACACGTTCTCCGGACGACAGGAGAATTGTGATTTTGGGCGTCTCACTGATACTACTTGAGCATGAGTTCATTGTGAGAGTTGTGTGGTGATCAGTGGCGGTGGCTAAGGTGATGCAAGATGTTCAACAGCAATGTAGCTAGTCTGGTGATGTCCAAGATTGTTTTCCGTGACGTTCCGTGACGTTCCGTGACGTTCTCCGTGTCGTGGTTTTGAGGTGCGTGTGGTTTTGAGGTGCGTGCGTTTTATGCCTTGTGCTGTGTGTCTGTGTCCCGATAATGAGGGGCAGTGTATAAGTAGGCTGTAAAAGGCGCTTTTTTTTGGTGGCAGTGGTAGTTGGCTGTTGTGGGATCACGTGGTCTGTTGTTTGTGGCTCCTGGTGGTGTTTGAGCGTGAATCTGACCAACTCTGTGAGTGCCCCAAAAAGCGCTATGGTGAAGGATGAGTTTGTGTTCTCTGTGTATCTTCTGAGAGCCAACAAACACTCCCTGCACCTACTGAGATGGTGTGGTTACCATGTGATGCATATTATCATGCAATGCGGAGAGAGCTGCGAAACCTTGGTGGGAAATATGAACCAGTTTTGCACCACACATGCGATGGAAGGAAGAGAAATGACAGTTGGTAAAAATGGGGGGAAATAATGACAATTATGGTCACGTGATGTATATATTTGTCGGTGTTTTATTTTCTTTTTCCGGCGTTCTAATCACTCTTCTTCCGCCACCCTCCAACTCTATACGCTGCACCCATGCACATTTAATATCGGTAAATAGATCGGATTAATGAGGGGAAAAAATGTAAGGGTTGTAATTGTGGAGATAATGGAGATATGTTGAAGGGGAGGGCAGTTTATGAGTGGGCTGGTTGTGACGATTCTGTTTGTGTCACTGTGACATTGTAGATACAACTAGATTGTCAATTGAGTACAAATATCGTGTATGCCTGTTACTATAAGAGTATGTACAGCCAGTGTAAATGTTCGACAGCCTGCAACTCCATATTTTACTAAGACAACATGTGGATATTATTGTATTAATCGAATCAGCGTGCTTTGACGGTTTGATCAATGTAATAATATCCACCTTGTCAGTAATGATATTTTGAGATATATGCGTCTGGTCAGATAGAACATGGTAAGAGATAAGGCGGGCTTTAAGGCAAGAATATACTATGGTGACGGGTAGTATAGTTGGTACCATTGTGATCTGCATTGAATCTTGAGTCGATTAGTACCATAAAAACCACCTCTGATAGTACTAATATTTTGAGAAAAACGCACTTTTCCTTTTTGACGTTTGTACGCTGAATTTGTCATAGACTCGCGAAGACTGGTGGAGGTGAAAGAACTGAGAGAGTATTGATTTGATCCTTCCAGTCTGTATTTACTTGACTACTTGTAAATATTGTGTCATCCCCGCAATTTCCTGGAGCTATAGCTACAAGTGCACAGTTGTGAAAAACCAGAATGACCACATCTGAAAGGAAATCACTGTGAGCCGTGAAATAGCTGAGTTGCAGTGCTCAGAGTACATACAAGTACCTCTAAAAGCCGTCGCACATTTACTGAGATGCATATTACTGAAACTATTGAGGTTTGGAGGGGGTAGCTGGTGTAGTACAAGTATATGACAAAACATAGATGGCAGAGGAGATATCATAGGGAAACAAAGCTCATATTAATGCCAGAGCTACAATCAGTCTGAAACAAACTCCCTGAATGATTATGCCTCACACTGCTCCTACAATGGCCACTTTGGTGAGGTTGAGTATGGTATACCAAAAGTATCACTGAGGAGCCCCAGTCATTCAGAATTGAAAGAGAGACTTATTAGTACACTTAGTAGCTGTATAACAAGCTGATGAACTTGCTTATAACTTCTCAGACCTTTCATAAGTAGAGTTATCATGTGAAAGACACTCATAGACTCACTGTTCTTTCTTAGAGCACAGAAGACGATACAAGTGCGTGATAGAGCCAGTAAGTTAGCTGTTGTAATCTCCTGACCAAACTGAACAAGACTCTCAAGTCCCCAACTCTTCACCTGGTCTCCTTCCTTAGTAATTGTGCTTCTTATCTACTCAATGTACCCTCGACACCATACAGTGAAAACACACCAAGATCTATACTCAGACTTGAATCGACGTTACGAATCAGACCTCATAACCTTTTTGCATCACGTGATTACCTCCACCTTGATCCTAGCTCGATATTAGTGGCCAGAAGTGCCTTCTACAATAGAGAGGAGGTACATTGTATACGAGTGTACTAGAGCCACAAGAATAGATATCTGGCTTCTAACGACTGTACTGTAGTCATAAGAACTCTAGTCTACTCATAATAACCTCTCCTGTTACTCTTCTCATGCCCTTATGGCTCTATAAGAGTATCACCAACTGGATCAACCCTACCACTCATTTACGTAGAGTTTAGTTAAGAGAGAAAGTCCTCTAGGGGTGCAAGAAACACGGTTCCAGTGTTGCTATCAAAACGGAGCTGTACTATTCGATAGTTACTATTGTAGAAATCACTTTTATAATAAAACATAATGGATTTTCCTTCTAAACCCAGAGATATCCACCTCTCTATTACCTCCCGGAATCTCAATTTACTTAGACTTTTGTTGGACCATGGGGTGAATACTGTACGAGTAAGTCAATATCTAACTACAGTAGTTCAGAAACACAGAGTACATCATAACATCATCAAAAAAAGAGACAGAACCACGAGAGATTTTTCAAATGATAACACCGACTGTCATGATCTACTCCACAACTTTTCCCTTTGCTCCTATTGAGTCTGACTACTATTAAGACACCATCTAATGCAACCCCTTGTATCACCGCAAGACAGGCTACAACTCCAGAACCGAGTACAGAAGCACCACATTTGAACCCACCATCATCATCCTCACACTGTCAGCTTCAAAATGATACCCCTCTTTTTCTTCTAGCTCACCAGGAGCGGTGTATATACTCCAATACATTTTTTTGGTCAACCAGCTTGAAATTGAAGATACTGCACACTGTAGAGGCTGTAGAAGCTGTAGAAGCTGTCACAGACATACAGGCACCCTTTCTACACCCCCACAAACCCTCCTAAAGCCCTGAAATGATCAGTAGAGTTTTTCCGAGGATTTATGCCTCCGTAGATGAGTAATCACAGGAAGGATGGTAGAAGAGCCAGAACTGACCGATTAGTCAGCTGAGAACTGCCCGATTACTCATCAAACGTCCACGCTCACTGTCCGATCACTCCCGCTCGCCTATCACCCGTCTAACGTGCTTCTTTGCATCCAATGTGTTTAGCACACATGTACGAGGCACTCAGACCGTTAGAAAAGTCACGTGACTAGAAGGTGTCGTGTGACCGGGTTGGTTTTGGCAGGAGGCGACTCGTGTAAGAAGTTTTAGGCTCATTTCATCAAATACAGCTCACCTGGGTTTGTCCCCAATTTCCTTGATTTAATTCGATTATTCATCAATAAATCCCCGTTAAATCTCCATTATCCCTCCGAGTGGGTTTCCCAATTTGGCAACACCGATTAGGGCTTACTCAATCCTCCCAACGAGGTTAGGGTTCACCTACATTTGGCCCAGATTGGGAAAAAGCAGTCCCAAGATTCACGTGACGGTTCTGCCGAAAGAAGGTTTTGGTCCCAACGGAAAACGACTCTGGTGATTTGTAAAATCAATCTGAATCTTTTCACAATTTGTTTACAAGTTCGACAACATTACAAAAATGAGCACCTTTGAACCTGTTGTTGTGATTGACGGTGAGTACTGAATGCTCCATGGGGAGACACTGTGGTGATTGCGACGTGATTTACGGCATGTTTGTGACTATTTGGAGATGGATATTACACGGCCGTTGTGATGGGGTGACATAGGTGGTGTCGTGAGTGACACGGACGAAGTCGTGGGTTGTCACCAGTTGGTAATGCACCAGAATGCGATGCACACCTGCACTCAACAATGTCGAAAATCCATCTTTAAAAGTCGCCACACAGATACAGACGACACAGACGACACAGAAGGATACAAAAGGAACTTGCGAGAGAAAGAACTCTTCCTCCTCAACAACACAAGAGACTAGAGACACAAACGGAGGACTGGAGAAGTAGTAACCTGAGACTTCAGCAAAGACGTCGATGAAGGAGTCTATCAGTTTGTGACTCTGGTTTTGTGAAAGTGAAGTTTTTGTGCCCTGTTGTTTCTGTGTCTGTGTAACTCGTTTCTGTGTCCTTGTCGTTTTGACGGTTTTGCGCAAAACTCGCTTTGCGTCCTGTAACTAACCCAGGAAAGGGACACCTCCTCGGTCGACTCGCCTCTACCGTTGCCAAGCAGATCCTCGACGGCCAGAACATTGTCGTTGTGCGATGCGAGGCTCTTAACATCTCTCAGGAGTTTTTCCGATCCAAGCTCAAGTACGCCGCTTACCTGCGAAAGGCTACTCGATTCAACCGAACCCACGGACCCTTCCATTTCCGAGCCCCCTCTCGAATCTTCTACAAGGCCGTTCGAGGTATGATCCCCCACAAGACTGCCCGAGGAAAGGCTGCTCTGGAGCGACTCAAGGTCTTTGAGGGCATCCCCCCTCCTTACGACAAGAAGAAGCGAATGGTTGTCCCCCAGGCCCTGCGAGTTCTGCGACTCAAGCCCGGCCGAAAGTACTGCACCGTTGGCCGAGTCTCCCACGAGTTTGGCTGGAAGTACCAGGACGTTGTCGCCAACCTCGAGGAGAAGCGAAAGGTCAAGTCTGCCGCCTACTACGCCAAGAAGTCTGCTCTTTCCAAGAAGACCAAGGCTGCCCACGTCCAGATTGCTGATACCGAGGCCGCCAAGGCTCTCGCCGCTCTTGGTTACTAAAAATGTCGTCATCCCCCCCTTGACTGTTTGTAATGTATGATTTGTAAAGAGTCGAAATAAAATTTTATTTGAGCTGAGAGTCGAGTGCGAAGCACGAGACTCGGACCTATTGTAACACCTTTAGAAACAGACCTGTTAGATTTGAGAGCTAGCGAAGCGCTCGAGAATCGCCAACCTATTATTTACGACATATCAGAGGTGAGAGCCAGCGTAGCGCTCGAGGCTTGTTTGGCTTACATTCTACTGTGCTTGTGCAGACTCTCATATAAAGCAACAGCCAGCAGCGCTGGAGGATCATTTGTTGTAGTATGCATGACTCTCTCGGATCGCCAATGTATGGTCTACAATCTGCCAGAGGCGATAGCCAGTGTAGCGCTCAAGACTCGTATGACTTAAATCCAACTTGTACTTTTACTTTAGTGCTCTCGGCTTGTCTGACTTACATCCTCTTTCGTGCACACTCTTATTCAGATCCGCAGACATCGCAGAAGTAGTGCTCTAAGGTTGTCTGAGTATGATATACTGTATAGTTGACATTACCTTAGAGGACGAAGTCCCTGGGTCACGAACTGTTTGTAGTGAAGTACGGAGTACGGTTACTCGAGGGTCGGTTGACCTCGTGTACATCCTACATTTTAGTCCACAGCCAACGTATCCCTTGAGACTCATCTGCCCTACATTATCTCAGTCAAGAGCTACAAGAAGCACACCCACCTTGTAAGAGTCGTGAGTGGGTCCCATGAGCACGGCCGAGCCAATGACGGCATATTGGAGCTATTCGTAGACAATGTGAGAGGAGAAGGGAAGAGCTGTGACGATGGCCAGCAGAGCCAGCCAGTGAGGTCGTTCGGACATGAAGCTGTAGAGGCGTTTTCCGGTCGAGATGATTTCCATGTTTGTGGTTGTGGCTGCTGTGGTGGTTTCTGCGTTTGCCGTGTTGGCGTTGTCCTTATTACTATCACGCGACTTGATCTTTTCTAGTTCAGAGTCACTATCGGATTCGACAGCGGAGCTGTTGTAGTTGTTGCTGTTTCTGTTGCCGATGCTGTTACTTGTAGATCTGTTGAACTTGAGTCGAGGGCTACTTACGGAAGTTGAGGCCTCACATGCTGAACATTCTGCTTGGTAGTACTACATTTCAGAGTCTCGTGCTGGAGGCTCGCCTTATCGTACTGCGCACATCTAAAAGTAGACCCTCAGAGACCAGTGCTATTAGCGCTCGAGCTATTGTAATGAGCCACCTCTTCAGAGTCGGAGGTGAGACGACGCCTTAGATGCCACCCCTGGTGCCTAGTATAGTCGCACCCGACTCGTCCTCTGAAACGCACTCGCAGATAAGTTCTAACACACAATCATGGCTACAACTACTCGTACACCCATCCTTATTCCTTTAAGATCACCCGAACGAAGCACAACTGCAATGCTCACTCAGGCTACACCTTGTGACATGGGCCAGATTTTGACAGCCGCCTGTCGCCACACCCTATCGTCTCGGACTTCTCCTGGAAGTTGATGTCAGGTAGGTACGAAGTAGACACTTTGAGGGGTCTAGTTGAAGACCCCTTGTCCTAGGGAGCACCTGTGTGTAGTTGTGCTGGCTGGAGATGAGGTGCCTAAGTCGTCTGCTGGAGGCAACAGTCGTATTGTGGCTGTGAGTTTGTTTTTTTGGGGCACGACCAGTTCTAACCACTTGGAGCGTGTCATATTGTGATCACGGACGTGAACACAAACAATAAGGATCTTGCGTCGGGGCAGTATGAAGACGTTTCGCCATGAGTTTCAATCACACCAACTCCTCAGTCACTACTCCAACGACGAATATGAGAATCTAGAGAAAGCACTAAAGACTCGTCTTGTTGTATACTCACTGAACCCTGCCTTCTACGATACGTTCTGAGATCTCAGTGCTAGCCCTATCGACTCAAAAAGTTGTGTTCATCTCACTGTGGACACTTTCTGAGAGCTGTTGGGTCTGAAGCCGTCATGCCAGGTCAGGTCTGTCTCACTGTGAGGCATAATCGGAGTAATCCCTGACACAGTGTAGACCATTGAGGTAACGTGCCAGAGAACAAGACATGAAGCTATTGCGGGCCTTTACTAGAACAAAGTGAGGAACATGGGGGTGTACATACTGGACTAGAGCATGTACAGTAGACTCGTCTGGGAACCATTCGACTCCGGTACAGGCTCTCATCCCCCTACTCCAGCAGAGTCCAGGGCTCTATTCATGATACGATCGTTCGCTGTGCTACTTGGGAGGTGTCAAATATTCTTTTTTTTTTTTTTTTTATAATGAAGCAATACATTAAACTCTATAGAAATATCAAACTGGAGCATGTCCACAGTTCGCATTAGAAGGTTAACCGTTTTACTTGAGATGTAGTGATTAAGACTCTGAGTTCTTGTTCTCTGCTGTATCTGCTCTATGCAACTGATGAGATCAGGAACATACGACACTTGGGTGGAGGGCTGAAGAGAGTGGGCAGAGAGTAGCTAGCTAAGTGGAAAGATAACTAAACGACAACAATGTCTTTTTCGCAGCAGTACGTCACTTGCTTTCATCACTTTAGCGTCTGGGCAAGTTCGTTCACTGAGTGTCCACAAGAGAACAGGGCCTGATAGTCCAAGGGGAACCTCTATAAAGCCAAGGACTTCAAATCCAGACTGATCCACTCATAAAATTCCCAGCCCAACTCCCATACAATCTCTTCCCTTCCCTGAAGCTCCCCTAACTACCTTTTACCTATCCCACCCTCAACCCCCACCCTTTTACTTAGCATTTAGTTGAGCCAAAAAGTCCAGTAGGGGTGCAAATTCGGGGTTCCCAAACTGCTAGAACCATGAAAAGTATGCCAAAATGCAGATCTCCAAATTCTCTCTGAAACAAGGCCACAAAATCCTCCATATCTCCGCCAACATTTCCCGCCATCCTCATTCTCCTCAAAACCCACCGCTCCCAATTACTTGACTTTATTTAACACCTTATTAAACACTGCACTCTAAACACCAACCACCTTAAACACCGTATTAATAGCGCACCCAAAATAACCGCCAAGAAAACCACCAACACTCAACCACAACAATACAACGTCACCACACCACCAGTTACCCCTTCCTACGTGACCTCCGTACTCGTATCTGTGTCACAACCCCAACTAATCAAATAAAGTTCGGGCTCCACTCCACGTGACCCACCCTACAGTGCAGTAGTTACCTTAGTCTAGACACAGCCCTTCCACGTGACCGGCTGCACTCCACACTCCACGTGACGGTCTCAGCCTTGCCCTTCGGTTGTCCTTCGGTTGACCATCTGATCTTCCCCTCAGTGGTGGAACCGTTAGCTCTGGTAACCGGCGGGGTAGTCACGTGACTGGAGGAGGAGCCTCAAACGTTTCAGTCACTCGGATTAGCCGAGGTTCAATGTGATCACCAATCTACAGCAAATTGTGGCAGTTGTTTACTTTGCCAAATTGGATCATTTATGACCGCCTGCCAATCTCCCTGAGCTGCAGCAATCGAGGCATATACGAACCGAAATAGGAGGATACGGAGAAAGACAGTTAGAGAGAGTAAGTGAGTGCAGGGTGAGACATGACGTATTGGTGTGGTTGGAGGGTTGGAGGAGTTTAGCTGAAGATTGAAAGTTGGGGTTAAGAATAGATTGTAGAAGGGGGGATTTAAAACAACAAAGAAGGGGTGGTGTGATAGAAAAAAGGGTACCGTTAGAATTTCCTTGACGAGCTGAGTACTCTGGTGCTTTCAAAATTCAGATTTGATCACTCCAACCGTGTTTGAAGTCTCCCCCATCCTACTGTTTACCACGGTTAAACTCTCACCAACCTCCCCCTCGCATAAACCGGTTTAGCAAGGAGGCGTGACCATAACTCGGGGGAAGGTCTGGGAGAACCAAACAAGCGGCTTATTCGCGGATATTACCCAATTAGACCGAGTGGCAAGACATTGAACAACTTTATCCGAGATTCTCAAAAGCAATGAGGCAGATGGTTCGGTAGGGTAACAGAAGTATAGTATTGGTTGTGTGTCGTGATTGAGGGCAGATTTTGGCGATTTGAAGGCTGGAATCGAATTCCACGGGCTTTGTTACCGTATTACCATCCCCACCCCCAACGTCTGGACCCACTAAAGCCGTTTTAGCCGAGCTCATTTCCGCTAATTGCTCCATGCACGATAGACACTATACTATAACGCACTGGTTACTCATGAGCGGTACGTTGAATTCAGATAAGAGCAACGTGTCAGATGTGTTGGATTTTGCTGTCAGACAAAAATGGTGGTAAATAAAGAGGTAGTACAAGTAGCGATTATTGAGAGCAAGATCTAGACCTCATGTGGTCTGATGGCTTAGTAATCACCACACCACCAAAAGCACCCCTGTACATCCACTCCCCTCCCCCTCCAATCATTCCAGACACGTCGCTCCGCAACTGGTCAAACTCTACCCCCTTTGGACAACAACCAGAGATGGGCTCTTTGGGTTTGGATTTGGAAGGCAGTGTTTGGGGTGATGATGGAAGGTAGTGAATAAAGGGGTGTCAGAGAGTGGTATAAGGAAACGTATTCGTAGATACAAGTTGATCAATCGAAGTAATGACACGTGACTATCAAATACAACCTCTCACCTCTTGTCTGCTATAAATAACCCCCGACTTGAACTAGCCCTTCTTCCTTCCCTCCCCCGTTATGTGCAGTCTGTAAAATAGCTACCGTAAAATAGCTACTATTAATTATCCCGCCCCACACGGTGACCAACTTTATTGGCGAGTGAAATTTCCATCTTGGTGCGAGTGCCACAGGACGGACACAGAGACACG
The DNA here is from genome assembly GCA_900519055.1 of Yarrowia galli. Classification (NCBI taxonomy): domain Eukaryota; kingdom Fungi; phylum Ascomycota; class Dipodascomycetes; order Dipodascales; genus Yarrowia; species Yarrowia galli. The sequence goes on along the minus strand of ULGS01000006.1, from coordinate 234,607 downwards.
AACACTCTCTCTTTTAGAAACCTGTGACTCTACACTCACCTTGACGAGTCATTTATTCAAAGCAATCAACAACAGCATCACCAGACACGTCACTCACGCCGTTGCTGTCTCCCTTACCTTCCCCAACGCCACTCATCGTCCCCGCAGACTGCCACAGCAAGGTGCATAGTCAGCAGACTTGAGTTAATAAGATACATCCAGACTACACAATCAACCGTTGGAGATTCGGAGCCAACCACATCGGAGCACAACCAAGTCTTTCATCTACAACAACTTCCACAACAACAGAACATCAATAGCAACGACACAAACAGAACTACAACTACGACACAGACACAGACACACAGACACACGTTCGAGTACAAGTACACAACATCAACTGATACACGTCAATCCAAACACGTGAGTATTGTGGAGACACTGATGGTGGATGGACCATAGGACACAGACGGGAGGGTGAAAGCAGACACAGAGGGATGGTGGTGGCATGGACAGGACAACGGCGACAGGCGCAACCATACGCGTCTTGTCGTTGCTTCTGATTCTGCCGTACTACCACCATCACCGGTTTGTGTCACTCCCCTACCACCAGCAACATCACTTGAGCTGTCACATTGGACTTGTCAGGGTGGACACATACACTGATGGACACTGGTGGACACATACACAAACGACACACAGAGACACCGGCAACCCTAGCCTGAACACGTTGTTTCATCCTTCACACCCCTTCTTGCTCAAACTACACACCACAAGAATCTTGTCAGACACGTTATTATTCAACGCATCACAAGACAACAAGTTGTGCACGGTTTGGTCAAGGGGGGTATTGGGTGGGGACCACACATCAGTGGTCTCATCAGTGATCAGAAGTTGTTGTGATCATGGCTCTTCTGTCTCGTCATCTCTCTGTGTTAGTAGTTCATGTTAGATGGACACGATGGTCTTGTTGCTGTGACCTCTCTCTTCTGCGACGTCTCCAACAACATCACCATTGTTGCTGTCCGTTCGTGGCCTCTCTTCAGTGTTTCAACTGACGCCCTCTCGTTCGTGACCTACGGCCACTCTCTTCGAATTGGTTGTTGTCCGCTCGTGACCTTCGGCCCCTCGCTTCCCTACTAACCCAGATGTCTCTCGAAATCCCCCTCCAATCCCGACGAATGTCGCGATCCGACGAGCTCGAGGCCGCAGACTCCCGAACAGCCATTCGCCAGATGGCCAAGCTCGGCCAGGTCCACCACACCACCACCGACACCCTGGACTTTGGCTTCTCCCCCACCCCTCCCTCCTCCTTCCGCTCCCCCAACATGCTGGCCCAGGAACACGAGCATCTGCACAAACTCAACACCCCCTCGGCCATGTCGTTAGCAGCAGGTAATGCCAACGGCAACGGCACTCCCGGAGGTGCAGAGAACAACCGATCCGGCCACCAGACGCCCTCGTCGCTGTCGTCGTCCCGACAACAGTTTTACGGCGCCACACCTCCCTCCAACCAGGCGTCGCCATTCTTTGGTCCGGCCTCGCCTTCCAACAAGCCACCCATCTCGTCGCAGCTGGCCTCCCGAGTGCCCACCACTCACACTGGCGGTGTTTCTGTCGCGTCCCAGAACACCCGTAACACCGCCCATCCGTACAACCCGTCTGCAGCGGTGCACACCAAGCGACGGTTCTCGTCGACCACAGCCTCCACGGCCTCGGCGTCAGTAGTGGGTTCGGCACCCAACCCGCGAAGTGCGTCCTTCAGCGCCGCCCAGCGACCGTCGTTCTCCACCTCGTCCGAGTCGCGATCGGCCGTCAACTCGCCCCCCTCGGGCGCGTCGTCGTACTCCGGCAACGGCCCGCTCAACACAAACTCGCCGGTGGCGCTGGCCGCCGCGGCCGCAGTCACGCCCGAGCGGCTGTCGCGCCTGCTCATGGCCCAGGGCCCGCTGGCGATCCGGCACCTGACGACCCACCTGGCCATGACGATCCGCGGCTTTGGCGACCTGTCGCTGTCCAAGCAGCGGCGTCTCATTATCGCTGCGCTGGACGCCGGCGACCAGACCAACGGCATCACGTTCGAAAAGGTTGGCTGGGGCCGATGGGCCGCGCACCAGAACGGCGAGACCAAGATGGAGGCCGCCAAGCCTGGCGAGCAGCAGCCGCCTCTCAAGACTGAGTCCTCTCAGCAACAGCAGCAGCAGACACAGATGCCCACCGCTCGGGAGCGGGATGTGATCAAGCAGGAGATTGATTCTGCCACCGCTGCTCGATCGTCGCTGGCATCCATGGCTCGTCGACGAGCCTCCGTCTCCACCAACGGCGCTCACGGACGGCCTCCAATCTCGCCAACCCTCAACCCTACCGACCAGGCCGCCACCTATCTCATGGGCGGTCTTGTGGGCAGCAGCACGGCGCCGTCTGCGTGGACCGACGACGTGGACCTCGAGGACGACGACATGATGTTCCACTCGTCGCGAAAGCCGATTGAGAACGCCGTGTTCGACGACGACGACGAGGACGACGACGTGCGGGACTACGACGGGCAGACCCGGCACAGCGAGACGGACGAGGAGGACTGGCAGTCGATGGGCGCAGAGTCGCTGCGGCGGGAGTCGATGGTGTCGCCGCCCACGCTGTCGCTCAGCCAGCAGACCAACTCCGCACAGCACTCGTATGCGCAGTCGCCCACGTTTTTCAACCTCGACGGGCACATGCGGGACAAGAAGGAGATCAATGCGGCGGTGCGGAACAAGGAGGAGGACGCCATCAGTGCATTGGTCCAGCTGCGGTCGTTATAGGGTGGTGGGTGAGAATGGGTTGTGAGGGGACAAGTTATGGTGGGAAGGCATGCATGCAGCCCTACTGCAGTCTTTTTTCCCATTAAGCTTTGTTCCCTCTCTCCTCTCACGCGATCAGCAGTGTGATGCAGCAGCAGCATTGCAAGGTGGTGGCTGTTGCTACCGCTGCCGCTGCCGCTCTACCCCATGGCTTGGCTACATTCATGCTCTCTCTCATGGCTAACTTTTTTATTGGCTACAATCTCGCCTTGTAGCAGTGTATCTCTTGCAAAGCAAGATGATGCTCATGATTTATACATTAACATACTCAACATATTTACATATACTTGGAGTGGAGTAGGCGATCTGGAATGGTCTGTGGTGTAAGAATTGGGGTTGTAGAGGCCGTCCTATAACAGAATTGTCGTGGCGAGAGTTTTGTCAATTAGTTAGGTGTTTTTACAGATGTGCTGTGTCTATGTGTACGTTAAGGAATTCAGTGATCGGGTGATGATATATTTGCTTTTGCGGTGGTTGCGATTTTGAGGTTTGGTGAATGACCGTTCTGACGAAGGGAATATACGTGGCGCTCTGTCATGAGCTTTTAGTGTGCCCTTCAGTTATCACGTCTTTGTATGTTCTGTTATAGCTAGTGTGACCTTGTGGGGGTGGGGCATTAGGTCTCGTACGAGTGCGGAGTACGACCCTGAGTGTTATGGTGTCCAGCCACACCTCTGGGAGATCGATGATTAAGTCAAGGGAGGCCAATTTTGGAGTGGGCTGACAGTAAGGGCAGTCTCAGCTGTAATCGTACACTGTGTGTCTGTTCCTGTGCCTCATCAATTTCTTGAACTGGCTATGGTGGTCTTTATCCATGTTGCACTGTTGCATGGGATGGCCCCCAGCTATGGTTCACCATCTACCCTCCGTCGCCCTGAAATGTTTACGAAGTCCTCCATTTAGGCGCTCTGAGATCAATTGAGTGTAGTAGACAAGAGTTGCACCCTTACTATGGTGTTCCTGTTGCTCGTAGCACTGATGGTCTTGACACACGTCACCCTTCAAACAGTCGTATACTGTAGCTACCAGGAAGTTAGGCATGTGTTTCAACATCTCTGGCTCTTAGTTGAATTGCAAGTCGTTATCATTGTGTATAGAACCGTACAGAGGAGAATCGAGATAAGAGTCTCCTTCGGATCTCCTTCGATTCAGCAGAATGGTGTAGTTATAACAAGCTACCCTTCTTCACAGTAACTTCAGACTCCAACAAGTATGTACTGATCTGGCAAAGATCCACGAGCTCGACACTGATAGGCCTTACCGTCATTGGCCAGTAGACGACTGGACTTCTCTTACATACAATCCCCTGACCCGTAGACAGTCCAAAAGGCCATTGTTATCTGTTGGTACAGTGTGTAACCAGTCTATGTTCCTTGCTAGGTCACACTGAACAGATAACATAAGAATGTGAACAGGAACAGCTAGAGATGTACAATACGGAAGTCTCAAAGGAGTAGCTAGTGTTAGGGTCGTTTTGAACAACCCCTTAACTTCTCATCTCATATACGTCTCTACATGGGGGTCAACTACCACCTCAAGATGATGATCCAAAGCTTTAATTCATTTCAAAAGCTGATAAACCTGATCAGGGTGCTTTTTGGAAGTGTTCTCTGAAGCCCCTGAACGTATCCATGAAAACTGAATGCTCTGGGTCCAATTGTTCTACTCACCAGCAGTCAAAATCATAATTCCATCACTAGCTATATAAGCAAACCCCGCTAACTATCAATACCCAACCAAATCTCATTCTTCTCATGGTCATAAGAAATGGTATGAAGAACCAGATCGTCCAGAGCATGACCCCAAACTCCGTAATTGCCATCAGTAGTGGCTCGATTGAGCATTCCGGGAATGTTCTCAACTGGCAAAGAACTGGTCTCTTCTTCTTCAGCATACAACTTGTCGTAGGTACGTTTGATCTCTTTGATCAGGTGACTTCGTGTGAACCCCTTGGAGACGTCTTCAGGGTAGATCTTGAAGCTGTACTCATCATCAAGAGGGTAATCTAGCCAGAGAGTGACGTACTTGTTTTCATCAGTGTTCTTTGTGATTGCACTAGATGGTAAGACAATTTCATCCAACTCAAGACACATGTCGTACGAGTTCTGGAAACTGGATCCAAGTTGAATGTAGGGACTGGTGTAATCGTCGTCGTAGGGTACCTTGAATCCAATCTGCAGATCTTTCTTTGAAACGCAAGCTGGTCCTTCGTAACTAGAAGCAATTGGTTCCATGCAATCAGGAGTGTCGTCTTTAGTGTTTTTGTCGGCTTTGTCGCCTTTGCTGTCGTCGTTGCTGTCTTTGTGTTCATCTTCATCAACCTCCTCGTCCACCTCCTCATCGACCTCCTTAACTGTCACCACTTCTTTCTCAGCATCTCCGGAGTCGCTTTTTTCAGACTCAACCGTCTCGGTGACGTTCGTGTCGCCTACCTTGAGCTCTTCGATCTTCTCAGTCACTTCTTCCATCGTTTGAATGTGTGTTGGTGGTTGTGGAATAGTCGTGTCTCGTATCTCAAACTGACAGGTTCAGCCGCATTGATCCATGCAAAAAAGCTGTGGGGGAAATACTTTATTGGGGGAACAGGGAAGTGCTAGAGTTGGTGAGTAGACATGGTAGAGAGACTTTCTTGGTGTCATTTTACTCGCCTCTACTTCAGGATTAATTTAATACCTTTACATTCCTCATATCACCACCACTGACGGAGATACAACGAATACCATCCCTCTGTAACATCCAATAGGAGAACATGCAGAGTGTGCATGCGCTCAAGAAGATGACGTCCACATTATGGTGACCCAATTCGGGGTATCAGAGAGATTACCGCAATAAACAGGAGCTTGTAGCCACTACTTGTAATAAGGTCACGTAATGTCGTTGACCTGTGTTTGGTTTCCATCGCTTTCAGTCATCAACTTCAAAGAGTTGTGCTGCTGTATCATTAGAATAGCTGTCGTATAGAGATGAGCAAAGAGTCTACTTGTATCACGTCTCCAAACAACGCTGAATAAGCAGAACTGATGCACAGAGTGATTCTACAGCAACAGACACATTAAAATCCTACGACCTCTCGTTCCTTTCTTCTGTATCTCTGGAACGTGCCCTGATAATGACATCTCCACCTGTCTGGTATGCAGTCAAGAGATGTAACCTGCGTCTCCTAGACAAGAGTGTTCTCAGATTCACGAGTGTCTAAAAGTACTGTGCTAGCTACCAGTGCACCAAAAAGCCATCAAAGAACCGACACAGCTATTGTCTCATTTCGCCGAACGTCATCAACTTCAACAGCTACTGTACATACATGCTCAACACTGTTATGATCAATAGGATCAGGCTCACGTTTTCACCATCCAACAAGAACCACATCATCCCACTCAACTCCACGAATACCTACCCGATCAGAAAACCAGAACCACTGCCGTACTCCCCTAATCCTCTGGATCATTTTCACATCCTCGAAATCTCAATAACCCCACCACTTCCCTTTCCAGACACACCCCTTACCACCGTCCTCACCAAACTTTCGGGCTACGTCGTAAAGATGTGAAAAAGTGCATCAAAACCACGGCCAAACAATAACTCCCAACACAGTAGGGAAAATATGCATCATAACCACATTGTAACAATAAGTGTTCAGCGAATAGGGAAATTCTGCACCTCGACCATGCTTAACTAATGTCAACAAGAAAAAAGACCCACAACAAACCAAGGATCAGTACAACATTGCACGTCATTCCGATATGAAGCCCTATATGCAAATCATGATTACAAAGGCCCATGAACAAAATGTATAGTATTTCTCGTGAATCTCGTCACTAAGGGCCAGTCGTTCACGTCCCAACATATCAGGAAAGCGGTGAAGAGGTGCTTGTAATACGATACAATGCCAGGCACAGTACCCCACGTTCCTCAGCGATCCCATCGATCGGAACTCGATACGGATGGCTGGACATCTCCTCCTGGCATTCCCTGGCCTGTCACAGAGGACATAGCACCGTTTCCGGGGTCTTATCATCGACTTCTTTCTGTCAGGATATACGAGAGGTTTCGCGTTGGTTAAGTGATGGTCATGGCAGTTTTCGAGAACTTGATATCAACGCAACGACCAGGGTTGCTCCAGTTTCACAACCAGGGTACGTGGCAGCAGTGACAAGTTTGTACATCAATGAGGTTTTTGCGGTCCCCTTGCCTTGTGTTGCATTTTATTCCGAATTTTACCAATGATGCCTCAGTTGAGCTTCGCGTTGTTGACATAGAGGCGGGCCTCACAAAAGTCAACTAAACCATCATGTTCAAGTGGTCGGGGGTGCATAATTTCCCTACTGTGCACTTGTTTATTGTTTCAATTTGGTTATGGTGCAGATTTTCACTACTGTGTTGGGAGTTATTGTTTGGCTTTGGTTTTGATGCACTTTTTCACATCTTTACGATGTAACCAACTTTCGAGGTCGTCATGCTTAATTGTTTGAGACATATCATAACATTGGACTGTGGATAGACAGGGCTTCTAACAACGATACAGCACTGTCTACAACAGCGTCTGAAACAGCGTCTCAAACACTGTCTACAACACTGTCTACACAGCGTGTTACGTTCTACACTACAAAACATTGCGTGTGACAGAATATTCGCTGTGTTCATGTCCTGCCGACATTACAGAACATACGCTACAATCATGTCCTGTTCGCTCAAGTCATGCTACACTCGTTACAGGACATTCGCTACGCTCATGCCCTGTCCTGTGTCCACACTCGCTACGCTCGTGTGAATTCTTTCATATCGCTCGATTGATTACTCATTCGCTCGCTTTTCGTGAGTCATTGTGACTGTTCTCATTTAACAAGACGTGGTTGTTGTGATCACACCAGAGATCCGCTTAGGCGCCAAGGGCGGGGAAGTCGGAGGCGGAAGAGAGGTTGACGGAGGGAGCCTTTCGCTCCTGGGCTCGGAAACCCTTCTTGTCACCTCCTCGCTTGCCGTCACGGCCACCTCGGTTGTTCTCTCGGGGGGCTCGCTCGGATCGCTCACCTCGCTCACCTCGGTCTCCTCGAGACTCTCGGTTGACGGGGAAGGCGGGCTCAATCTCGAGCAGAACCTTCTCCTTTCGGGCTCGGGTTCGCACGTTCTTGGCCTTGGAGGCGGTGACAAACTCGGAAACCTCGTCCTTGTCGAGCTTGGAGGCCTCGGAGTACTTGGACTCGGCGCCGGCGTTGGCCTGTCGAACGGATCGGCCGGAAGCAAGCTTGGCGGTGGCAGCCTTCTGCTCAGCAAGGTACTGCTCCAGGGTCTTGGTGTTGTCGGGCTCCTCAACGGGGGCGGTCTCGACGGGGGTCTCGGCCTCAGCGGGGGCAGCCTCGTCCTTGGAGGCAATGGCGTCACCGGCCTTCTCGTCGGCGAGCTTGCCCTTGGAGTCTCCCCATCCCTTGCCAACCTTCTTGGCAGAGTCGGACTTGCCGGTCTGGGATCGTCGGTCGGGTCGGGGGTTTCGGGCAGGCTTGCCCTTCTTCTCGGCCTGGGGCTCGGTGGACTTGGATCGGTTCTGGTCCCGCAGAGGCTGGTTGGACTTCTTGGAGGCACCGAGAGCGGCACCGGGGTCCTTGGGGGCGGCGTTCTTCTTGGAAGAGCCGGAGTTCTTGGTGAGCTCCTTGGTCACAATGACCTTGTTGGAGTCCTCCTCCACGTTGCCGAGGATTTCGTAAAGGTTCTGGGTTAGCAGGGAGAGAGCGAGTAAACGAGCCAAAGGCGAGTTTACGAGTGAACGGACCCGAGTAACGAGCCGACAGGCGAGTTACGGAACCCACAGCAAGCGACGAGCAAAGCGAGTAGCGAGCGACAGCCGACAACCAACAGCCACAGCAAGTCAGTAGACCACATCCATCACGTCCAGGCTGTAGAACTGAGTCCACCACTGCCATAGCAAGTAGTGATCCACAGACGAGAGTCTACCACGAGGTTGTTGTCGACAAAGTAGACTGTCACTGGAGTGGTGTTGGATGCCATCGGCTGACGTGGATGTGCTGCCTCAAATGGCCAAAGGTGTGACACAGACAGATGACCAAAACTGTGGACTCAGAACCACACCACAAAGTGATGGTGAAGTGGCCAAGAGATGGTGATGTACACAGGCGATGATGACGATGACGCCTTAAGGCGATTCGCTTTTAGACGATTCCGTGCTTCCTCAGTGTGTGGTTGAGACGAGACGATTTGGTGATGTTCTGGGTGGTTTGACTATAGTGTCTTTAAGGTGTTCTGTTGTCATGAAATCGTTTAAGGCGTTCAGGCCACATCACTTGAGATGGAATCATGACATGGTGATCTAGCACAAACACCAACAGCACAACCGACACGGAGCCGACAGCGACCAACACAGATCCTTCACCATCGCAAACCACCAACACAGACATAGCCATCGTCTCATAGCATCTCCATCCATCACCACCATCTCATCCATCAACTTCTTCGTAGTGTCACCCCATCAGTCATCACCCATCACCACTGACATGACTCGTGTGTCCACCCCAATGTGTGCCCAACTGTGGGGTCAGATGATCCACCTTGTTTGAACGCATTGCAAACGCCACAGAGACTGTGTTGCAATCGCCGCGGCCCCATCCTCCATCAACCACCGTCTTCAGATACTCACCTTGGAGACAGACATGTTAGCAGCCCTCTATTATCCTCGTGTTTCGACACTTAAAATTTGGAGCAACAGCAAAGTGAAAATTTCACCGACAAGTGTGAGTGGGTTGGAGCTGGCCCAATGGGGGAAGGTAGGGTAAGAGGAGGTGACGTAGGGTAAGTGGGGATTCACGTGATGGCTGAGCGGGGGAGGAGGGGGGTATTGGGCGGTTGGAGAAGAGATTCCGGGTAAAGTTGCTACGGTAAAAACGCCTACGTCTTCGGATTTCCAATACAACCACCCCATCACCGTTCTACACCGACCGTCCATCTCCACTTGGGACCTGGATGTACTTTAGTCTGCGAACCTAATTAAGGCTGCTCTAAAGTTTGGTCCGTGAGGAGTAGGCAGGTGGAGTGAGTGGGTGGGGACGAATCAACTACAAGTAGAACAGGTGAATCACGTGGTTTGGAGGGTTCTGAGGTGGTCATAAGTCACGTGACCATCTCTTCTTTCATCACGTGACCTCATAAGTGTATACCACGTCTCTCATTGACTCAACAAAGTGCACATCTGGGCTGCTTCAAAGACCACCTGATTTGCTCCACAATTTGGAAGTTTATCCACAAGTGCTCGGGAAGCTGCACATGAGCAGAGAAGGGCCAAGGGAGGGGTTTAGGACTGGGCGAGTCTGAAAGGCGAGTGTTAGGCGAATGTTCGGGTGACTGGTTGATTGACAGGCGATTTGATTGGTCGGTTTCGGTAGATCAGTCGACTATGATAATGTGGGGTGGTCGTATCTATTGCATCATAAGACTGCCTTATTGGTTCATGTAGATCCATGGTGGTCACATCTCAAAACATTAGTACTGAGAGAGGTGGATTTTATTGTACCAATAGAATCAGCAGAGAGAGATGAGCTGAATTATGTCATTTTTATTGCACGTTACCATATTAAAATGAGACCTTAGAGACCGTCAAACATTGTAGCCTTACTGTATGCATATCCGTTGGTTGATCCAACAAACAGGCACTTCAGTCCTTATTGAAGATGATCTGGAACTATCGGATGGAGTCATTGATGCAACAGACACTGGCCTGATAGCTTTGTGGCCGTTTATTGGTTGTTAGTACGGTCATTGGTTAGACTGTAGCTAGCTACTTGTAGTCTTAATAGGAAACACCTGGATGACTGAGAGAACAGTCAGGCTTATGGTCAGTTTGATCAGACAGCTGACAGTGAATTCTGACAGGCACATATTTGGCTGGCCTGATGGACCATTCTGACGCTTACTAAGCAGTTCCTCAGCCTCACTGCTCCACCCAGTGGGTCCAAGTCAACTATAGGTGCAACTGGCCAATGGCGTGATGGGTTTACTAAGGGCTGGGGAAGGTCATAAGATCTCAAGTGATGTGTCACGTGATGAAGTTGTGAGCCTGTGACTTTGATCCCGTGACAACAAAGGACACGTAGAGAGCTATGGGTACAATACGATACACCTGACATCCCACCAGACCATGATCTACAATGCTACATCTCCAGGCCTTGATTTACGTGCAGCAGTCAACAAGAGCACTTAACTCGAGAATTTACTACTGCAAGATGTGAATTTTACTAAACCATTGGAATCAGCGTAAGATCTTGAGTCCAATGGTGCAATAAAATCAGCACATCGTCTCACAAATTAGACAGTTGTGAGTGTGTTCTGATCTGGAGCTTCCATTACGGTGATGATCTAAGATGTCGCCATATCTCAAGATTTTAGTACTGCAAGATGAGGACTTTCTTACACATTATTCGAATCAGCGTAGAATTTTGAGTCGAATGGTGCAATAAAAACAGCACGTTGCCACACAAATAATAGCTGTAATGTTGTGTTGTGTGTTTCTGAGGTTTACTCTCTCTTATATGCTGTTGACGTTACTGTAGATCACGGAACTCGACGACTCCAAATCCGGCCCTGTCGTCCGTGAAAAATACTTCGTCTATCACCCCGGATCAGGTACCAGCCGGGAGATTGATGTTTTATTACCACTTTTCGAACGACATGACATCATTCGAGAATTTGCGGAGATTGAAAATATCTTGAAAAACTCGTGTACACTTGTGCACTCCATGCACATGCACCCCAGGTTGAGAGAGCTATAATAGGGGTGGATCTATGGTATGTACAAGTAAGGTGTATTAAGAGGTGATAGAAGGGGAGTTGATATTACCGGAAGAGTTGATCCGGGGAGTGGTCACGTGAGAACGAAAGACCAGTAGCCTGTGTGTAGTGATCATTACTATTCAGAGCCCTGTCTTGGTCATAGCCTCACAAGGTACTTTCCGATCACACCGAATTTACCACTTCTAGTTCTCAAATGGCATTCTCGTGATGCAGCTATACAATCGACTTTTGCACTCTTTCAGCCCATCTTGCGACGCCCCCATTGGCTACCCCCACACGTCTTATCTCCGCTATTTAAACGACGTCTAACGCCTAATCCCGTGCATCTTCTGCAGATGCTGCAGATTCGGGTTTTGCAATCCGTGAGTGGGTTGTGAGGCATCATAACAGAAGTATAATATACGGTGAGACATGTTAAAGTGGACGTCATTAAGTGGCGATGTAGAGTGTCTCAGAAGCGTCTCAAAAGAACAATAGTAGGCTCAATGGGGCTGAACAAGGTCGAGTGTTCAGTTTCTATCGGCACATACCGGCCCACACCGGCTCCTACCGGAACAAGACTGAATAATATATCTCGTACCAACCCCAGATAATATCACCACCCCAGAGTGCTCACAACGCTCACCTGCAGAAGGACTAACGACTAGACACGCCCAAAAGTGATCCACCTAACCACAGACCATCATCGCATGTCTGATGCGCTTCGAAATAGTTATCCACGGCAAACCCTTCCGCACTTTTGCAAAGTTTCGGAACTCGGATGTGGAGATGAAGAACGTGTACTTGTACACTTGATTATCGTAGATCAGCCTTGGACGAGAGTGATACACAGCAACTAGTGGTACTCAGAAACAGCACTCAGTCAAAGAACTACTCGTACCCGATTCTGTGGTTACTTGTTCTGGTACAACTCTCTCTGCTGTCTAAGACTCATGCTCTACTCTCACAGTGTTGGCTTCCGTCCACCTTAGTAATAAACGCGATTAATTCCGAGCCAGAGAATTGCGTGCAATTTAATTGTCAGCAATGTCAGCAAAAGTTGGAGTTGGGACCAAGTGTGGGAAACTGGAAAACTCGAGCAAAAAACTCGTACCCCCCCCTTTGTTCCAACATTGTATCCCTCACACTCACTGTACGTAATCGCCATACTCACTGACGTAACCAAAGCAGCTGTACGAGGAGCAGCCAAACCCTCCATCCACCACCCAAGGCGCTAATTCTTCCCCCATTCTCTTTTGGCGCTAATTAGTGATTACGCTGATAGACAAACGGTTGTGGCCGAATCGGACGTGCACGATAACACCAGATCTGTGCACCCCCTCATCAACCTCTTGAGAGGCACGCACTCGTCGCCGAAATATCTCCAGCGTTCCTCGGCGTCTTTTCGGAGCTCGCCAGCTCTCCAACACAACGTCACAACTCTCGGTTGCATCCCTCAAGCACCGCCAACCTCATTTTACCCCAAGGTTTTTTCGTCCATGCACACTGTGGGGAAAAAGTCTAGCGTGGGTTCTTGCGTTAGGGTGAGAAATGTAGTGGGATAGAGGTGGTCTCAAATGGGGGTCTGACAGGAGTAGAAAAAGAAACGACAGCTGGAATCAGGAGCTCGGGGGATGGTCACGTGATCAGAGCTCCCCCCAACACCCCAGCTTGCTCCCCTCTCTCTCCAGCCTCCGCCAAATCCCCGAAGTATGCACCTAACCCCACGATTCGCCAAACTCAATATTGCCGGCCACCCGACAAGGCAAAATAACAAAGTGGACCTTAAGGGGGGGGGCAGAGGGTCACAGACTACTCTTATATAACCTTGGGGTCAGTCCAATCTTGGAGTCCATCACATCTTCAGTGTCACAAGTGAGAGAGCAGCACGAGTACTAAACGCCAAACGCCCCAGACTATAAGTACAGCGCTTCGTTCCTACTACTACCTACCTTCGACATCAATCCCTACCAGTACGATCACCAACAGACTTCACACAATGCAACGACTGTCCCAGCTAGGTAGACAACTCCACTCCACCAAGACCTACGGCGGCTTCATGGCCAAGGGCAAGTTGTCGGCTGGAGGTGTGGCCACCCTGCCCTCTTCTGTGGTCGACAGAACCACCGCAGCTGCCATCCACACCCTGCCCCGAGTCCAGGGAGATGACACTGTCTACGTGCCCGACAAGGTCAACCGACACAACATGAACCCGACCTATTTCCTGCCTCGAGCCGCGGAAATCGAGCCCAACGCCAAGGCCTACATCCACAAGGGATCCGACAATGTTCGAATCGAGCGAACCTACGGTGAGATGGCCGATCGAGTTCTGGGTCTGGCCACCTACTTCAAGAGCAAGGAGTTCAAGCGAGTGGCTATTTGTGGCCCCAACACTCCTGCCCATCTGGAGACCATGTTTGGTGCTGTTGCCGGAGGCGCTTACGTGCTCGGCCTCAACTACAGACTCACCATGGGCGAAATCACCTACAAGATGGAGCTGGGTGACGCCGACTGTGTGGTGGTGGACCGAGAGTTTGTGCATCTCATTTCTCCCGAGATCCGAAAGAAGTGCCACGTCATTGTCGACGATGATGTCTCTGGTGCTGTTTCCCCCAAGAACCCCGGCGAGGTGCTCTACTCCAACGTTGTCAACGAGGGAATGCAGTTGGCCAAGCAACAGAAAACAACATGGGACAATTTGCACGTGCAAAACGAGGATGAAGACGAGATTCTGGGACTCTTCTACACGTCTGGAACCACCGGCAAGCCCAAGGCCGTCGAGTACACTCATCGATCCGTCTATCTGTGTTCTCTGTCCAACATCATTGAGGCCGGTCTCAACTCTGAGACTGTTGATGGACACAACCGATGCCACTACCTGTGGACTCTCCCTCTTTTCCACGCTGCTGGATGGACCTTCCCTTACTCTGTGACCGCCGTCCGAGGTACCCACGTGCTCCTGCGAAAGATTGAGCCCGATTACATCTGGGATCTGATGGTGGCCGACCGAATCACCCATTTCAACGCCGCCCCCACCGTCAACAACATGCTGGTCAACAACGCCAAGGCCCGACGTCTGCCCCAGACCGTTCGAGTCACCGTCGCTGCTTCTCCTCCTTCCGCAGCTCTTTTCAACAAGATGTTCGACCTCAACCTGCACCCCGTCCACATGTACGGTCTCACCGAGTCCTACGGCCCCTTTGTGCGAAACTACTTCCTGCAGGACTGGCACCACACCACTGGAGACGAGCGATTTGCCCTCATGGCTCGTCAGGGATTCGCCTTTGTCGGCTCCCAGTCCGTCCAGGTGATCACCAACAACGACATCAACCAGCCCGTCAAGCGAGACGGTCTGGAGATTGGAGAGATTGTCTGCCGAGGTAACGCTGTCATGGCTCGATACCACAAGGACCCCGAGGCCACCGCCAAGGCTTTCGAGCAGGGCTGGTTCCACACCGGCGATCTGGCTGTCGTCAACCCCGACGGCTCCATCAAGATTCTCGACCGAAAGAAGGACATTATCATTTCTGGCGGTGAGAACATTTCCTCCGTGGCCGTTGAGGGTGTCATCTGCAAGTACGATAACGTGCTGGAGGTGGCTGTCGTTGGTATCCCCGACGAGAAGTACGGTGAGGTCCCCAAGGCGTTCCTGATTCTCAAGGACAAGTCCAAGCCCTTCAGCACCGAGAAGCTGATTGCCTGGATGCGAGAGCGAATGGGAGCCTACCAGATCCCCCGACAGGTTGCTGTTGTGGCTGACCTGCCTCGAACTTCCACCGGTAAGATCCGAAAGAACGTTCTTCGAGAGTCTACTGTCCAGCAGGCTTAGAAAAAAGTGGGAAAGAAGATAGAAACAACTGTCGACACTTATTTATTGGCACTACACGTGTGAAATGATATATGATTTTGAATTGAGAGAGATTGTAGTGTGGTTGTAGAGGTAATTAGTGTGGATGATAAAGAATGAGAGAAGCTGTGACATAACCAAAATTTGAAGGACGAGGGTATGCTTTTATGGTTTCATTAGAAAGCTGTGGTGTTTCTCTACACGACGATGGTCAGCTCTTTATTTCGCTGGCATATCAGGGATAGTGAATTCGCTTCTTAAAATGATCTTTTCTCTGGCTACAGTAACTCCTGGGAAGGACGTGGAAGACATGGTTGTGGTTGGTCAACTGCTCTTGTTTTGTTGACGTTTTGTTGGAGCGTAACGAGGCGAAAAAATTTAGTTGACTAGCTACTTTACTTTTGTTGACGATTTGACGAGTCGAAAGACTGTCTATTTGTAGCATCAGTCTGCGGTCTGTATTAAGCTGTGGAGTCGGCAAGTACTTGTAGCTCGAAGCAGTAGGAATGGGTTACAGAATAACGACAGTAAAAGATACGACCACTGGAAGAAGTCATTGGGATGGTATTTGTGATGTTCTACAGACTGCAGTGTCAGAGAAGGGTTAATGAACACGCTACAATCAAGTGCACTATAGGGGACACTTCATCATTGAGAAGCTGGTACCACTAAAACCAGCCGAGCTTGCTGAGTCGAATGGTATAGTTTTCGTCGCTATCAGCCGTATAGCGAGGGAATTGGAGTATGTAGTCTACTTGTAGGCTGGGAGAGTGTTCTGTCCTTACTGCTTGAGCTTGGACAGTTATGTACGATACAGTACAACGATAACGTGCCTCAAACACAGTAATATTGACGCTTCTGGCACCAGAGAAGGTGAGATACAGTATTATTCAGATGAGTAGTTGATGAGCCCTAACTAATTTTCCACAGTGAAACTTGCTTCACTCATTCAGTATGGAAGAGTGTGATGCTGTCTTGAGATACCAGCCTTTGAAAGGTAAGCATTGTGGCCACAGTGATTACCTACAAGCAAATATGCTGTATAAGAATTAACTGAGATGGGGAGAGGGATAAATAGCTGAATAAACGGGTAGACTTGCACTTATGAAGAACTACCTCAGATTGTCTTGAAGGACTGATCCGTGACCCTCTCATTGTAAAGAGATGAGAGAGGAAACTTACAAGTATCCTGAAAGTCCTGCTGTCACCATACACTGCCTAAAAGCTCACTGCTCTCCACCGAATCCACCCTCCTCTACTATCTTCACCCTCACACACTCTCCCCCACACTAACAAAACACGCATCAGTTTATTACATCAAATTCTCAGCAAGAGCCAGTGCTGAAATACTACACAGCAAGGGCTCAGTGCTGTCGCACTTCGCCGCACTTCGCACTTCCTTACAATTACTGCCCTCCAGCACCGGCACCTCCAGCACCTCCAAACTTGCTGGCCATATCTCGAAGAGCAGGGTCGTTCATCATCTCGCTCATAGAGGGCATGTTACCGCCCTGCATTCGCTGGGCCATGTTGGCAACAGCAGGGTTGCTCATCAGGTTGCTGAGAGCGTTGGGGTCGGACATGAACTTCTGGGCCATCTGGGCCACGGCGGGGTTGTTCATCAGACCGGCCAGATCGGGCATTCCGCCGCCGGCTCCTCCTCCAAACATGGATCCCAGAGCTCCGAGATCGGGGAAACCAGCGGGAGCTCCTCCAGCGGCTCCTCCGGCGGCTCCTCCCTCAGCAGAGGCATCTCGAGTGGTAGTGACAGCCTCCTCATCAACTCGCTTCTTGGCAGTCTCGTAGCCTCGCTTCATGGCGTCAGACACATTGTCTCCCTCAACCTTCATTCCCATCTCGTAGGCCTCAAGGGCTCCCTGGGCGTCACCAGAGGCGTACTTTGCCAGTCCCAGTCGAGAGTAGGCCTTGGAGTACTTGGGATCAACCCGAATAGCAGCGTCAGCATCAGCAATGGCGTTATCGTGAAGCTGGAGCTGAGAGTAGGCAGCAGCTCGGTTGGAGTAGTACACGGCGTTGTTGGCGTCAATGTCAATGGCCTGGGTGTACAGATCGATGGACTCCTCGAAGTTTCGCTGCGACAGAGCCTTGTTACCCTCCAGTTTGAGCTTGTCAGCCTGGTTCTTCTGTTCCTCGGTCAGAACAGCGGTGGCAGCAGCCATCTTGGCAGCAGCAGCCTCGAGCTTGGGGTCAGAAGTGGTAGAGACGGATCCGGAAGAGCCGGAAGATCCAGCGGAGCCTCGGTTCTGGAAGATCTCAAGAAGAGTCTGGTTACCGAGAACAGAAGACTTGGAAACACCCTCGATCTTGAACACGTCCTCCAGACAGTCAATGGCCACCTGGACAGAGTCGTGGTCGTCCTCGGGAATGGTGCCGTCAGTAACGGAGGTCTTGAGGAAATCGACGATTCCAACAGCGAGATCTTTCTTGTCGGACATTGTGGGTGTGTAGATGTGTGTGTGTGTGGTGACAAGTGCGGTGCTGTACTGTCAAATGTAGGCACAGTATATGTTTACGTTTGGAACGTGGCGAGTAAAAGAACAGGGGTCGGTATAATTGTGGTTGTGGGGGAGGTGAGAGTTATGTGAGGGTGGATATAGGGGTAATGAGGCCTGGTGGTTTCAGATCCGAGCTCCTTTTTTCGCTACTTAGTCTGGATCGTCTGTTGAAGAGCCCCTCTTAATCTGCTCCTCCCATCTCTTCTACCATAGTTAACATTACACTTGACATCTACTTGAGGAAGGTTCTGGAACAAGTTGGGACTTTGGAGATTTACTTCGTTGACACGAGACAGTTTGTTAGGTGGCAAATTGGAAACCGATCTAAACCCGAGATTAATGGAGTGGATCAGTCAGCTCTTGAGTATGATCTCGGAGGTGCCACTGCCATCGCTAGCACCTGGCAATGTCGCTAACTCGAGTTCATCCCTGAACACGTGAAATTTTAAGGTTTCAGTTTTCCGAATTGGGAATATACTCAGCTACAAAGGTGGTATACCCGATTTGGAATAGACTAACTCTATATTGTACATAAACACTTTGCCAAAAACGGCATGGATCACATGACTCTGCAGATTTCAACTGCAGGCAGACTTGACCTCAATCTACAGACCAGATTCAACATCTACAACTAACACCACTACACCCAACATGTGGCCCTTCAACAAGACCCCCGAAGAGACCCAAGACGGTCCCGTCGATTTCTCCGCTCCCGTCACCTCCGACGGAAAGATGCTGGATGACACAAAGCCCCGATTCGACCTGGAAGACATCCAGGCCAAAAAGGCCGCTCTTCTCCAGGAGCTCAAGGAAAAGGAGGCAGAGCTGGTTCGACCGCCGCCACCCAAGATCATCAAGCCCGTGCCCGAGGGAGAGGCCAAGGTGTCGAACGTGGTTGCTCAGATCGGCGTTAACGACTTCAAGACCGTGACTCAGATCCCCTGTTTCCGAGACGCCATGATCACCGGATTCATCACTGGAGGTTCTGTGCTCGGAGTCATGCTGTCCATGCGACGATCTACTCTTTCTGCCGCCAACTGGGCCATTGGAGGTTTCACCATTGGAACCGTGGCCAAGTGGGAAATGTGTCGATACAACCGAAAGCAGTCTTTTGAAAACGCTGCCCTGGCCCATCAGGTTTACGCCAAGCGAAAGGCTCTTGAGGAGGGCAAGGAGGAGTAAGGGAGAGCAAATGGAGCTCACCAACTTGTAAATAGTGTGTACATAGTAATGCTAACAGTGTATCTGAGAGGTGTATTGTAGGGGACGGGGCTTGATCTGTAGGAGTACATACAGTAGGAGATAGTTCTGAGTTAGAATGAAATCTATGATTGTTCAGTTCGTAAAGACTAGCTATAGACGACAGATACACTGTGAAGCTGTAAGATAGGGATCTGCCTATAGCTAGAATGGGAGACTCTGTCAAAGGTAAAGAAGTCAGTCGATGTCGTTAAATGTTGCTACTGGAACACTCATTTTGGTACCATTGGAATCAGCAGAAGACGGGGAGTAGAATGGTATATTCAGTTACTCATTGCCACTTCTCAGAATGGTTCTGGAGGGTGCATCCTCTGTGGTGAACACGGTAAAATCAGCGATTGAATGAATCAAGAGAGCTCAAGACAGCACTACTCGTATCCAGTTTAGATCTACACCAGCACTGTTAAGAGAGTCACCTTCATTATGATCTCCCTCCGGCTCTCCGGACCAATGCAACCCACCCCTGTAACTACCCCGGATCGCTGTTTCAGACTGGTTCTTGCTCGCATCGAATCTGAGACATTCGGTTGCGGGTGGTGTTTATACGAGAGGGTGTGTAGATGGCCAATCAATGGTTACGCTTGGTAGCGCGATATTATCAAGTCAGTTACGAGTAACAGGCTACTGTAGATCCCTTTAGCCAGATCCTGGAGCTATAGCTGATAGATGCTTGGCTATAGATCCATATTGGGCTTTTGCCAAACAAGTCAAACTATGAAAGGTGACAGAGTGTGTGCATGTTGAGAGAAGAGGTGCAGGTCTTATGCTGGAGCAATGACCGATGTACACCTGACTTAAAGAGGCTATGATCTGGTACGGGCTCATTACAAGCTGCTTGTTGCCACCACAACTACTTCCCAGCCATACTACAATCACTGCACCAACCTCTGACATGCTACAAGTCCTACAGTGGTCCAGACTAATGTGGGGAAGACTCTGGCCCCCACAAAGCTAACCCCCAATATGCCAATCTGCCGGAATACGGTTTTGGGGACATGTAGGAACACAAAACCATGGGGCCAAGTATAAGGTGAGGTCTGGATCTGTAGTTAGTCTACGAGTGTAGTTTTTGTGTCTTTGAAAAAAGAGTCTTTGTCAATTGCGCACGGAAAAAAAGGCACTCAGACACCCACAGTCTACAAGTACCGGCACAGTACACTACTCACAGCATACTCACCACCTCAAACCACAATGACTATCCGACTAGTAGCAGCAGGAATGGTGGCCTCGGGCATCGTGGCCTTTCTCTTTTTCGGCGCCCTGTCAATCCTGCTCATCACCGCAGTGCCGATCCTCATGTTTGTGCCGCTCATGATTCCAGTGTACATGGGCGTGGCGTTTGTGCGAGGAGGCAACTCGGGGCTGCGCCAATGGATAGGCCTTCGACCCCAGACCCCCACATCACGAAACAACGACAAGACCGATGAAGCCATGGAGGCCAAAAAACGACAATGGCGACGGGCCTCGTCCATGCGGCTCAGAGACTACATGGAGGAGGACGACGTGGAGCAGATTGCCAAGCGGGTGGAGGCGATTCGACGCCAGCGTGACGAGCAGAAGACTCTCATGGACGAGCTCATTGAGATCGATGCTCTGGACGGCACCACAGAAGCTGTGTTGCGGGCCACCTCAGAGAAGCAACAACAGCAGCAGCAACAACAGCTTCAGGCTAACAACAGCATTGCTCCCAAGCCTCCCCGTGCTCCTCAGTTGGCACCTCAGAATGGAGGTGGTGCTCACATTGTCGCCCAGGTGATTGACGATGGTTCTGGTAACGGCATTTCTGCAGCTGCCCGTGACGCCGCCATTGTCAGCCCTCCTGCTGTCAGTCCCCCCGCTGCTCAGCATACCGACTTTAACGTCAAGGGCCAGCCCGAGGTGGGAATGACCTCTCAGAACGTGTCTGCAGTCTTGTCGCCAGTCGCAGAAGAGGAATGAGATTTCGTTGATTGCTTTATTTAGCTGGAGGTGACATGGGGGATGTAATGGGAGGAGGGAGAGTCGAGAGTGATGACGACGACGACGACGACGAGAGATACCAAAAATACCCTGTTGCAGGTTCAACACAGGGTGGCAAATTCATGGGCTTCATTTTGCTGCATGTAGATATAGTTAATGTTATTATCAGCATGGTGTAGCCGGCGTAGACTGTTTGGTGTACGTACGAGATGTACGAGCTGTAAGTTAGGAGAGATGGATCCACACCCTAAAGATGCAGGTGGAGTGTGCGGCTGACGAGGCGTAGTTCGTGCATGGACAACGCGCTGCTGGCCGAGCTTAATAATGTAAAAATAGCCAGCCCTGCTTGTGATGATGACAAGACTCTTCTACTTCATCCACACACTCCTTTAAAAGACAGGACAGCTCTTTTCGACAGCTTCATTCATCACCACTACAACACTCGCTTTACACTCATTCTTCATACCACCAAATCCACCATGTCTCCGCCTAGATGCACTGCCACAACAATCAAAGGCGAACAGTGCAAAAACAAGTCGGTGGTGACCGTGTCTTCCGGTCACTACTGTGGTGTACACGGCAAGGTGAAGCCTCCCACGACCGGCAAGTACAACCGCAAAGTGCTCGTCGACAACAAGCCCCAGATCGAGGCCAAACAGGGCTACATTTACGTCTACTCCTTGTGTGAGGGCAAGAGTAAAGGAGCAGGAGGACGAGTTAACGCCAACCCTCAGATTTTCAACCATGAGAAGAACGCGTTTGAGAACTTGCCTGCAAACTTGACGTTGGTCAAAGTGGGCTATACGACCAAGACACCCCGCAAACGGCTTCAGGAGTGGTCGAATCAGTGCCAACATGCCATTGAACTACTCCCCAACGGCAAGTACCCGATCCAGAAACGGAATCAGGCCACGTACGACGGATCGGAGAACGGGTGGCTCATTTACAAGGAGGCCAAGTCGCCACAGGCTATCGAGACTCAGGTACACAATCTGTTGTGGCAACTGTTTGGCAAGGGACATGTGGTCTGTGATGGATGTCATAAGAACATTGCAGATGGCGAGGTTCGAACAAGGACGGATAATGGTATGAACCGACACGTGGAGTGGTTCTGTCTTGATCGACGGGACGTTCCTGTGGTTTACGAGATTGTCGGATGTCTCACTAATGGTGGAGATCCTGAAGAGTTGCCGGTTGTCATGACAAGGCTGAAGTTGGCCCCGAAGACCAAGAAGATGTCTGGAGGTTGTTGTTGTCAGTAGATGAGCGGGAGGGTGGCACAGCTACAGCGGGTCACGTGATTCAGTTCACTCTGTGCACGTGACCTATCTCTCTGGATCTAACTCATCTGGTTGATCTACACGGAGCGATGTGAATGGCTCATGATCCTTATTCAACCATCAGAGCAACAGTAAGACATCAGATTCGGGTATTAACCAGCCCGCCCTTCTGGGTGTTCTCATGCGTCACTGCGTCCTCAGAACTCTCATTCAGACATCTTGCTCTTCACACCGCCATAGAACAAGGACGCCCTCAGACACACTACCAAACCCCATACACATGCATGCGCCCTGTGCGCCATAGATTCATTATAATACATTTAATCACTTCTCTGTAGCCCGTCCAGGGTGGGTCAATGTGGGGCTATCCAGTAGCCTAGCACTTGTAACCACCCTCTAGCTCTGTTAGTCTCTCCTTGTCGTTTCTCCTTCACTGATATCATCAGTGGCTTCATCCTCTCGGTCTTTCTGGTTACGCACTCTCAAGTCTGTAAGATCTGTTCGGCGTCACACTTCCCGTTCTATGAAGACAGTACCTCGATCTTCCTCTTGATTCCGATGTCTTCCGTCTCTCCATGTTTTCTCTGCACGACTTTTGATGGTGGTCCAAACGTAGAGGATTGATCATCTCGCTGCAGTATTGGCATAGGATGAGTTTTGAGTCGTTCATTGTGTGATGGAGGTCTACTGGCTGGTTGTGAAAACAGGAGCAGTGGTAGGTGTGGTGGGTGTAGTAGGAAGTACTCGTAGATGGTACTGGTATCGTGGGTAGGTGTTTGTATTTGTGTCCGCGTCTGCGTTCGATTCGGTTCAGTCGGTTCAGTCGCCACTCTTGGACACTCCCTTTGTCTCCCCCCTCGTCTATATATATTAGTGGTAGCCTCACGAGAAGCAGGGGTCTCATGACCGAGATACACTTCTCCACCAGAGTCAAACTGGGT
This sequence comes from Yarrowia galli, assembly GCA_900519055.1. Taxonomy (NCBI): domain Eukaryota; kingdom Fungi; phylum Ascomycota; class Dipodascomycetes; order Dipodascales; genus Yarrowia; species Yarrowia galli. The sequence goes on along the minus strand of ULGS01000006.1, from coordinate 211,213 downwards.
ATTTCTGGTCATGGCGGGGTATGTAATTAAAAGTGGGTTGGGGGCGGTTTGAGGTGGGGGACAGACGATTTCCAGAATACATGTCATCCCAGAAATGATTGCCGACTCCTCCGATGTCATTCTGATCACTTTCCAGCGACTTTGAGCCCCTTACTCCACCCTTCTCCTCTCATCGGAGTTTGCCATTTTTTCGGATCTCCCTAGAGTTCCATGCGTTGAAGAGGTTAACTGTAAAGTGTGGAGAAGAACAACTAAGTACTAAGTAGAAAATTGATATACTTGACACAGTAGTTAAGCGCACTCATGCGCACTGGAGCGCACATTAGACCCACCCGAAACCGTTGGGGAAAAATAAAAGAGGGATCACCCACGATCAACCCACTCTCTCCAGCTGATGCCTGAGAGGGGATGCGCCTGACGTAGAAACCCGATTCAGTCACTTTCAAATCGCTCTTTCTAATCGCTCATCAAAATCTCTCATCAGCTCTCATCCGCCTTGATATTTCCGAGACGCCCTTTTTTTCTGACACAAGTGGAGTATGTCTCAAGGACAGATTCGGAACTCTCAGGGTTCAATTTGCCCACCAAAATCTCCACTCTCATTAGCGCGGACTTGTATTATAAGGTGTGTAGATCTTGGGCAGGTGTGTGTACAGTGGAGGAGTGGGGAGAGGATGATAATACGGGATTTTGTGTGGAGAGAGGGGTACGTTTTGGTAGCGATGGAACCAGCAGAAGAGGGGGAGTCGAATGGTACACTTTTTATTATCACTTGTCACTCAACATCTGTCTGAAATGAGTGCATTGATAAAGTGCGTCATACAGTGTGCATAGTTTCTCCACTCATGATGTTCATTTATTGTACAGCCACCATCGGATGTGTTGGAGGTGACGGTGGAGACGTCGCAACTGTTATTAACTGCATCAGTGAGTCATCATTGTATCCACAAGAACAAGTTTAGCCTGTTCAATAATCAGATGAATTTCTTTGTACGATCCATCAGATAAGCAGAGTTTGAACATGTGAAGGGGTCGACGGACAACGTAACTGTACGATACACACTGTACGATAATTACAGCTAGAGCTCGTGAGTTTGAGGCTACTTGTAACAGGATCAGACAATAGGTATTGCGTCTATGGTGACGGACTTGGCATGACCCTGATTACTGTGCTCGGATGAATGGAACATCACATGTTCTTTCAATCGTCAATGAAAGCAGTCATGAGTGGTACCAAAATGATCACAAGAAGCTGACAATTTTGATGATAGCAGTTTCAACAATGTCCGACATCGACATCAACAACGGTCCTCATTCTCATGAAAACCCCGAATAAGGTATACATAATTTCCGAGCCGCACGCCTGAGGTGGTGTTTTGAGGCCCTCCTGAAAAGACGTCCGAGAGCTCCAAATGAGCTGAAACACAGAGGTGTGTTTTAGTGTCATCACGTGGTTTTTACTGCTGAAGGCCTACAGTGTCAAAACTGAGAGAACTATACCTCTCCCTGATTTGCAGGGTCTAATTCAGGTCATCGCCAAATATGAACAAGCTTTACCCGAGTGGTAGCATCCATGAAAGATAGTAATATGAGCACCCAAACATAGAACGACTCAGGACCACCAGTATGAGCCCGGAAATGGCCAACAAAAAGCTAAACCAGCAGCTTCACAACTAGCAAAAGATTACAACAGCCAGGATTCTCGTATGGTCTCCCACTACAATACTAACTGGGCTCTCTGGTGCTTGACCATGGCTGATCGGACGGGAAGCCGTATTTTCACCAGGATATGGCCGTAACCAAGGGGGATTGCGCCGACCCGGAATCGAACCGGGGGCCCATCGATGGCAACGATGGATTTTACCACTAAACCATCGGCGCTTATTAAGCAGAGGAGGGTGAGGAAGTACTGATCGTGAGACGGGATTACGTAATTGCGCGAGAATTAGAGGTGGTAGGGGTATGGAGACCTGACCATCGGAAAGCGTCGAGTCCATTGAGTATATCTACCATGTTTTAAAGTGATAGAACCACTTCTGACAAAGTTATGATACAAAGTGTTGAGCCGAGTGTATGGAGCTAAAGAGGTTAGAAACAGCTACAAGAGCTGCAAGAACCTACAAGTATAGAGAATACGGCATAGTTCACCAATACGTTCTACTCATAGCCTGGAAGCTCACTTGAACATGTATTTCCTTCGTTCTCATGTCTCTAGTATACACTCACATTCTCAGCAGTGATACTCAAATAATAAATAATGCTATATACCAATATGGTTGATTTTGATGGTGTAGGGGGAGTACTACGAGCTCTCCTGTACTTGGCTAGTACCTCTATAGGACTAGATCGAGGTAAACATGGGCTTGTAGTTCACAGAGTTAGGCAGTTCACGAGATCTTCGACTCTGATCGCTCGCTTGGCACGGTCCCCCTCGCTCACGACAACTGAGCACTCGATCTGATCATTCGCTTCGCTCATGATCAAATCCTCTGCATAATGTAAAACAACAAATACGCCCTTGCTGCCAACACCTGCTGAACCTCCACCCTCGTGATTGTAACGTCGTCAAAGTTGTACCAATGCAAGTCCCGTCCTTTGACCATACACGTGTAATGGCCCGTGTTCAAGCTACCGTGATGACAAACCACCGCGTACAACTCGTAAACCAATCCAGACTCTTGGGAACACGTGTAAGGACTCATATCCAGGTAAAGAGGAAACTCCACATGAGTGTCAATCTTGGACGACGAGGAACCTGTATGTTGAAACCGTTTGAGCTGGAAAGACAGCACCACTGGTGGTTTTTTCAGAGCCAGCGTTTTCGACACAGATTCGTGAGATTTGCAGTTTTCGCAAAAGTACTCCATCTGTTCGGGAGCTGTGTATTTGTCCAGACAAGACGAGAGTGAAGCCTGGCCCTTGAGGGGGATCTGAAGCGACAGATCCATGAGAGGATCATACGTATGAGACGTATGTGAACATCCATTGCAGGTGGCTGTGGATTGTAGGGTTCCTCCAAAAGTGCGGTGAGAAATGCAAGTGCAATCAGATGTATCTGAACATGTTCCAGATTCGGAAATCGAGTCCCAGGTGTTTTTGAATTGCACGGGGATATCAGATGAAGCGCCTCTATCTTCATCAAGACCCTCCTCCACTCTTACCAATGAAGATCCATGTAATTCATTGACCAGAAACTGCCAGAACTCATGGGCGTCCTGTTGTGAGTACCCGGCCAGTTGTCGGTTAATGTTCCACGACGAGATCATGAGTGAAACCGGTCCGTAGCCCTGAACTGTTGCCGAGGCATAAAACTTGGAAAAACAGTCATCCAGAGCACAGGCAATGCAGTTGTTGGGGTTGGGGGACAAGGTGGCATTGGCCCAGGTGATGAGCGTGCTGAGCGGGAGGTCACGTGACTCCTGCTGGATTTTCTCCGGCAATTCCTCGTAGTAGTCGCAAAAGTCCGAGTATGTGATTGTTCCGTCGGCTATGGCTCGTTTGAGAGCACAAAGACCGAGAGAGTGATTTTGGGCGAGAAAGTCGTTTCGTATGAGCGGGTTGTGGATCAGTGTCTGCACTATGACCGACATGAAACATGTTGCTCCCATGTTGACGAGTCCTCTGAGTCCTCGTGTTGAAGATATGGACGGTTGTGTGAATGACGATGCTGACGAGGTGGGTGTAGTAGTAGTCGATGAAAGAGACCCATTTGTGATTCCGTTGATTCCGTTGATTCCGTTTGTGCCGTTTCCGTTTGTGCCATTGGTCTTGGTTGTTCCGTTTGTCGTGGCTCCATTGGTCTTGGTATGGGGGATCTTGAGTCCTCTCCAGCGACACAGAACCTTGAGTCTTCGTTTCTCCAGTTCCTGACCGTCCACAAACTCGCCGCAGCTGTAGCAATAGACACAGGCGAGAGGGTCCAGCACCGGTTTGATCCCCAGCTTGATCTCAGTCTTTTTGAAGGCCATGTCGATGAGAGTGTTGTGATTCGGGCCCGGCTGATTTGGCTGATTCGGCTGTGTTTTCGTCTTGAGCAGAAAGAGCACGATTTTCGCATAGTCGCGCACAAACTGCGAGGCGTTGGAGCCCGTGGCCACCTCTCGAACGTGCTCACAGCCCCAGTCCATGTTGTGTCCTGGCTAGTTCCGTGCGGAGGGTTGATGTGCAGATATATGTTGGCGACCGAGACCGACGCTTGTTAGCCTAATAGATTATTTTTGGTTTGCAGGTGTGTGTGGAGTATGATCTGAAGGTTAATGCGGAGGAGGAGTGGGGGAAGGAGGGGGTGGCCAAAAGGAGTTGGAGAGGAGGAGAGGTGAAGAGAGAGGTGAAAATAGAGTCAGTGGAGGTTCAGGAAGATGATGGTTTTTGCCAAAATCTTTTCTGAGAAGAATTGAACAAACTGGAGGGGGTGTTGGATGGAGGTGAAAAATGGCAAGTTTAGTTTGATATACTGGGGTTGTAGGGGAGGAGGATTCCAAGCAAATGTGTAGCAGACTGAGAGAAAAAATGAATTGATATATACGGTACCAAGGCTAGAGTTAACCGATTCTACTACTCGTTCCATGCTCCAACTCCTACAATGACGATATCAAAGGTCACTTCAGATTCCCATTTACTTGACATGAATAACGTTTAGTTGACACTCTAGTTCATCTACTCTTGTCTTTATGGAGGTTAGAGGTGTCCATATCACAGTATGAAAAGCGCCATAAGACAGCCTCTACGTTGAGAGACATGTCTGAGAGGTATAACAGCCGTCAAGAAAAGGATTGCTTAGTAATCCTACCACATCACCCCACCATAAGACTAGTACCCAATTAGCGCCTTCTAGAAAAGCTCTCTTGGACGCCGGATAACTCCCACCAACAACCTGAAACCTCTCGTCCACACGGCATATCATCACTTTGCTTTTAGTTCATTTTGCGAGCGATTTTGCATCATCTGAAGAGTACGTCATGAAAGCACACAGTTACTTTTTCCACAGTTTGTATTGTGATGCAGATTGTCACAGATGTTGGTGATACAGGTGATTCACGCGATGAAATCACTGTTCATTGGCTGTACAACAGTGTACTACTCATCTCCATAGTATGTCGTACCACCAAGGTGACTAAGCAACGGCTAATCTAGTGAAAATCACGCCATCCGAAAGTAGTTTCTAAGTTGTCCAAAAGTTGATCGATAGAAAAATGAATAGTACCAGTGGACTACTGAGACCGAGGCGAACAAAATGATACCATATAGAGCCCCTTACTACCAACACACCATCCACTAGACCCTCCCCCCAAATCTGCTCAGTAACTCAATCTTGATGCACTATTTAATCAGCCTTACTCCCACCATTGAAACACTCACAAGACTCTCTCAACTCCCACACTACTCACCCGATCACGAATCTGAAAGCGGGAATCAATTCCCCAAACCGCCACAAACACACTCATACCTCCACCTACCCGCTCCCACATGTCCTTCCTCCTCAACCTCATTCCGGCTATTGCGCATAACCACAATGACGACACTGCGCCTAAACCTAATCAGCATAATACGGGTAATAGTCACAGGCTCTCTGACGCATCTACTCGTACATCTCACCACCTCAACATCAGTGACAAGATGACCAACCTCGAGGTGAAGCATTCGCCTTCATCACGTGACCACAACGGTCATTCTCCGACAACTCCCATTTCCCCTAACCCTGTCAACAACCGCAAAATCACAATCGCGTATGCTACCGAGACGGGAAACGCCCAGGATTTTGCCACGTTGTTGGGAAACGCATGCACTCGGCTCCGATTCGACGCTCACGTGACCCAGATGAACGACCTGGATCCCGAAACCCTTACCCAGGACGTTTCTGTGCTCGTTATTGTGTGTTCTACAACCGGCCAGGGAGAGGTACCTCTAAACGGCAAGAAGCTGTGGAAGTACCTGCTCAGAAAGAAGCTCCCCACGGATCTTTTGAGTCACGTGACCTTCACAACGTTTGGACTCGGCGATTCGTCCTATCCTCGGTTCAACTGGGCCATTCGCAAAATCCATAAACGACTTAGTCAGCTTGGAGCTGTGGAAGTCGGATCACGTGGAGAATGTGATGATATGTCTACTGATTCCATTGAGACCATGTACAATGAATGGCAAGCTCGTTTCTGTGAGTCTCTTCTGAAGGCTTTTCCTCTACCTGAAGGAGTGGATGTGATTCCTGGAGAAAAACTCTTACCGGCCAAGTATCCTGTTAAGGTGCTTACTAACAAGCCCAAGAGAGACACCAGTGATGCCGATCACGTGGCATGTTCTCGTAAGGACGTTTTGACGGGAACTGTGGTTGGTAACGAGCGAGTTACTGCCAAGGGCCATTTTCAAGATGTTCGGTTTTTTCAGATTGATGAAGAAGGTAGTGAGATGGCCAATCTGACACGTGACTTTTCCAAGTTGAACAGCGAGTCACGTGATGTGAAGGAAGCGTCACGTGACGTAGTGGAAGTTTCACGTGAAGTCCCTGCTGACAGCCCCCTGGACTTCACTACTGGAGATACTGTTTCTCTCTTCCCCCAGAACTTTCCGGCTGATGTCGATTTACTTCTACGTGACCAGGGCTGGGAAGATGTTGCTGATTACAAGTTGGATGTGACGACTCTTCCCCCCATTGAGGGTGGCTATGTCACTCCTCTGACTCTTCGGTCTTTAATTACCCATCATTTGGACATTATGAGTATCCCTCGACAGTCCTTCTTCACCTACGTGTTCCATTTTGCCACCAGTGAACGTCAGAAAGAGCGTCTTCAGGAGTTTTCGCAGCCTGGAGAAGGTCTGGAGGATTTGTTTGATTATGCCAACCGTCCTCGACGTTCAATTCTTGAAGTTGTCACTGAATTCGACTCCTTGAAGATTCCACTCAAGTATGTGCTTGATGTCTTCCCTCTGATGCGTCCTCGACTCTTTAGTATCAGTCAGAAGGCCCATACCATGCCCATTCAGCTGTGTGTTGCCATTGTCAAGTATCAGACGATTATCAAGCGAATTCGAGAGGGAGTGTTGACTCGATGGCTAGGAGGACTGGAAGTTGGTCAGAAGATTGTCTTCACCAAACACTCGACTCCTATTCCCGATTTGGACAACTATGATGTCCTAATGGTTGCTCCTGGAACTGGAGTGGCTCCCATGAGATCGTTGATTCTCAGTCGACAGTCTTCTGACAAGGAGACGGTTCTGTTCTTTGGAAACCGGTTCCGAGGGAAGGATTTTTTGTTCCAGAGCGATTTAGAGCAGGCTGAGGCGGATAAGAAGCTGCAGTTGTTCACCTCCTTTTCTCGAGACGAAAACTCCGGTGGCTATGTGCAGCAGGAGATGTACCGGCAGAAGGAGCTGGTGTCTCGGGTTTTGTGCTCCAAGCAGGGGGTGTTGTATGTGTGTGGCAGCAGTGGCAAGATGCCTCGAGAGGTGCGAATCACTGTGGTGACGTGCATCCAGGAGGTGAATGGGTGGTCTGAGGAGCAGGCTGAAGAGTGGGTCAAGGCCATGGAGAAGAGTGGACGGTACTTGCAGGAGACTTGGTAGAGAGAGAGGGGCAACGAAGGGCGAAGCACGAGTTACGACGGATTTACGACGGGTGATTTACTCGGGTCTGTGCACGTTTGCTCGTATTCTCCACCCTGATGACATTGATGAAACTTGATGATTACGATTACGATTTACTACGACGATTACGGAACATGATTTAGATGCTTAATGAATACATACAGTAAATATGACACCTAAAGGCAAGCAACAGCGACGGGAGAAGAGAACAAGGAAGAGACAATCACACTCGTGATACAGGGCCCAGCCCAGCCGAGGCAGGTATGACGTGATCAGGAATATTGGTTGGTTCCATGACACACACGAAACACCACTTCTTTTGTGTCTCCGGAAGAATTATTACATAAGACCGCGTCGGCGTGTAGATAGTAGAGCGCGCAAAAGCGTAAAGCGTGTCCGGAGCGTGTTTAGAAAACACGTCCACGTCGGCTATCTCCGACTAGCAAGTGCAACCGACAACCTGCTTGGTAGCAGTGGTGGATGTGCTTTGTGCTTTGTGTGTGTGTTTAGAATTACGGTCTCCATTTAGGTACCCATTTAGACGTGATTTAGGGTTTCAGGAATTTTCCCGTTTGAAAATATAAGCCTTCTCCACGTGAAACCTAGTTTGGTCGCTTCCAGCCAATGGCAGTGGAGATTTTCCAGCCAGACAAACACTCCTACAACAGCATTTCCGGTGCTATCACCGAAACCTACGACCTAGTGCAGTAAACGAGGGGCGAGCCGTTGTAATAATGGACGCCAAGACTGTGGAGTTCGGGAGCAACTGGGGGGAAGGTGAATGGGTGTAGGGAGATGTTGGAAGAGTTGAGAGAGTTGAAAGAGTTAGAGTCTGTATCAGCTATTGATGGATTACAGGCAATTGAGCATAGGACAATGTACTATCTTAGGATGACTCACGGAAGAGAGAATACGGTAAACTACAGTAGTACATTATTCGCTCTACCGTCCTACTGCAACTAGAGCGGGAGATCAGCAGAACCATACGTAACAACATTACACTTCTCCATTCCGCCAGACCTTTGAATTCAGTCGCCGACGTTTATTTGTGGCAATGCACGGGCTGCAGGATACACAATTTCGGCAGGCCATTGTTTGTCTAGTGTATGGTCTGAGAAGTACTCGGTGCTGTAGCCAAGATGTGGGGGGTTACTCAGTGCTGGGTTTGGGCAAACGTTAAGTGTGCACGTTGTCTGTGTAGCTAGGAAGACAGCTATAAATCAGAGACATTTCCCCCCATTAATAAAGGCGTTTTTTTTGAGACGTTAAGACGTAAGGACGTATTCACGTATAGAAGCACGACTGTGGTCGCACTACCATGTCTCTATGCACTAACGTCCGGGTCGAACAATGGGCGCGCCATGTGCTTCCCTGCAGAACGCATGCAACCTTATGCAAGGAGCTGCATCTCAACGGCGGAAGCGTGTGCAGAGAGGGGAAAGGAGTATGTTGCACCGGGGGGAGCCAAGAGCCAAGAAAAGCGACACCACTTTTTTAATAGCCGGCAACAATGGCGAGTTTACCGAAATGAGTGCATTAACCGAGGTCTGGGTGGGGTACCGTTGGGCTGTGCACAAGGGCGGTGTATTACCTCGTACGGCTATCAGGTTCAGTTCGTGTATATCTTATTAGGATTAGTTGACATGTGTGTGGTTTTAGTTATCCTTTGTTATGAGGACATCTCCCGATAAGCTGTCCCTTCTTCGTATAGACATCGTACAGAAAGCAGGAAATCATTAGGGCAACGCAAAATATCGAAAAGTGGACTGGACTCGTATGTATCGTACATGGCATGAGAGAACAATGGGAGAGCCGAAAGTCGGACTACGGAAAAACGGCAGACAAAGAGCATCTGTGGGAGTTTGCAGATGCACCATCCACCTCCCCCTTCTGGGGTAGGTCTCGTTGTACCGCCCTACGGCAATGTGTGGTGAATTGGTGCTTTGTAGAGAGTACCGTCTACGTCTAACAGGCGGTAATACAATGTACGCTTGGTCTTGGTATTGCTTTCTGTATCGCATCTGTATTGCACTTTGAAGCCGTTATAGTTGGCGGTTCACAAAGAGCTGCGAGCTGTACAGATTGTCGGATTGTCCCTAACGGGCCCCTTGGGAAATTGACCCGAGATTTGCTCCCAACAATTGGTGCCGTGCGAAATCCAGCCCAGTGATTTGCTAGACTGTGTGTGTGATGCACATCTGTATGGGGATGGGGTTTTGTAATAGTTGTGTGGCTTCTTACAGTCGATACAGTGTACGACTTATTTACGAGGCTCCAGGAGAAAGTTGTACGCACCGTTTTTGAGTCAACGGGCCAGGTAATGATTCAAAGGGGGGCCCCTCCGGAAGAGCCGGCGGAAGTACTCCAGCACCTCCAGCACCCTCTAGCCTCCGGTTCATGTAGCCAAGAACCGTTACAGATGACACCATCTCTATTGTCTGCCTTGTGGAAACGGACGCGTAGCCCACAGCTCGTACTTTCTGCCTCTTCAGGTCAGAGTTTCAAGTTGAGGTTTCAGGAGTAACAAAACGGATGTCTTTGTGCTGCCGAGGAGGGGGTGGATACAGCTTGGATAGCCGTTGGCCGTTGGAGAATTATACACCAGGCGAGCTATAGACATTGACTTTCGGTCAGAAGACAGAAAAGACTAGCTACCATACAAGTTGATATGCCTGGACTCAGCGTTACCACTCTCAGAACTACCTCATAAGTGCCTCAATACGCAGATGTAGCAATTCCCACATAAACGACAGACTCTACAATCACCTCCTAGCTACCTCCCCCCCTCAAAGTTCAACCCACTTTATGTTTATCCAAAGTTCAACTTTGATAAAAGGCTGTTTGTGCAAGTACCGTACGCACGTAGGCGGGGTGCATCTCATCAATCAAAGAATGACGTAGCCGAAACACGAGCGGTTTATTATTGGCAAGCGGTGTAATGCTGTCACTGCGCCCTGGTTTTTGTTTGGCGAGATTCGACCAATTCTGACAAGTTCTGCCATGTCTTAAAACACTTCTGATAACCCAAGTGTATCACCAACATGTTCATTAGCTCTCGTATCAAAGGTATATAGCTTTGGGTAATTTGCTCATGCGCCAAATGCTTGTCCGCCACCACTGTCGGAGAAAACACAAAAACAGTGTAGCCAAGTGTCCGAGACTCTGAAACCCTTTGTCATGTAATCTGATGGTGTTTTTGGTGGGCGTGATGTTTTAGGACTGTTGGGGGGTGGCACGATTGAAGTACCGGGGTAGCACGTGTAAGAGACACAGATAGAGACCGGGTCAGGTGTTTCAAAGTGTTCACATGACGTCAATATCCATATATATCAACTCCACATCCCGCCACCTATCGCGTATAAGTACTTGACCATCTTCTCTCTTGTCTACCACCTCGCATCTACACATCCGACGTGCATAACGGTTTTTTTCCCAGACAGCTTTTATACCACGACCAGTCCTAGAATCAGGCCAACCAAACCCCATGTTCGGCACCCTCAGCTTCAATTCAGACACAAACACCAGTATTCGAGCCTGCGACAACTGCAGATTGCGAAAAGTCAAGGTGAGTATCGGCCCGTCTGGCGACAGCCTCAAATGAAACCGTAACTAACACAGTGCCCTAACGTGTCCAATCTAGTGAAACCCGTGAATGGCAAGTTCCAGCCGTGTTCAAAATGCACAGAACAGTCACTTTGTTGCACCTATGATCGAATGACCAAGAAGAAGGGTCCCAAGATCTCTCCCAAGACTCTTGACTTGGTTATCAATCAGCCCTGGGAACTGACAGATCAGATTGCCACTGTTCATTTTGAAAAGGAGCAGCAGTTTGTTATCAACTCTTCTCCTCCAGTTGCTGAAGTTGTCATTGAACAGCCTAACGACCTCCTCTCCACCGAACTAACAAACTACTTTCAAAACAACTACACAACATACCCCATCATCGATCTGGCTGACGACAATGAGAGCTTACTACAGGGTCTGAGATTGGCTAACATGATCCACAGCTACAAGAACGGACTCGATGGAGTTACACAAACAACCATACTGGATCAAGTGCATCAAATACACCTCAATCGACTTTCCAACCCCTCCGATTCAGTCACATTACACTCAGTCTGTGACTCCATCTTCATACACATGGCCATGACGACTTTGGGCAACACCAACAAAGCCATGGTCTATCTCAGTGAGGCCCACAGCTACTACTTCTTGTGCCAGCCCACTGAGAACGAGCCCCGAAGAAAACGAATCAATTGCATTCTCACCAGCCTGAGACTTGAAACAGGGGCCCATCACCTGTCAACTGAGCTACCAAGCTACACTTTTGACGAGTTGCGATCCATGACCTATTATGGTCCCATGGCTCACCTCTGCAACGAGTCCTACAACCATCAGGTCATTTCTCTGCTACTGTGGCATACAGCAATGTGTGTCCAGAGAGGTTACTATGTTTACGCCAAGGGTTAAACAGAGTAATCGTGAAACAACCGGCTGATCGGACAGCTAACAGCATTAATATACATTCCATAAGTAATAACTAACATCAACTGCACTTTGTACGTGTCCCTCATAGAAACTCTTCTCAGCCGCACACAGCCGTATAGAAAGCTCAATTCTCAACAGATCAAAAAGATACGCCGTGGAAAGATTGATAGCGGTGTAAATAAGCGATTGGCAAAAGCAGGGCTATTTTTGAGCAATTTTAGAACGAATCTGAAAAGGTCAAAAAAGGGCCAAATAGGCGACCTTATGTAACGCAACTTTGTTAAGCGGGAATACGGGCGTATTGGATGAAAAATATCATCAAGTGAGGGAGTTCTATTGAATTTGGTACCAATAGGAAGCTAGAGATCGTCTGATCATGGCTATGAAGCTCTCGTAGTCCCTAGACCCTTCAAAATGCCTGTAATTCAGTTTTAGCCCCACTCCTTCACTTTCGCTCCGATTCAGAAAAAAAGATATAGCCCTCTATCCTTTACTCTTACTGACTACGGGAGCACCCTAAAATACCGTCCCTATTGCCCCTCTCATAATTCTCCCCCCACGTGACCTTTTCTCCACCTACGTTGCGACTGAACTCTATTTGGCAGTGTGTCCGAGCGTCATCCGAAATCGGGGCCGAGAAGCCGGTCTCAGCCGAAAAGAAGGTGGGGGGTCAAAACGGGTCGGGTCACGTGATTTCCGGTGTTTAAGGATAGGAATCAAATCACGTGACCTGAAAGAGTATCACGTGACCAAATTCAACTCAGTATATTTCCCCCAATGCTCATTTCACCCCACCACTTGGAAATCCCCCTCGTGCCCATAGAGTTAAAGCAGGCAAGTAGGGTTTTGTTAGCAAACAACCGAGGAGAGAGAGAAGATGGAAGGGAAGGAGGTTCGATGTAACATGATGTAGATGGTGGGTAGCGGGTACGTGGGGGTCTTGTTTGGGTCGTCGAAGGTAATAGAATTGATTCCAGCCTTTGGACAACTCGTACTTCCTCTGTGTACACTTTTATCGCCCCCTCTTCACCTCTGACATCATCTATCACTTTTAACGGGTATACTCTCCCCCACAAAAATCTAACTTTATCAGTGCATGACACTAAAGTAGATAATCAAGAAACGGTGACACAGACACAGACAGACACAGACACAGACACAGAACACTTGTTGCACAGCTCGCCATGAATTCAATCAGCAAGCTGGCCGAGAACCTGGTCGACGGAGTCAATGATGTGCTGACTAACCCGGCTTATCACGAGTATCTGGCCGTGTTGAAGGGGACGAGAAACGGTGAGTAGGTTGAGCGTGGAGAGTGTGCGAGTGGGAGGGTCAGAGCGAGTGAGATCTCGTGGGTGGTGGTAGTGGTCCTTTTGTGGGCGAAGTTTTGGCCTCCTTCCGACAGTTGTGATGTTGTGGTGTTGGAGGTGGAGAAGCAGACGGTCTTCTCTGATCAGAGTCGTGGCACTCGGGCTGTTGTGGTTGTGGTGGTTCTGCTGGCTTAACGGCAGCTACGAGGTGATGAGCTGGATCAGGCTATTTGGCTATGGGATACTCGACTACCTCGTTGTCACCCACTGACTATAGACTGCCAGGTACATCTTTGAACAACTCGACTGTCAGGTGGTCAACTAAGGTGGCAGAGTGATGGAAGTGGATCTCGGGACTCAGTGATACCAGAATGAGGCGGCTAGACTGCTGTTGATGATCTGAGGCTCCACCGGTGGCTTTGTGGGCTGTGGTGATTCTAGGAGACTGCATTCGAGGCGGTTCACCAGTGATCTCGACTACTGGAGTGCGTTCGAGACAGAGGAGAGAGATACGACGGCATTTGCAGTGTGATCGAAATCCCGGTTTCTAGCCGAGCTCTCTCTTTGGTGCGCCAATTCTCTCAAGAGATAGATCTTCCTCGAGGAGATCTTTCTCGGGGAACTCCTTGCCCGAATCTTTCAAATCCAGCTCCATCAGAATGGACGTCAACGGGAAGATCTACATTTCTGAGCTTTCTCCCGATTCTCAGCTTCTTCTGGCTCTTCTGTTTAATTATTCGGCATGTCCCAACCCCAGCCTCGCCTCATTTCTTTTTCCTTATCTCGCCTTATCCACAACCCACATCATCAACAGCCGCATGTAACAGTTCGGCGGCGATTCAGACTGTGGTGGAAGCCTGAGCTCTCTTTCTGTCGACTGTAACTATGGCAAACAATATCTGGGAAGCTCTTGTTTCTATCGATCTTCGAGGCAGCTAGATACCGACACTGCTTTTGGCTACCGCTCTTCCAGCCATCGGGTCCGCTCAGACCTTCGGCCTTCGCTTCCGTCCGTGCTAACACAGGTATTGTCTATGGAGGAAGACTCCGATTTTCACACGCCCTGGTCATGGCACTTCTATTCCGTTCGGGACCATGGTCTAAGCGATGGGCGTCCATTTTCAAAGCGACTCGACAACACGCCACCTCCCTAGGTGCTTTTGTGTTCATCTACAAGAGCGTGTTGCTGCTGCTGAAAAAGTCGCGTAGCGACGGACTCGCCAACCTCAAGCACATTGAGCACCGAAGCAACGGCATGGACGCCTTCATTGCCGGCATGATTGGCGGATATCTGGTGTTTGGACGCGAGTCCGCGCCTTCTCTCAACCAGCAGATTGTGCTCTACGTGTTTTCACGTGTGATTATGGGTTTCGGCAACCTGCTCATCAAAAAGGTACTTTTGCCCATGTGGAACGCACGACAGATGAAGGACGGCTTTGTTGGCGGCGTGTCTGCTCAGGCGCGGGCCACCAAGTTCCGAAACGTGACGTGGGCCGTGTTTGCCTCCGTTTGCTGGGGACTCATCATGTACCTGTTCAGAACCGATCCTGACGTCATTCAGCCTAGTATGTTGCACTCGCTCAAGTACCTTTACGTGGACAGTGAGAGCTGGACTGGATTGGGGGATTTCTTCTAAGCCGCTTGGAGCTGACGAGGGACAGCTGAGTCGAAGCGACTCTCAAACGAGGGGTGTCATTAGAGCTTGTGCTCAACGTCGCCCCACACAGGACCTGTAGATACATCATGCACTGTATTGTTTAGTTAATTTATTGTGACTTTTGAGGGGTGGAGGGGATGGAGGGGTAGCGACAGGGTGCTGTACGGGGTACATACTCGTACCAGTTAGTATCATGTACAAGTACGAGTACTCGTATGGACAAAGCAGAGATTTGAGACAAGATCGGTTATGACAATGAAAGCTAATACGATATATAGTGCCGGTACCTTGTAACCGTTGGGGTGTTCAGACTGCAGGTCACATCTTCTGTGTTTCAACTCGTACCTTACAGTGAGTCCATTGTAGGTTACAAGCACGGAAGTCAGCTGCAGGGTGGGAGTGCTGATGAAACAGAGTCTTGGCTCTTGTCTGTTTCGTTCTTTTCCCTTCTGTTCCGTTTCTCCGAGAAAATGACGTCAGTTCAAACCTGCTTGTTTGTATCAGAATATAACCGTGTGATTTACCTTGTCTAATTATAGCTGAAGTGTGAAGTTGATGAAACAGGGCAAAACGGGTCACGTGACTGGAGAGTATGATTTTTCGGAGGATTGCGAGAATACGGAGCGAATAGCGAAGCCGTTATGTCGACTGTGTTCGTATTCGTAATTTTACCCCAGTCCTGATACGGTATCAGTGCTGCACTCTTGCAGCTCAAACCTGGGGTGACTAGAAACGAGATGGGTTGTGTGAGAGGCTTCAACTAGTTCATTGGACGGTTGTGGGCTGCTGTTTCTAGTCGAAGTATCATCTTCAGTTACTTGTGCTACAACCAAGACAAGACCTCTTCCTGGACCCAGATCGGACGCCCCATCAAGCTGTGCCCCTAGTCACTGTACGGTACCCAAGAGTTGAGTGCTGTGTTTCAGTTATCATCCGTAGCCTGGATCTCTTTGAGTATTCCATTTAATCCATTCTTCAGTCTGTCTTTTACACTGAGATCATACAATGCCAATTACAGTAAGGACCAGTAATTACCGATCTCTATGTGATGCTCGACATGATCGTGAGATCAGCAGTAGGACTTGGATCGCTGTGAGCGTAAAGAGTGTAGCTGTTTGTTACGTCTCGCTGAAGCTATAGACACTCTTCCTGATCTACAGTACGTTTGACAGCCTTATCATGTTAAGGTGCGTTGCGACTGGTACGCTCTGTTCTCGTGTCACCAGTCCATAGCTTATCGTCAACCGATCGTTTTTGAGCCTCTCTACAGTAACAAGGTATGATACAGAAACACATATAGAGCATCATGGTTCAATTGTTGCTCTCGCTCCTAGACGTTCATGACTCCACAAAATCCCTCTGACTGCACTTGCAATTCCTGCCATTGCTGTGTCCAATGGTGCATCCTTCAAAGGTGTTTCTCTTGTCCCAAAAGTTCCGCCTCTAAGGAAAAGAAGGCTGGGACATCCTTTGGCACAGAGCCCTCAATAAAAGGACGTCTAAACACTCACAGCCTGCCTCTGATAATGGCAATGGCCTAACAGCCACCTCAACGTTGTCCATAATGACAAATGGTCCTGTTATAGCAGGTGACTGCCTGTTGGTCTCGAGGATGGAAATAATGATATATCGGGCAAACGGACATTCTGTCACCAGGGAGGTCTGTCTCCTACAATCCGGGGTAGAACTATATCCATCCCGTTACAGTTCCCACAGTGTCGTTGTCGTCTTCAGTGCCATCTACCTGGTACCTTCTTCGATCTCTGTACACCTCTTCTGCCCATTCTCTTGAAGCCATCTTATTTGCCTCCACATTACGGAGCATTGTACAAGTAGCTACAGTGCTCCAATAGTCCCAACCTCCCACCAGCTCTTCGATTTCAGATCAGCTTGTTCTAATTGGAACTTCTTTATAGCTCTCACTTCAGCCGATCTCTTGTGTACTCTCATTGCAGCCATCTACTCGCCCTCATATCTCCCTCCTATCTCAATCTCATCTTATCAATCTCTTGGCGATCAACCATACTCTGTACAGCCTACTATCCCTCTGATCCAGCTCATCAACCCCAACCCCTCACTGCTCAGTCGTGTTATCAATCACTTTTACTATTTAATCCTCCTCTCTTGTCTTCTCTCCTCTTCTCTCTCATTCGCCTCATCTTTTCCTCTCCTCTCTCCTATCGTTCAATCCGGCGTTTTTCTCGCCGGTCATCGTTTTATCGGCTTGCAGCAAGTCTCAATCAAAGGACTCAATCGCTGCCCCGCCTATTTACATTTTTACTGCTTCTTGGGCACAAAGGGGGTGGCGTTGGCCACATCAAAGCTCACCTTGGCGGGCTCGCTGGTTTGGCTCTGCTGAACCTGAGACTGCTGAGACTGAGTCTGCTGAGACTGCTGCTGCTGCTGCTGGGCCTGCTGCTGGGCGAGTCCAGGAAAGGCCTCGGCCTCGGGATCCACGTCCTCGGCCTTGCCGGCCTCATCTCGCTCCTCCACGGGCAGAACCCACTGCTCCCAGCCCTGCTGAAGGCGGATTCTGTCGCCAACCACCTGCAGAGAGGGGGCAAACCGACAGGCCTGCATGAACACGGCGGGATCATGGGCCAGAGCCTTGACTCGGTTGAAGTTGGCAATCAGAGTCAGGGGCACCAGGCCGGCGCTGTTCATCTGTTTCCGCATAAACAGATCCTTGCACAGGTTTTCCACGCTGAAATAGTACTCCACCTGGCCAATGATGAGACTCAGAGCGTACTCGTAGGCTCCGGGGGGCTGGTAGAAGCCTCCGGCGGCTCCTCCCTGGCCCTGGCCCTGGCCCTGACCCTGGCCCTGGCCTTGACCCTGGCCCTGCTGGGGCTGGAAATCATTCTTGTAGTAGTTTTTTCGGTAGTTGTATCGCATTTTTCGCTTTTCCGAGCCGGCTCCGCCGCCAACGGCTCCCTCGGCGGTGTTCTCGGCAGAAGAACCACCAACAGATCCGCCTACAGAGCCCGAAGAGGCGGACGAATCAGATGCATCTTTCTTGTCTCCGTGGGGAGCTCGGGGTTTGGATTTTCGCCGGGTGGAAGAGGATCCCGATCCGTTGGCCTGGTTTCCCTGGGCTCCCTGGTTTCCCTGGTGACCCTGTCCTCCCTGACCTTGACCCTGGCCCTGGCCCTGACCCTTACTTCGACCTCCTCTCTTGCCGCCGTTCATGACCAGAGTCGGAGTATAGGGCACCCACTTTTCGCCCTTGCCCATTTTCATCTTGGGGGCTGCGGGAGACGTTTCTCGCTTGTCGTCAAACGAGGGGGGAGCAACAGCAACCGTGTCACTCTTGATCTTCCACGCGTTGACCTTTGGTGGCGGTGCGGGGGTCAGGGCTGCAGACGAGACTGCTGCCGTTGACGACGACTCCGATGCTGTAGACGACGTCGAGGTCTCAGCCTTGTCGCCAGTAGAAGTCGTCACATCAGCCTTGTCGCCAGTAGTAGAAGTGACATCAACTTTATCACTGGTCACATTGGCCTTGTCGGAAGTGACGTCAGCCTTCTCACCGACCACATCAGTCTTAGAGGTCTCCACAGACACGCCTCGCTCATCCTCCTTGGCAACACTGGCATAGGATGGAGCAGACATTTTTTTTTTCTTTCGTAAAAAGCTTCGGGGTTCCGGCAAATGAAATGGTGATGAGGGAACAATCCGGTTTGTGTTGGTTGGACAAGTGTGTAGAAAAGGTCTTTAGGTGTTTGTGTTTGTGTGGTGGTGGTGGTGGTGGAGAGAGTGTGTGTGTGTGTGGTTGTACCGACGGGTTTGTGTCGTGTAGTGAAAAAGTGTGAAAAATTGACAAAGCAAGAGAAAAAGTTTGTTCACTGAAAAACGACTCGCAGTAGGGTTACCGCAGGTTAGGGTAGGGATAGAGGGGGGAGCTGTAAAAGACTGTGTAGAGGTGGTACCCATTCCAAAATTTGCCAGATGGCTATTCCAGCTACGGGGAATCTACTCCAACTTTCCGTTTGGTCTTAGGGTGTTTGGATCACTATCTCCAATCACCTCCTCCTAATGTCCAGATCACACCCATAAAGTTGACATGGTTATGAGTGAATGTTTTCGATCGGGGACAACTCGAGAAATAGTCAACGGATCTGGCTGAAAGTTGGGGAATCAATTAAACAGACGCTGAACAGGTGGCATCTCAACTTTCAGCCCCTTCCGAGCACTACTTCACCACTTTACGGCTTGCTCAAATTCCAACTCTATTCCTCGACTCTCCTCGGGACTACAAAATACACCAGGAGACGTAAAACCTCTTCAATATTGTGATTTCTGGTCTCACCAAGAATCAACCAACTCAGAAGTGTTCACAGGACCTATTCTCCAACCCCCATCGGGCTGACTAATCACCTCACGTGACCTCCTTAGAGTTTCCACCTCCTGCAGTCTATGCCATACTGTTGTCATGGAGACGAAGGGAGGTAGAGATGGTGGTGGAGAAGAGAGCCATCCAGGTGGCGGAAGATCGAGGCTGATGTAATCAATCACGTGACCCAGCCAGAGTAATAGTATTTGTAATGATCACGTGATCACCCCAGCAACCACTAATACAACCACCACCATCCCCTCCCCCCATGACTACATTTACCCGTACATATCTGTCCGACTTGACTTACATGCGGTAGGGTAACTTGCGGTATTATGTAATGATTTTTGCTCGATTGAACATGTGTAAGCAATGATTTTGATGCGAGCAAGATACTCACCTCTGATTGGCTACTTTTTGAATGTAATTTGGGGGGTAGGTGTTGCTGACTAAGCAGATTCCGGGGTGCCTGAACTTAGTATGGATGAACACAGAACATGGTTACCACAGCACACGGTTACCAGCAAGACACTACCATGAATGCCCGACAACCTCTTTTTCAGGCGGCTAAAACATTTGCCAGCAAGCCCCGAGGCGCCCGGAAACCAGCCATTCCGCTTATTGCACCTTTGCCGCTTTACCGCCAGCTTCTGAGAGCACACAGAAACCATCTGGACGCAGATAGACGGTCGCTCGGAGATATGTATATCAAAAGCGAGTTCCGGTTACACAAAGACATTGCGGATCCTCTTCAGATTGTCGGTTTTCTGTCTCAATGGCAAAAGTATCTTGAGATGATCAAGGGAGATACCTGGAGACAGGAGAAGTTGGATCTTTCTGTTTTGCAAAAGATGACTGATGAGCAGATTGTCCAGTTGTATGAACTCATGCAGGCTGCTCAGGATGAAAAGTCCGAGTATGGAGTCTTTGATGATCTTACTGAGAAGAAGTGATCTTGATTGGGGAAGGAAATGTATATATGAATGAATGAAGTGTTTGCTAGATGACAGGTTTTATGGGTATGGTAAAAGGATGAGAAGGGTACAGTGAGGTAGAAAAGAGTCAGGGGAGTATGTTGGTGGCTTGTAATCTGTTTTTGGTCAAGTGGAGGCGTAGTTGTGGTGGTTTCAATGATTCTGGTGATCTGATGTTAAGATGCGCTTTGTGGGAGCTACAAAGGTCTCAGAAGAAAAGGAAGTTCATAAATGGACTCTTCTGATCCAGGGGAGTGTGATGGTATGCGATAGACCTGGGTCAATCCAATGGTGCTGCTTCTGGTGACGTCTCTTGATTGTTGACTGAGGGTATGTTTAGTGCTATGTAAAGTCGTATTTTTGTGTGACGACATATATCAAAAAGTATACCGATGTGCTCCTTGACATCTGCTGATTCTAATGGTGCAATAAAATCCACATCTCCCAGTACAAATGTTTGGAGTTGAGAACAGAGCCCTTGACCTAACGTTTTAACACTCCACAAACGGCTCTGGGGGATAATTATACGAACTCTAATGAGGTATAAGAAAATAAAAGTGACTGTTTGTGAGTGTTCCGAAGGAGATACTGGAATTTTGACGACACAGTAGTAGTGTAATGTGAGTACGGGGAGTTGACTCGTAAGCTTAAATTCGCTCTACGAGCTCTGGAACCGAATCTGGAAGGTCCCTCCAAGGTCACTCTGTAAACTGTTCTGAACAAGTGATTCACCAACTTAATCCTCGCGTGCGAAAAAAGGACCTTGTAGTTCTGACTGTTACAGTGGAGATTTCATAATTATGACAACTGCCTAGTAGGGTAATATGGACATGAAGATTGCAATGGTATGCTCAGTCTGGCAGTTCAAGCTCTGTAACATGATGTAGAGTGGGTTCCGAAGCCGATGTCTAACTGAAACATGATTAAAAAACCTGAAAAAAAGAGATAAACGAGAGCGAATGACCCTTCAGTAGTGCGATCTGGGTACGAGGAGTACACTCTTTGACTTCGCTTATATCTAGGACCTCTATAGAGTGTTCTGTAGGGATGTCTCTTGGTCTCTCTATATACAGCCAGTTTAGAGTTTCAAACTGGTACAATAATCCATCACAGCCGTTTAGGGAGTGACGAACAGTTGAGCTTAGTTGAAGACACTCCAACTCTTCGAAGACTCACCACATCTGGCTGAAAGTTGAGAAATCTACTAAACCCACGCTCCTAAACCTAACCGTTCTCTCCACTTCTCTCTACCACAACTCCTCACCATTCTACTAACCACATCTCAACCACCCCACTCGCTTAACGCCTTGAAAAACCTTAAATCTGCCATATAGCCGATTTATCCGTAAATGAAACCTTGCCCCACATTCACCCTTCCACAGCAGTAATCAGTCGTCCAAAAACGAAACAACTGGTACCTTCCTACTCGCCAAGACCAGACGACTCGAACAAACCAAGTTTCGAAGCCCTGACCCTGCTACATCGAATTCTACAGCAACAACACCTACATTTACCACCACAGTTTCTCAACATACACCCTTCAGCTCTTTCAGAAGTCATCCCACAACTACAAGAGACATACCGCTGTATTCCTTGTAACCAGACGATTCGATTGAATTCACTTTCAATACTTTACCTTGAGTGCAACAGATTATATACCCGAACACACCTGCCGCCCACCCCTCTCCTACAATGACCCTCTGCAACACCGGAGCGACCCTCCAAAGCTGGGAAAACTCGGTTCTAGGCTTCTCCAACGCCGACAATTACGTAAGCAGCGAAAACCCGTTTTTCGGAGCAACAATTGGACCGGTAGCTAACCGTCTGTACCAACCAGAGGGAATAGTCCTACATGGTGGAAAAGAGAGCTGGGCTTGGAAGAAATGGACGAGAACAGAAGAAGAAGGTCACGTGACCAAGTTCGAACTCAGAGATACTGAAATCACCGCTCACGTGACTTATACGCTGACTAAGCCGGATTCTACAACCACTCAACTGGAAATTGAGTACTCTGCCAAGAGTATGGATGGTAGAAGCACTCCCATCAGCATGACTAATCACAGCTACTTTTGCCTTGATCAGGATTCTGAAGGTCACGTGACAGTCGATGATCACGAACTCTGGTTATGTAATGATCACGTGATAGAACATAAGGATGGTCTGCAGTCTGAGGCGCCTACTGGTGAGTTGGTGTGTTGTGAAGCACTGGAGAGGGCTGAGTTAGTGAAGTCACGTGATCAAATCGAGTCACGTGAAATCAAGCAGTCACGTGACATATCAAATGACTCAACCATACCACTCCCCGGCTCATCACGTGCCTTCTCCCTTGCTGGTCTCTCCCTCGACCACACTTTTGCCGTCAACAACCAACGCCTATCACGTGACCCGAAATTAGATACACGTGACGATCCTCTGGTCACAGTAGCAGATCTGTCACGTGACAAAACCCGTCTAATCGTCAAAACCACAGAACCCTGCTTCCAAGTTTACACTGGAGACTACAATAATGTTAGTCAGCTTCCTGGCGAATCACGTGACTTTGGAGCTCGTTCAGGAGTAGCCATTGAGTGTTCTCGACCTACTAATGCCTGGAATGTCCCCCAATGGAAGAATTGGGTTGATTTGGGGCAAGGAGAGTATGGTGCTAAGATTGTTTATGTTTTGGAAAAGAGAGGGGATTAATTTGGGGTATAGTGGTTTGAGAGAGAAAAGAAGAGTATCAGGAGAATGAGGGAGACTAGAGGATTATGGGATATGTCTTGGATTGTCTGTGTGTGCTTTGGTTAGCTGTCTATGACGACATCGAACCTCCACATTTTCTCCAAAACAACCCAAAAGTGGTACTGAGATGATCGCCACAACTCGCTGATCACGAATATCCACCTCACAAGTCTACATCTCTGATACTGACCACCTCCCAGCTCTGACCACAATTAAGGTCACATGGTAATGTCCACACTCAGCCTCAAAAGCTCATCTCACGCAGGTACATACAGTAATATGGAGCTTTTTGATTACCTCCCTTGAAGAATGACGTCATTGGAAGCAGCGATTAAATGTTACCCTACCGAGTTAAATGACGGGACTGGTTAGTCATTCATTGACGTGTTATTATACTCGCTGTGACGTCATTGCTCTTAGAGTACGTACTCATTACTTTTTTTTTCTACTTAGTATTAAGAGAGCTAGTTGGGAGAATACTTGATTCTAGTTAGGTTCTTACTAATACTTCTTAGCTTGCTCAAGTAGCATACACTTAAAAACAACACCCCCTCACAACTCCACCAATATCCACCCAATATCAGATCAGAAACAACGACTGTACTCCCCAGAGCCGCGTCATCCCCATCCCAACCTAGAAGTGGACAGAAGCTAGGTATGGATAGCGGGACTTTGTAGACTGCATTGAGAGGGGTAAGCAAGCCTCACTCATCCATCTCACTGTCCTGTGCCTTCCCTAACTTCCACTGTGTTAGTTAAGAATGGTTTTGTCCCGAAATGTCAACAAACTGTGAGTAAGTGACCTTTGGCTAGTCAAGGTTTAGTTGAGTGAAAAAACCCTATACTTAGACATTAGACTTAATCACTGCTCACTGACTATAAGGGCTCATGATTTCATGCATCGTAAGACGACTCCAAAAGCGTTTTTCATCTGGAAATACCGGATGAATTAGTACCAGAATGATTCCCGAGATCTCACAAATAGAACGGTAAACTTCCCATTTCAATCAGACTGTCCAATCCAGAGTTAGACCCATGTCTGTCTACTTCTGAAAGACTCCCACACTTGCTCCACTAAACGCACCTTAAATGTAGGTCAGAACAAAAAGTACTGTAGAACATTTCGATGAGTAGCCATCCAACAGTTAATCGAGCTCTACCACTGTAATCAGCAACTTCTTGTGATCAGTTTGACACCACTTTACGAGTGTTTCTGTCCATCGGCCATTTCAACAACACCTTCAAACCCGACGAATATTGGCCCTATTGATACCAGATTGTACCAGGCCGACAAACGACACTCAATTTCCGCGTCTACACTTTCTAAGCCTTTCACCACCTCTACAACCCCTTCTACAGCCTCAATACTGCCCCCCCTCTTCATTTACCAACCATCATTCTAACTATCTACTGTTGCATAATTACCTCCTCCCAACTAAACTAAACCTCCTCTGAACACCCCCTTTCAACTACACGAATACTTAACCGATCGGCTTCAATTTTCGCCACACCACCAAACCACCCCCAACTACTACATCCACACTTCCCTCAACCTTCCACCACCCCTCCACCCCATTCTACACCCCCCTCCCTCTCCCCCCCAAATCTTTCTTACTCCTTCATGCACGTCAAAACCTTATTCCCTCTTCGCCACTATCAGACTTCAAACATCACCAAAAAAATCACCATACCACCACAACATGGATCTGAGACTGGTTCCGACCAGTAAGGCACGGGTCAAAAGGCTGATATCACGTGACCCGTCGCCTCTCCAACTGCAACAACGCCGCAAGGACGAATCGAGCTTTGAGCTCCAGGAAATGCTTAGTCAGCGTCCTCCTACCGATGTCAGGGCCATCTTGAACCAGGCAGTGGACGGACTGAGGAAAGAGGGAGAAGCAGGAGGAGAGAAAACATCACGTGACCAACATTCCTCGACACTGTTCATTGAGATCCAGGCTCCTCTGCTTAGTAAGCTGCAGGTTTCGACGCAGTTTTTGTTGGTGAAGATTGACAATGTCGATTTTTGGATGGAGCGGTTTGGTGGGGATATCTGGGGTGTTTTCAAGAGACAGGAGGTCAGGGAACGTGTCACACAATCACGTGATCCAGATATGTCACGTGACCAGACGCATGACCCAGGGACAACGTCACGTGATGTTGACACCCAGGAGGAGGATACTCAGGAAGATACTCAGGAGGATCCCCCTCGGCTCGACGTCAGTCCACACAAGCTTTTGGGAAGGGGTCACGTGATCAACACGAGTACTAATCACAGTCACGTGTCCACTACATCACGTGACGACATTCTCTCACGTGCTCCTGTGGCCCAGTCTTCTAGCACCAATCGGTCAGAAACATTCACCTCTCTAATTGCATCTCTACCACCTCCTCGATCTACCCTAACCACACCTTACATTCCCCTAAACCTGACCAAACCCGTTTCGGCACTACCCTTACCCTCAGTGTCTGTTTCTGAACTCCTCTTATCATCCTACCGTTCTCAACTCTACTGTTGCAAGACATCCTTGATCTACTTTGCCAAGGCAATGTCCAAGTCACGTGCTCTATGCAAATCCACACTTGAGAAACATACACAAGGCAAGTCACGTGTTTTTTCTGCTTCTCAAATGCGCAAAATGTCTTACAAGTTGTATTCACGTGAATTGGCCAAATTGGTCCAACCTCTCAGTGAATGGTCTCAAGTTTACGAATACGCCGAGTTTTGCAAAATGATGACTAATACAAAGGACGAGCACGTGATCCAATGGAAGGAGAGTCTTGCTTACTCAGTCAAGTCTGATGCTGACAAATTGGCCGCTGAAATCTCACTTCTCAAGTTTCGAGAAATGCAATTACAAAGCATTGTTCTGTTGGAACTGCTGGCGGTTGCCCCGGTGACGAAATCACGTGACGATGCTGACTCAGCCAAACAGATGGAGCTTGATAAGCAAAAGAAAAAGGAAGCGAGAAAAATGGGTCTCTACAAGTCGAGAAGAGGTAAGGTGGAGGACAAAACACCTATTACTGAGGATTCTTCAAAGGACTACAAAACATTGCTTACTCAGCTGTTTTCTAGTATGTGTATCTGGCAACAATTGTCTGACTCAGCATCAGGGACAGATCACGTGCACGAGTTTTGCAAGTCTGTGGTGATCCCGTACTTTTCGTCACGTGTTCCACAGGTTGTGGAGGACTTGTTGAAAAGAGCTGGGTTGGAGAGAGAGGTGAAACAACAGAGTCGGGTGAATCACGTGATGATGCAGACGAGATCACGTGATGTGAAACCTGGTAGTGCTACTGCTGCTGATTCACGTGACTCTCCCAATCTATCACGTGACTCAACTCCCAGGGCAATGTCTCCTTCTTCCTTTTCTCGTGATTCCGATACTCTTCATTCTGACGTCAGCACCAGTTCAGGAGTGTCACGTGCCGCAGCTGTCCAGGCGACCAGAACAGCCTCGCGAACCAACTCGGGAGTCACGGGATTGCTGACTAAGCCTCAGGTCAGAGGAGGACTCTTAACCTCTTCTCGATCGTTTGATTCTCGGTCTCAGATTGGCATGAGGTTCAAGGGAGGTAACAATAAGGAGAAGGACAAGGACAAGGAGGATGTTAAGATGAGTAATCAGGTTGCCGGGGTTACCACGGGTGAGACAGGAATGTTTAGAAAAACACGTGACGTCCACGTGACCAATTCTACGCGTCATTCTGCCAACTCTGTTCAATCACAGGTCGACGCCACCCCAGTCAAACGAACTCGACCTGTGCTTACGTCATTCACAGCCGAACCGGATAATCCGTTTGTGAACGATAGTCACGTGATTGATGACTCACCATTTGCCAAACGGATGAGAGGAGAAGGAAGTAGTTCCGGTCCTAGACGGAGATTGGGGTTGGGGGATGGTACTTCTGTGATTTTCGATAGTGCTAGGAGACAGAGACAGAGTCATGTGATGGGTCAGGGTCACGTGGACGATTTTGGTCACGTGGACGATTCTGATCACGTGACTGAATCAGTTGACGACTCCCCTGTTCATCGCTCCTCTCGGTACTCGGTTGTCATGGAGTCTCCTACGAGGACGAGGACGTTGGGTGTGGGTGGTAACCGGGGTGACAGTCTTGGCAGCGGTGGTAACCATGGCAACGGCGGTAACCGGGGTAACCAGGGCAACGGTGGCCTGTTCTCCAACCGACCGAAAACTCTGTTTTCTTCTCAGACTACTATTAGACCCAGTATGGCTGCTCCAGTGGCTCCAGCTGCTCCAGTCACGTGTGTTTCTGCTACACCCAAAAGAAGGACTCAACCGACATTGATTACTAATGAGGAGTATCCCAGAGAAGATAATCCGTTTTATCATGGAACGGATGATGCTGTGATGGATACTAGTCCGACCAAGAGGAGAGATTGAGAGAGACGAGCGAAGCGAGACTCTCACAGCGAGATCACTGAGTGAAATGGTCTTCTGATTAGCTCACAAAACTCATCTTTACATCTCGGTGGACCTCTCAGGAGTCTCTTGGAGTCTGTTGAGTGAGGCTGGGGATCAACACGATTATTACAGCGGGACTCTTGAGATTAACCAGACTCATTACTCATCTTCCCAAAACATCAACAAACTCCAAGTAGAGCCCCACTTTGCAGTCAAGGTTTAGATGAGTGAAAAAGCCCGATACTTGGACATTTGATTCGATCACAGCTCACTCGTCATTGCGTGGATTCACCCATATCTCCAACCCCATGCGCAGGTCTTTCATCTATTTACTCATCCATCTCACTGTTTCATGTCGTGCCCATGTGTGTATCTGGACGGTGATCTTGTGGTGGGACTTGCTGGGTTGAATTGGGGTTCAGCACCTTGTCTATCTACCGAGAGTTGTGCCAGGTTGTGCAGTGGTGGAAACTGAGGATGTGGTCAATTTGGAACATGGACTCTTGATTTGACGCTGAGCTAATCACCTTGAAGGGTGGTGCAAGAGCTACACTTGACTCTTTCAGCGGGGCTCAGAGATACAGCACTGTGTCTAGCACATAGGCCTTACAATGATCTGCCTCTGTTGTATGTTTCTCTGACTAGTTTGGCTGTTCTGACAGTGTAGTCATGCCTTTGAGAGATCACAATGAGAACAGGTAGCATAGATAGTCCTGATCACTATGGTTGACTATCCATCTTTAGAGCCAGCCAAACTGCTCTGGGGCTATTGTGGCTCTCTTGGTCAGTGATCTCATAGTCTGGAATTCACTGACAAACACATACAATTAATTTATTTATGCATTTTGAGTACGTGTAGATGGTGATGGAACTCTTACAAATGAGCTGGTGATCTCATCGGAAGTAAAACAAGAGCAGTACAGTCGTATTGGTCATCATCTTTCAGAGGGGAAAAGCGTCTATACCCGCGAATATTTGTACTAAGAGGGGATGATATTATAGTACCATTTTACTAGTCTCACTCCGCTGATTCGAATGGTATATGAATATCGACCTCTCGTAGTACAAATATGTCGAGATAAACCGTAGTCAGTACGAGTACAAGTGTCGCATGACTATAGAAGACTTCACTCCAGCACTGTCCTTAAATATCTCCCATCTAAACCTAACTAGATCATAGTTGATTCTCCCCTCTAAACCTCGGAAATATCCTGATATTGTGAGTCATGTGGAAATTTTGGTTGCACATTTGTTGGTAAATAGATAGTGCTCTACCCTGTGGTATTCTTAACATTCCCATCAGAACCCGGGAACACCGTATTTGCACCCCTAAATGGCTTTTCACCTCAAGTATTTCCAAGTAAATAACTTAACTACGAGTCCGAAACTCCGAAACTCAACTGAGTTGTAGCAAAACAGCCATTAGGGGCCAACTCAGTGAATAGTGACACAATAGGAACCAAATCTATACCATTAAATAGCCACGAGTGAGACGAGTCTTTGGGCACTCCGCGAATTTGTATATCCGGTCTGTGCCAAAAGTTGTATACACCTCTCTCGACCAAACTACAACAACAACAACACCTTCAGAGCCTCTCTACACCGCACTTGTTCTAATTTCCACAAAACTGCCAATACACTGAACTAGACCCCATCTGTTCTCACCACCAACTATCTCCCGTCACGTGACTCCACTTTTCGGCATCTCATATTTGCCGATAGTTGACTTTAGTTACACTGTCCAACTATACTTCTTTCTCCTTCAGTAACTCTATTAACCTCGGAAAAAATCGGATCATAAAATCTTGCACCGTTATCGGCAGAGTTATATCTCTGTCTGTGGTGATCCGATTGGTAATTAAAATGCACCGTTGTGATCACGTGACTTTAGAGAGTGCAGCAGTGCTCTCAAAATTCAGATCACGTGACCACAACCCATTCTACTACCACTCTACTCCCTCCCCCAGCGATAACGGACATTGTGCATCGCAAAGTCGTTTGCCAAGCGCAACAAACAGTTTGGGAGTTGCTGCAGACCCGTTCTTTGTTGCGCTGCATTTTTTTGAGAAATTTCAGATTGCCAAAAAGTTTAGCCGATATCGGCATCTTTGATCCTGGCCGGAATTGTGAAGCGATTGAGGTGGAAAGCTGTATATAGGATGAATGGACCATGGGGAATCGAATGAGCTACTCTGTTTGCTTGTGCGATGTCTATGAGGGGAGATATTACGAAAAGTATGATTTTGAAGCCGCTATCGGCATGGTGATATTAAGGGAACAGTCATTGTAGCTTCTGTACAGTATGTGCAGCGGTTCCGATAACCGATTATGGAAGATTGGTGCATCCGACATGACTGATGTGGTGGGTGCGACATGAGTAATGTGGTGGGTATTACACGGGCAGTGTGGTGATGGTGGTGTGATTGGAGTACTCGTACAGTTTGTATGATGATCTGATAGATCAGGTTATGACTGGGGTGCAAAGTTAGAGGTTGCGGCCATCCCAAGAATGACACTATGGATGTAATGGGCACCACATCGACCATGTAGTGACCACACCAGCTCTGTAGTGACCACACCAGCTCTGTGGTGACTATTACATCCTCCTTGTGGGATATCTACAATCACTGCTGTACAATTAGTTGTTCACCCCACGCACCCCACAAAATAAAGTTATGACTCTACCTGTAACACCCACCCTTAAAAACGTACAACTTACCTCCCTTCCTGTACCACAAACACTACTCCACACCAAAAAAAAAAGATGCTCGGAAAACGATTTGTGGGTCCCGTGTTGACCCCCAAGGGCGCCCGGCACTCGTCCATCAGTGCTCTGGCCTACAAGACCCTTCACCGCAACCGAACCCAGCCCAAGCTGCCCGTGATCGAAACTCCTGCCTGGAACGCAAACACCGCCGTCTCTTCTATTCTGTACGAGACCCCCATGCCCTCCAAGGCCCCCATCAAGGCTCACGTGTTCAACTGTCTGGTTCAGAACGAGCCCGGTGTGCTGTCGCGAGTTGCTGGAACCCTGGCTTCTCGAGGATTCAACATTGACTCTCTGGTTGTGTGCAACACCGAGGTTGCTGATCTGTCGCGAATGACCATTGTTCTGCGAGGCCAGGACGCCGTCATCGAGCAGGCCCGACGTCAGATTGAGGATCTCGTGCCCGTGTGGGCCGTGCTGGACTACTCCAACGCCTCCATCATCAAGCGAGAGCTGCTGCTGGCCCGAGTCTCCATTCTCGGCCCCGAGTACTTCCAGGACCTGCTGACCCACCACGGTCACGAGTTCGAGGAGGCCGTGCTGCAGAACGACTTCCACCCCAACAACATTGCCGCCTCCGAGGCCCTGCGACACAAGCACCAGTACCTCGACGCCGTGACCAAGCTGGCCCACCAGTTTGGCGGCAAGATTCTCGACATTTCCGAGCGAAACGTCATTGTCGAGCTGTCTGCCAAGCCCGAGCGAGTCACCTCCTTCCTCCACCTCCTCAAGCCCTTTGGTATCCTTGAGGTGGCCCGATCCGGAATGATGGCTCTGCCCCGAACTCCTCTCGAGACTCCCGAGGAGGACGACGTCAAGAAGGCCGAGGAGGTGGTCGACCAGACCTCTCTGCCTCCTGGTTAGTCGAGACAATGTCGACACCACCAAAATTGAATAACGGATGTAGTAATATAGCATAGCAAGGATAGGAGTGGGCTTTAGTGAGCCGCGAGTTTTAGCGAGAGCGAGAGGTTGTAGGAGAAGGAAGGGAGTAGTGAGGCGGGAGTTGTAGTGATGTGCGACGTTCATGGAACTGTGACCACTGTGGGGTGATCATGACTGTGCTGATGTTGTCATTGTTCGTGTGAACTTCCGGACGATAAGGGTAGATGCAGAGCTGCTGACATCAACAGGGTGGCAGCAGCAGATGTCGAAGTAAAGGCTACCATTCGATTGGGGACTTGTTGCTGATCACAACGGTACCATGGAAGTCAGCTTTCGTGTTGAAGGACGGCTGGTTGTGTTGTTCTGACTTCCGTTGACCTTGGTGATGGAACTTGAGTAAGACGTGTATTAGAGGGCAGGAGTAGTCAATGAGATGTTTATGTCACGTGGATAGACATGTATTTGACGAGTCAGTCACACCCGGTGTCTACTTGTTTGGTGGATGTTGTTGCCAGGGGTGTCAGAATTGGCCGTCTACTCCATCACGTCTTCCTATGTCGCCGTTCTGGAGCGTCACTGTGATGTCCTCTAACTTCACAGATAATGTCTCCACAGAGAAGTAGACCACACCATTCAACTCCTCGTACTCGCTTTACACTACTAGGGTGCTGTCAGATTCCCGATATCTCATCTGCTTGTCGTTCTAAGATGATCGCTTTTTTTGAGCCTACATTCCCGTCCATCCGTCCTTTAGGTGTATTCATATCTCCGCCAAAAGTGATCGCAAGAGAAATATAAGAGCACCGTTGTGACCTCGATTGTAGAGGAGACCCGGAAATAGGCGGACTTCGACTTACAACGGTAGAAGAGACCTCGTCTGGCTATCGCATTCACAATCGTACTGCCATGAGACGACACTCTGGCAGTGACCTCTTCTACATTCGTATCAAAAGGTGTGAATGTGTATCTCGTCTCACACAGTGACTGCGAACAAATACCCGCAAAGACCAATAACTGCGACTACCACAGTCATCATCACTCAATTTCACCGTTCCATCGCAACTGCGACTTGCCAACGAGTCAGTAACTGTCTAAACTGAACGAAGTAGAGCCTTAATGATCTTAAGGAACCTCACGGTAGGTCTGATCATGTGTAGGGCTATAGAGCGATTCTGGGGTAAGAGTCCCTTTGTGTGGCACTATCACCAGACATGAGGCTCGTCTCGCAGAGTCCTAGAGCTCTACAATTCAGGCTACATCTCCAGATGTGCCCCTCAACACGTCTGCCTATGGAAATAATCATCCTCCATCAGATCTGGAAGTCCGCAATAGGAAACCTCAAGTTCGTCTTTAGTCCAGCTAACTCCCATTATCGTCTCTGGAATGGACTTTGGAAGTCTTGGCTTGTCTTGGCTTGTCTAGCAACAGACTAGTCTGGATTCTTTCCACTCCCGGAGAATCTTGGCTGAAATGTGGGGTAGGTGTGGAATGCAATACAGAGATTTATAGACCTAGGTCACGTGACCTCAGATTTGTTGGTGGTTGTGTTTAGATGGCTACCTCATTGGGGTTTTTCTGCTCACCCATACTCTCCTTCTGACAATCCTCTCTTAGCTCATACATTTCCAGCCTACCAGTAGACCGTAGAATGTAGACACGTGAAGATATCTGACTGTAGGTCTTCACCACAAAAGGTCTAAGTGTGGGCCCTATTTTGGTGGGTTACATTCTCATTTGTTGACGTGTTTCTTAAGCTATAACTACTTTTGTTAAGGGCAGGCTGTGAGTGAACTCTAAAACATCGTCTGAGGGCCACCACCACGGTTGAGGGTCTCCCCCACTTAAAGCTAGAGTATCGTTCAGTTGTAAGACTCGTTCCCGGGGTAGTGTTCCATTACCGCCGATCTGGAATGAAGACAGTGGAACATCGGAGCTTCGGCAGCCCACAATTTTCCAGCTTGTCAGCCCATGTTCGTCCACATGATCCAAAACAGGAGTTGGTTAGCGCAAGTAGCGTCAGACTAAGGCCCTGGTATACTACTGCTATAGTGGTAATAGCTGGAGTTGGCGGATATCGTGATTGTGAATGTGTGATGATTCGGACTGTCAGAGTCGTTCCAGTAACAGGTGAGTCATTAGCTGTAGTTGTAGAAGTACAGGCTCAACAGAAGAGACAGAAGAGACAGACTTAATCCACCTCATCTACTTTCTCCTCCCATCACTAACACCACCAGACCACCTATCACATACTCCATACTCTGGAATGCACCTGCTTATACTTACACTTATAGCTACCCTCACTTCCATCCTCATTATATCTCCGTCATGAGACTTGCCTTCCTCACCATTACAACCGTCGATCCCACTCTCGGCCAATATGTTAGCACCGTTCTAATTATAGCTCTGAGCCGCTCTAGCTCTTGAGCCGCTCTACAGAGGTATCCATACGAGCACCCACATAGCAAGACTTGTACATGACAGAATATACACAACACCATGGAACATCACAGAACACCTCAGAACAGTAAAACACGCCCGATTCACTCCATCCAAACTCGATCACTGCCATTCTCACCACCTCCGAGAAAAGAATAACTCCACAACCCAGTAACACAACTTTCCGCACAGACTTTCCGCCAATCTCCATCCCCAAGCTTTTTCGGCCTAACTCTGGCTCCAACTTACTCCAAAGTAAACCTCTACACACCTGCAAAAAGCCCCACATGTCGAGTCAATGGATTAGAGAGTGTGAGTCGATGAAATAGCAATTGGTGGGTTGGTGCTAGGGCCTCCAATACCTCTCAGAGCTGTTTCAACGTATTTTTCCATCTACAATTATCACAACAACACAACACAGTTCAAATCCCTCAAAAACAGCCCCAAATTCTCTCGAAAAAACGACTTTACCTCGACCATCCACCTGTCAGTCACCTGCCAACACCTGCCAACTCCAAATCTTGCTTCTCCGAACCCCGCTACAAACCACACTAACTCACCCGTTGAGATACTCTGCTTTCCGTATTCGGACATGAAACTTTAATCTAGCAGTAAACTCAAATATATAATCAGACATGTATCAAGCGAGATGATGGGGCTGAGTTTGGCTTTGGCGAACCGTAAGAGAGATGAAAGTGGGTCCAATGGGGGTGAATTAGTAAGTCAAAGATATGGGCGTGATCACGTGACCGGGGGGAGTACTACAGTATAGGTCATGTGATTATTGAGTTCACGTGACTGATTCTGAGGTCGAGTCGGAAATTCCGCCAAGACAACCCTGCATCTGCTGCATGCACACTATCACGCAATTGCCTTGGTAATAATGGGGTGATGGGGTCACGTGAGCAGCGATGGGCGGGCAAGGAGATGATCACGTGACTCAAAGCGACAGTGTAAGATGAGCCGGTCACGTGACTCGTTTCATTCTCACGTGACCCTTGGGACTGCAAACATGTCTTCGGCCCTATGCTGAGCCTCGGCAAAAGATACCTCTTATGAGTAAATACGACATGTTTTGGTCACGTGACTATCGCGGTCTAGACATGACACACGTTCCGGACGCGGTCAAGAGCAAATAATTACCTCTTTCTGTATCTCTGCTGACATCCTGGGCTAGTTCATCATGTGATACGACGTTGAACGTTTGAGGGTTGTGGAAGGAGTAGGGGGAGGTATGGAATGGGTGTGTTTTGTTGTTATGAAGATGGAGAGATGTTGGTAGGGTAGTATTGGTGGTATTAGATGTGTTGGAATGGGTTGTAGAGTGTTCTAACCCTTGGAATGGACTATGTACTGGTATGTTTGGCAGTTGGTCGAGGGTGTTGGCTTTAGAAGTTTCAGAGAGGAATATCTCAAAGTTTTTGTATTAGCGAAGATGGATATTTGTATACCACTAGAGTCAGAAGAGAGAGACGGGTATAATGGGGTACTTTTCCTGATATGATGTCCCTATAAAAAGTGACTCTGGAGGCTGTTGAACGTTGTGGCCGATCTCCACTGACTATACAAGTACTTACTACAAGTCTGCACTCGTGCTCTGTTTACATAGTCCAGGTCTGACTCTCAGTGTGAGACATTGACAGCTGGCAGATATTAACAGTGCCTGAGACATTGTCAGTCATGTGAAGACAACACTGTGGGTGGTAGGAGGTCTTTTGAAAAGAGCTACAAGGGTGGCTAGAGGGCGTCTGGAGGTTATGAAAGTTGACCAGAGCATCATATATATAGACCAAAGCATACAGGCAAAACCTCAGACCTCAGTTGTAAAAATCGAGCAGGTTAAGCTCTCCATTCAAGGCCATGATCTTTAGGCAGCTCATTTTCAGAACCACCCTGAAATTCCCCCAATTCTGGAGATATCCGCCTATAGACTTCATCATACCAAACACGCTATTTTAACCCCAGCTTGTTATATCACTTTTGTCCTCAGATGCCCACAAGTACTGTTAACGACGTATCTCTCTGCAATACTCATATCTCAAAAGTATACCCATAACATCCCCACACTCTCAATAACAGTGCTAGAGACATCAGAAGTGATTCAAAATTGCACCATACAGTCACGTGACTCACAGCAGCACCCATATCAATTATCTAAGCAAAATCTCACATCCTCACAGACCTGATGACCTCCCCCACCTTAGCTCATAATATCGTTCTTTCACGCTAAAGCTCATTTCAATATTATCTACAGTCCACGTATTCAGGCACGGTAATAATACGACCAGCCCCACAGCAACTCCTCCACCTCTGTCTTCATAACATAAATACATTCCATAAATCATACATCTAAAACTCGTCCATGGTCACGTGACCAATCTGTTGCCAACCCGTTCATCTCCACTCCTGCTGGTACTGCTGCTGCTGGTACTGCTGCTGTTGCCACTGCGGAGACGGATATCCTTCCTGGTAGTGTCCATTGTTGTAGTGTTGCTGTTGAGGCTGGCCAGACTGATGCTGCTGGTAATGCTGCTGCTGGTTGTTGTACTGCTGCTGGTTGTAGTGTTGCTGCTGCTGTTGCTGGGGAGACACATTACCGTAGAAACCATTGCCCTGGTAACCGCCTCCGTACTGGCCGCCCTGCTGATGGCCACCGGGACTACCCTGTTGAGGAGGGAATCCTGTGCTTGATCGTCGACGTCGCTCTTGAGGCGATTGAGGAGGACTCAGCTGAGAAGCGACCACGGGAGCCTGCTGGAGGTCACAGCCGGCGTTGGCCAGTTTATCGGCCAGCACGTGACCGGGAGAAGCCTCCTGCATCCGTACAAACTCCATGTGCACGGATTTGCCCTGCTGACTCAGTTGGGCCAGTAGTTTGTCCAGCTGTAGGAGCAGGTCCAGGTTCTCCACCTTTTCACGGGCCTGGTTGGTCCATCCGGCCCGTTTCCAAAGATCTAGGTTCTCGTTAACCGTGGACACCAGCCACTTACTGTGTGTTGCGACAGAGTATGTGTTTGTGCTGGAGGGAGTGTTTTCTCGCAGAAGGATGGTCACGAGGTGCGAGATGGCGCTGAGATCGGCTCTTTGTGTCGATTGGACGCCTTCCAGACGCATAGACACGTTTCGAGGGTCTTCGGGAGCGAAAACAATGGCGACCGGCTTTTAGGGCCGAAATTTTCGGGTAGCCCGGTTTGTTTTTCCGGGCCAGGTAGGCCTTCACAGTAGATGGCCATAGTGAGAAGTTGTGAGCGTAGCGAGCTGCTTTGAGAGATGGGAGTGGTGAGCTATGTAACTAGTTTAGAGAACTAGTTGAAAGAACTGTCTGATTGGAGAGCAGTCAATGAAGTCAGAAGACGAAGATCTAACTGTCGAGTGAACTGACTTGAGTGTTGTAACGGAGAGGCTGAGGGAGCTGTAGTCAGAAGAGCTCGGAGCGTTTGTGTAATTGACTGTGTAACGGCTGTGGCGATCTAGCTGAGTAGAGCTAGAAATGAGACTGTGTTTGTGTAACTGTGTATGTAGTTACTGAACAGCTGTTTGTGTCTGTAGTTTGTGTAGGATCACAATCTGGGGATTCTGTAGTGGGGTAGTCTTTGTGTAGCTAGCGATGGCAGGGGTGTCAGAGGGTGTGTGTGGCAAGTGACTGTGTAGACGGTGCGAGGTACAAGGGCTGATGGGTTGGATCACAAAGTGAATGTTGTGCGAACTTTTTGTGGACAGTGTTTATATCTCTCCACACTAGACGCCCGCCCCGGGCTATATATAATAGTTGGTCATGGTGCGATATTCCAGTTTCCGAATGGGGTAGAGTTGGTGGGCAGATAAAGTTGCTGAGGTTGTTGAAGGTAGACTTTAGCGAAAGGTTAAGTCTGGCGAAAAACAGTCCCAGGCTAAAAGTTGGAGAAACTCGATTAGCGGAATGCACACTGTCGGAGACGGGTCTGAAAGTTGTCTGGTAGGTATTCAGCGCGTGGAGAATCTTACCGTCCGATTTCCACGCTGATATCTCGACTCTGGCGAGTTTTAACAACATCTACTTGCCCTCTTCTCTACCTCTGCACTGCCCACACTTTCATCTACATGTTACATGATTGACAAGAGACGGAAGAGAGGTCTAGACAGGAGAAGCTGGGCGTACTGGCAATGCTGAGCGTGTAGAGAGTGGCCACAAACAAAAACTTGGCGGTCTGAGTACTTGGCGGTGTTTTGGCGTGCTATTAATAGATGGTGTATTGTTGTGATAGAGCATTATTAAGAATGAGGTCATAAGGTGTTAAAAGTATCTAGACGCACCCAGGGCCAACCTGTCTGTGTCACCAAAGACATCAACAGCAACCTGATCATGTCATATTCTGCCCTTCCATCTAGGAGGTGCCAAGACATGGATATGCAGTGATACTTAGAGGTAGAGTGCTGGGGTGGATATGTGGCTGTATCTGAGAATTTTAGTACTAACCAAGGTGTATATTATGGTGTCTTTGTGATGGTCCAGGCGCCGGGAGTCGAGTGATGTAATTTTTACCTCATGTTGGTTTTCAATATTCCGAGTTATAGACTGCTACACCTTTTGAAGCTAACATACAGAGCATGATGTTAGAGTGCATTTATCTCGAGATTTTGTATTGACAATGGTGGATTTTTTTGTACCATTACAATCGTAATGATACTCTGAGTAGAGTAGAACCACTCTAGACATACCTTACCTAACAAAAACATGACTCTAGAGCCACCCAAACACATACACCCTCCTATACGTCTAATACAGTTCGTATAGCCGAGTCATACAAGCAACTGTCAGTGTCATTCTTTCAGACACCTTGTCCATGACACAGGATATGTTTCAGGAACACAAACACGGCAACTCTGGTGATCGACAGACTTGCAATGACCTTCTCTCAGACGTTCTAGGAAAGTCGGCTGTGAAGGGACCGAAGGGACGTATTTAGAGAAGCACATAACATAACACAGAACAACAGAGAGAGCCCAGAGTTTGTGTGTCTCTTCATATTCTGTGTGCCTGAAACCGTTTGTGTCTGACCTGATTGAACTTTGTCTTTGTGTCTCCATGTTTCTGGCTCTGACTCTGACTCTGACTCTGAATGTCTAGACTATGTCTGAGCCGAGGAACACAGTATAAGCCAAAATGGAATGACTACAAGTATGCTTGTGTCACTTAATGTCTATTTCTTTTGTGTCACTCCTGTCTGTGTCAGTCTGTGTAACCACAGTAATACGTCTGTGTCATTGCTCTGGCTCTTTCTCCAGTTTCTCCAGCTTATGAAGATCCTCTTCAGGTACAATCAATTGAGCATATTGACTAAGCTTCAAATTCGAATAACGCGAATATTTCCAGCGTATGTGCCCGGAAAAGTGGATTTTATTACACCATTCGAATCAGCAAGAGAAGCCGCGTACAATGATATGATTTCTACTACGTGCCACCATAGTAATTTCCCACTCTACACCCACTCAAACATTCACACACTTGCTATTGTACCTCTCCTCCTGCACAGCCCCAACGGTTCTATGAAAGAGAGAAGAAACACAAACAGCAAGGCTGTGCACACTAAAGAGACACAAACAGACGCCGCTTCCAAAACACACCGCCTTATTTGCTCACCAGTTACGCCAGTGACATTGCTCGTGTCACCCTTGGACCAATCTACAACAGTTCTAAATCATTATCGCATATTACAACTCCCCGGACTCACGGAGATTAAACTTCACACTTTGCTTTTGCCTGAAATTGGACATGTGATCGGCTTTAGTGGCTTAACTCCGGATGTGAATATATCGACGAGTGATGGTTGGATAGGGGTGAAAATCGAGGCAGAGATTCTTCCTGGTTGTCGTAATAGTGTACACAATGTTTCCCGCCTTTTTGCAACATTTTCAGAAATCCCAATTTGAGGCTGTTTCCGCTTATTAATCACAAAGTCGTGTGTTCGATTCACGGCTGTGTCTAATTTAAAGTTATATTCGGGGCTTCCGAAAATTATACGGAATGATCCCGTTGAGCACATGAGATCGATAATATGTTCTCTGAGATCTTTGAAACCGATACCCGTTATTTGTTCAGGCTCTATTGGTCAGCCCCAAACTTTTAGGCTCATGCGGCTCAGACTGTTTAACCTGTCAGACGACCAATCGGGCGATCTTCGTTCTTCGTTCGTTCGTCACCTGACCCTCAAACTACTCGTCATATGACTACGAAAGCCCCCTACGCCGCATAAAAATGCTCGTATGTGCCGCAGTGCACGGCTCCTGATCCGTCATTTGTTTACCAGCCATCTCTGCTTCCCTGCATGCATGTGCATTGCCGCATGCGTTTCCGGTCGTGCATCGGCAGATATTTTTTGGTGTTTGTGGCGGGTATACGAGAACGGACGTGTATACGAGGTTCAGGAGCAGTTGTGAAGAATGCAGCAGGGGGCTGATGATTGGACTGGAATGTTCAATAGACGAGGAACAGGTGAGGATCATTTGTATCGTTAAAGCCGACTGTTGGAGCGAATCAGGAGTTGTTTTGATGGCAGTATCGAGACCTACCTAGATCTGTGGATCTGAACAGCTTTTACAGAAGAGAGGCAATATGACGTCTTGTGGATCTGTCACTATTCACTCTAGAGAAAAACTTGGTTGTGGACGCTGCTTCAGGGTGGGAACAGGCGATGATTTGATACTTGACTGAGCCTGGAAAGGTGGATACTATTCTATCTGTTGTACCCCGAAGGACTATCTAAGTACACTAGTTAGACTACAGAAGCAACTTACTCCACTAAACAGATACATGTCTGAGTGATACCATTCTTACCACACAATACATCTCTCTCTCTTTAGATCAGCTCCTCATTACTCTCTGTTTAGAACACACAGTCTTGTCACCTCCTGTTCAGTAAGTGCATCAGAGGATGTTTTCAAGACACTACTAATTATGATGATAGACATACTTGTACCGTACTTGATCTTCTTTTAGCTAAGTCAAGAAATGTCACCCTTCACATATTTCACAATCTCGTAGCTTGCTTTCTAACCATCCGTCTAGTGCTACCCAGCTCTGTTCAGTGATTTCTACAGTCCTCTAGATCTCTTACCACAGGTACTAAACAACTACTCATCCTCTCATGAAACGTATTATAAACTTGATTAGAAACTATATAAATAAATGCAAATCCTTCCTCGCTCAAACAACCAATGTGTTGTTCTCGCTCCTTCGTCCTTCCTTATGTATCGTCTCCTTTTTAATAGCCGTTCCTCATGCTTAGATCAGCATCAGGGCAAAAGCGGCAACGGCAACAGCGCCAAAAGAAGCCTCGGTGATGACACCAGAGTTGGCCTGGTGAGCAGAGGTGGAGCCGGTGGCCTGAGAAATGGTAGGCACAGCGGAAGACTCGACGGCCTCGGTAGTCTCAACGGGCTTCTCGGAGGTGGTGGGGGCAACCGAGGTGACGGAGATGGTGGTGGACAGCTTGGAAGCGGGCTTGGAAGAAGCGGGCTTGGAAGAGGCCACAGTGGAGTTGACAACAGGCACGGGCAGCTCGGTCTTGCAGGCGTCATCCTTGCAGGAAGTGACGGTGGCGAAGACGGTGGAGGTGGTCTTGTTGGCAGACTTGGTCACGTGGGTGGTCACGGGAGTGGAGGTGTTAGTGGAAACCTCGGGGGAAGAAGTAACGTTCTTCACGGGCTCGGGGACCACAACGGGGATGGAGTGGGTGGAAGAGGGAGCAGGAGAAGCTGCTGCGGGGGTAGAAGAAGGTGTAGAAGAGACGGCCTCAGAAGTAGAGACAGGGATAGACTCGGTGGTGGACTCAGCGGGGGGAGCAACAGGGGCAGAAGAAGAAGAGGAAGAAGCAGCCTCAGTGGATGAAGAAGGAGGAGCAACAGTAGAGGGCTTCTGGCCCTGGTCGGCGGAAATGAGATCAAACTTGGAACCATCGGCAGGGGGGATCACGGCAGGTCGAACGGGACGAACCTCACCGCCATGAGCCTTGATTGACTGCCAGGTACCGCTTCGGTCAGTGTACTCGTAAGCGTCACCGGTGGAGTAATCCTCAACATTGACGGACTTGATCAGCATGGGGTAAGGTCCAGCGGCGTAGTTGGTCTCTCCTCCGGCCCACTGGATGGTTCCGGGGTTGTTGGTGGGATCTCCTCCGGCCCAGACGCCCATTCGGATGTTCATGGGGGACTGGGGGAATCCGTGCCAGTCGTTAGAAAGCAGGGTTCGCACCACGGCACCGTTGATGGTCCAGGTGATCTGTTCGGAGGTCCATTCGATGGTGTAGGTGTGGAACATGCCGGTGGGGTTTCCAATACCATGGAACTGGCCTCGGTCGTAAGTATCTGTGTTACCCTTGACAAAGAAGTTGGTCTGGACCTGGGTGTTATCGCCTCCGAGCCATTCGAGATCAATCTCATCGAGATCGTCACTCTGGAGCACAAAAGAGGACACGATACCAACTCCGGGAGCGGCCTGGATCACGGCCTCAACTCGGCCAAACATGAGGTAAAAGTCGGACTGCAGAGTGGGGTTATCTCCCTGGCTCTGAACTCGCAGAGAAACTCCCTCGGGGGTGTACTCGACTCTGTCAGGCTTGAAGGAGACATGCCAGTCGCCCTGATCGGTGGTGAAGTCGAACATTTTGGCGCCACCAAGAGCAGGGTCCGCAGGACATGTTTGTGTCAGAGGGTTACAGGTGGTGTAAGTCTGTGCCATGGCCGATGTGGCCAGGAGAGTGGTGATGAGTGAACGGATCATTGTTGTTGTGTGTGTCAAACGTCGTCTGTGTTTGTGTCTGTTGAACGAGTGTGTCGAAGCTATAGTTGTAGTTGACCATTTCCGGAGAGGCCACGAGGGGGGTTATATAAGTGATTTGAGGGTCAAGTGGCTGGTGTAATGGTTTGGGTTTGCTTTTGTGTTTCCAAGATATTAGAGTTGTATGCGTATGTGGGAAAATATAAGGTTTATGCTGGTGATGACCTGGTAATTCTTGGTATGATGTCATTGTCAAAGAAGTGGGAGATATTTGCTGGGTATCGGTGACACAAAGAGCTGGTGGTGGTGGTGGAAAAAATACGACCATAGTAAATGTGCCAAAATTAGTACCCGTGAAATTGCGCCGTACTGGTGATCTCGTATACTGGTGGCTATTCTTACTTGCCACTACTTCTCGTTACTGAGGTTCTCTCCTTCTCGCTTAGGAAACACCAGTCAAATCTGACTGTTCAGAGCAGCCCCTTTTGGCAGAGACGGTAAAGTGAAAATGGTGAGAAACGAGCTGGAGAGCAAATGTTCAGTTCTCTTTGCTATCTAATCTGATTGGACCCGGGAAGTACAGTACACGGTCGTACAGTAGATACTCCTGTCAGGCACCTCTAGTTCTACAACCTGGGCTATAGACAGCAGCATCCTTAGCACCAACGTGTCTACAATATTAGATCGGTTCATATAACTCCGGCATAGAATACAGGAGATTGAATGAATGACACACTCCACACTCTACACAGTTAATCTCACCCTATTAATCTATGCCATAGATTAGGAGCTCTCCACACTCCAAGCAGCTACTTAAGAACACCTCCTCCTCCAACCACTACCGCCTCCCCTGAGTGATCTTCACCAACCTCCTTCCTCGTATATAGCCGCCGCTGAAACCTTGACTGACCACCCTCAAAATAGAACTCAAGGCATAGCACTAATTGTTAGTGTTACATGGGTCCAGGAGTAAGTAGGGGCATTGAGGTGCCTGTACGATCAACTCTAGAATGTGGGCAACACTGATGGTTCATTGGCTGTACAATTTTCACACATGTCTTATCACCACGGTTTTTTTTTTCCGTGGAAGCACGTCACGTCACATACCTGACATACCCCGGATTGACAAAAATAGCATCGATAATTTAGGAGGTTGAGTTTTGCCCTTGTGCCAGCTGGTGCCAAATGAGCCAAACCGCTGTCAGATTAAGGTTTACCAAAAATAGACTTTCCAACCGCCTTCCTATTCGGGTTAAACATCGCCAGGCTGAAAAGATGGGGTGTGTGATCAAAGTGGTGTTCCTCGGCAGATTCTGGCGATTCAAGTAGACTACCACCTGAATCACGTGACGACAATGAGATGCCCCCTTTCTCCAGCTTCATTCCAGTTAATCCCGCAATTATACGCTAGTGCAAAACTTGTCCTACCGAAACTCTATCTGCGCAAAAGTGGTGTGCCAAAATAGCCCTGCCTGATAGAGTTGGGGCTGGCAGAGCCCTGGAGATTATCGACACATTGATAATTCGATAACAAGAGAGGCTGGCTAGATAGCGACTAGACGAGAGCTGGGGGTAC
The DNA here is from genome assembly GCA_900519055.1 of Yarrowia galli. NCBI lineage: Eukaryota > Fungi > Ascomycota > Dipodascomycetes > Dipodascales > Yarrowia > Yarrowia galli. The sequence goes on along the minus strand of ULGS01000006.1, from coordinate 167,300 downwards.
ATTGATAGAGCGATGGGCTGAGATGTCACAGATATGGGAGGCAGTGCAGTGAGTACAGTACGAGGTGGGACGTATTTGATCCATGGTGGCGTACACTCCCGGAACTATACCTTGCAGTGGGGGTAAATGGGGGTGTTCCGAAAGGGGCTGTAATGGGTGTATAACAGATCTGAGAAATGCAGGAAAACCACGATAAATATTCTTAGAGGCTGGTATCTATTCTGAAACAGCCCTGGTATTTTTCTCATATCAGACAGCCCCAATACCACTTCTCCCCCTCTCAACCGTTCAGTCACCATACCCTCCCTGCATCATATTGAATTCTAACTGAGCTATAAATAACAAAGAGAAGGAGCTGTGGTGCGTCGTGCGTCGACATGCGTCGGGACTTATACAGCAATATGCACTCACGCCAGATCTGGCCGGGGGTATTTTCACAACGGCCGCAGAATAATAACAGCAGGTTTTTGAAAAGCGCACTTTGCGATTTTTGCCGATTCGGCGTTTGGAATGTGTGAACATTTGTGGTCGTGTTGTTGATAGCACACTCGGTCTACCTGGGGCTGAGTTCAAGGGCTATGTTTAGAGGGCTATAGATACAAGCTCATAAAGAGAGGGACATGTGTTTGGCTGGGTGACAGGTTATAGCCTTGCTAGGGGGGGGTTTGACAGGGCTTGGCTAAGTCACGTGAAGGGAGTGGTTATGTCCTTGTGTCGCCCCTTGATGGTACAGTACAGTCTCCCCGTATACCACACCACTCCTAATGGTGTACATATCTTACACACACTTCCCGAGGTCTCCCCCTAACAAGGGTCTCTCGAGAATGGAATGCAGGAGTCAGACTACTGTTTGCTTTTGGCGCTTGTGGCTGGAGCAAGAGGTTCAGGAGACCAACCGATCTGTACTCGTACCATGGTAGTTACTCGTGCTTGCTCGAACCGGAGTCCCTAGACCTTGGCGGTGTACATTCTTGGACGGTTCTGTAAAGCTGCTCCTGTCGACATTGTTTTGATCGTACCCTTGGCATGTATGCAATGGAGTACAAGTACGAGTACGAAGTACGAAAGCAGTGTCGACGATTTGGAAAGCTGGGCAAAAGATACACTACTGGTCTGTACCCTCAATAGTAGCGCCGGATGCCCATTAACTAAACTGTGGGGTTGTGTGAATCATGGGCTGGATCAAGCGGGGATGTGGCTTGTGGTAGATCTAGACTTAGTTGAGTCTTACAGTTCTTCACCACCTTGGGGAGCCAAGAGATGCTTGAAAATGCTATACTGCACCTCTTGAAGACATCAATGAGCAAATTGGAGGGAGTCTGGAATGTTACCAGGCGATTCACACGATGGTAGAGTGCTCTGTAACTCCACTATATCTGCACGGAAGGGGTGTCATACAAGTACGGAGTACAACCGTCTTAGAGGCTGGAGAAGTCGGCGAGCTCACCGGCAATGATGAGGGCTCAAGCAGTGTTACAGTAGTCGTCATTACCTAGCAGTACTCAGTACCTGGCACCATCCCTTCCCATTTAGATCCACGCTTGCTATAGTCACCCTCCCAGAACTACCTTTGGAGTGATTGTAACACAGCGACAAACGGCTGCACAGATTATCCAAGCATACTACTGAACCCCTGACATTCACTGAATACCTGGTATTCACATCGTACTACCATTATGGAATCACAAGTGCGAATCTCCTCTCGATGGCGATTTCAACAGCTCTTCTCAGATACCATCAATAAGGTTTCCCATCCGTCGTATTCTACATTGAGCCGTTTGGGGAGTGTTCCTGCAGCACATATAACTATCTCGACCACCCAGAGGTGCACAGACAAACAAAGCATACCATTGTGATCCCAATATCCACTTTACACTACTAGGGTGGCGTCAAATTTACAATTGCTTCTCTCTATCACATGATGGAAGCCATATCCCTTTTTTTTCAGTAAGGTTCTCTATTCGTCAATCAGTCTCCCAGAACCGTTTGGGGAGTGATCAACAGCAGCAACGCTCAACTTGTCCAGGAGTAACCCCACAGACAAATGGGCCGTACCATTGAACTCCCCGAGATCATTATACACTGGTGGGCTGGTGTCGGAGGACCTGAAATACTTGTTCTCGTACAGTAGGACAAGTTTTTGAGATTGCACATCTAATACGTCACAAACTTCTCGCCGTTGCCAACTCAGACCATTTCTGGAGAAGATTAGCTCCTAAGTCCGTTTGGAGTTACTGGAAGGGGAGTCGGGTTCATTATAGGTAAGTACCCCCAGTGGGCTGCGGATGCACCGGGTAATGGTGAAGTTTAGTCAGAGGACTTCCAAAATTCACTGCTTCCTCTGCCGGAGAGGTCCAGATTTTGAGATTATATTGTTGTGGCTCCTCGCTATATGCGATCTCCCAACTTCACTCAGATAGATATTGATCATTCGACGAGATGTACGTCAATTCGTTTTCAACGAGAGTTCAAATTAAGCACAACCCACTACATTCGCAGCCCACTGGGGGTACTTATGAGATATCGTGTTACGAAGCCATCAGGGTATGTATTTCGAGAGAGCTCGATTTCTCGTGATTTGTTCTTGCACTTTCCATTTCAGTTGAGTTTTACTGACATTTTCTCGATGTTTCTCCTTCCATTTTCATCTCCGACGATCTCTACATACATCGGGAATAAATCGCGCTTATAACGGAGAACTGAGATAGTGGCTTGAGGCTGATTGAGATACCTGTTTGGTCAGGTAAGGGGCTCATATTATACAGATAAATATAGACAGCAACCCCAGTCAATAATTTACCCCTCCCATAGTACTAAGAAAACGTGCTACGGGACCTTTTATTTCCCAAGTCCCCCGTCCGTATGGAGACGCACTAAAGTTAGCCTATGCTGGCATATTTCGACACAGTGTTCAGAGCAACTGAAACATGCTGGAATAGAGATGTGGAAAAACGGAGAGTAGCCTTTTGTAGCCAGAGACGGGTTTGTTACATAAGTGGGTTGCTACCTGTGCTGGAGACAACCACAGCCATTCTGAAACAGTGTCCATCCGCCAGTGGCAATACGTCTCAGCTGCATGAGCATAAACCTACTGTGCAGTGCAGCAGTAACAACTATGTGTACCTACGTAATACGTTATTAGCTAACTGTTCTACCTTCAACTACCAGCAGAACACAGGCTTGTTCAACACCAACGTCTGTCTCTGAGGTCCGGCCCGAAATTACGTCACGTGATGCTTCTTCTTCTCTGTGTCTACCTTTTTGGAGGCCTCACCTTTCTGCCCGGCCTAATATACCTTTTGTGGAGGTATGCTGGAGACATTGATGGTGACACAAAGCCCCGTGATACGGACTTTGAGGCGGAGGACGACCAGCACAGCGACACAGAAGCCGAACCCCTCATCCCCACCAATGTGACTGAAAAGCCCACCTTCTCCGGCTGGGTCACAGTCACCAAGGAGTACTTTGAGTACCCTTCAGGTGACGTTCCAGACACCACCAAAAAGGACAACCCTTCGGCCTACACGTCTTTGTACAAGCTGGCCAATGGCAACGGTGACTCCAGCAACAACAACAACGGCAACAGCAGCAACACAAACAACACAGCTGACGGCACTGCTACAAAGGACACAAACAACCCGGCAGTCCAGGCAGCAAATACAGCTACTGCCAGCGCACCAAAACCAAAACCGGTCAAATCTCGATACTACGCAGAACTCAAGCTCGGCAACCTGTTCCTGTACAAGTCTGAGGAACGGGATCTACAACACGCCATTGTCCTCAACAAGTACAAGGTCCAGCTGTACCCTGAGCTGCCAGATGCCAACTTGCTGGCCAAGCGGGTGGCGGTCTGCCTGACACACATCAAGAAGGATCTCACATACTACATCTTTCTGGAGAACTGTTCGCTCAAAGAAGATCTCTACTTTCGAATTGTGGAGCTGACGTGTCAAAACTCGCTCAAAGGTAAGGCTCTCATGTTCGACCACCATGACATGATCAACATCATCCAAAAGCTGCATTCGTCAGATGAGAATCTGCAGACGGCATGGTTCAACGCACTCACCGCCCGAATGTTCATGGCGGCGTACCAGACTGACGCTTTCAAATACTACTTTGAGGAGAAGATTGTCAAGAAGCTGGCCCGAGTGAAGAGACCTGCGTTTCTGAGTGAGATCCAGGTCACCAAAATCAACGTGGGTACCTCCATTCCGTTCCTGACCACACCCAAACTTAGAGAGCTTAAGCCCGACGGAACTCTCGTCGTGGCCGCTCATTTGTCGTACAACGGAGGATACACAATTGAGATTTCGACCAAGGCCACCTTCAACTTTGGGCAGAAGCTCATCAACATCAAGCCTCGACCCGTGACTCTGGTTTTGCGTCTGACTCTGTCGAAGATGGAGGGCATTGTCGTCTTTCAGGTCAAGCCTCCTCCTTCCACTCGAATTTGGTGGGGATTTGAATCCATGCCGGAAATGAGTCTCAAGGTGGAGCCTGTGGTGTCTGCGCGACAGATCACGTACTCCATGGTCACCAACGTGATTGAGTCCAAGATCCGCGAGATTGTCAAAGAAAGCATTGTTTTGCCGTTCACAGAAGATATCAACTTCTTCCCATCGCAACCCGGTAATCCTTATAGAGGAGGACTCTGGCAAGATCACATGGGTAAGGAGGAGGATGTTGACGAGACCAAGGAGGAAGAGGTGTTGGACGAAAAGCTGGGCGATCACGATGACGAGTCGATTCTGTCTGAGACTCCTCCCCCCTCAATGCATGTTGGAATGCGACATAGAACGTTCCGAGCGTCGCCTGAGGAAGATGAGGCTAGCGACAATGCAGCTGTCACTTCTGCCATCGGTACCACTCTGGCCTCTGCTGCTGCCTCCACGTCTTCCCTGACCTATCCCACCACTCCCGACAATGACTCCATCAAGTCTAACAACACTGCAACCACCAACTTCATGGGAACAATGAAGAAATGGGGAGCTTGGTACACTGAGAAGAAGGCCGAGGCTACCAAAAAGGCCAAGCCTGCTGGGGGATTCGCCTCTGTGAGCAGATCATCCACAGCCCCCAATCTGACTGCAGACGCCACAGTCTCTCTTTCTCCTGCAGCTGCCATCACTCATAGAAAGCCTTCAGAGAAGAAGGCTCCTCAACCGCATCATTTCCCTCCGGAGATGATCGATCTCATCAACGAGCAGGAGCGCAAGAGAAAGCTGTCCAACCCGGATCAGCCCATTGGCATGGAGATGCCTGGATCGCCTGGTTCACCTCCCACTCTTCCTCCTAGATCAAACACAGCTACCGTCGATACAGACAAGAACCAGTTTGTCAAACGCAAGCCTGTTCGAGCATCCACCTCGGTGTCTCCCACACTGCAGAACAGCCCCACAATGCCCGTTGCCGTGCCTACCCGCGAGTCCGGCGTGTCTCCTAAGCTATCACGTGACCCCATTGGTCTTGGTGTCTCACGTGAGTCTGGTGTCTCTCCGTCTCTCGGCACTTCTCCCAGCTTGCCTTCTCCCAGGGTTGGCTCATCACGAGAGTCTGGCGTGGCTCCCCAACTGAGCGCGTCACATGACTCTCCTCTAGCACGTGAGTCCGGTGTGGCTCCCAAGTCGTCACGTGACTCGTCCAAGCTAGGCGTGTCCCATGATTCAGCCAACTCGGCTGCCAAGATCGCCACCTCGCGATCTCGAGACTCTCTGTCTTCGTTGAGTTCATTTCGAGACGAAAACAAAGTGTCTGTTGTCTCGCTCCCCGTGGAAGAGGGCTCACCTCCCAAGGAAGCGCTCGTTTTCCATTCTCACAAAGCCTCGCCTTTATCTGCTGTCCAAACTCCTCCCGCATCAGATACTCCTATGGTTAGCCGGGTGCCCCGGAAGCCCGTAGGTGCTGATCAGAGGGACTTGGACGAGATGAACAACGAAGTCAAGGCTGTCAAGGAGGTGAAGGGTATCACGGATCCCAAGCCGGTCGAGGCAGTGAAGGAAGCTGCCAATGAGGTTGCCAATGAGGCTACCAAGGAGATTGCTCCTGTCAAGGAGGTTGTTAGAAAGCCTGTTGGGGATGCAGCCAGTGTCACCAGTGCGACTGCTGCGAAAGGAGCCGAAGAAGAGACATTTCCCTTGGAGCTGTGAGGATAACGAAAGGTGATTACGCAGGTGCATGCATTTATATAAGTTATTACATCCGATTATATCATGGCAGTGAGTTGATAGCTAGCTACTGCGTAAACAGATCCCAATCTCCCTGGTAACCCATGATGGTGTTGGCTAGGTATGACTTTGAAAAGGTGTAGATCCCCACCTCTTCATAAGACACGCCAACCAGTGTGATGAGTGTGTTTTGGTGAAGATCACCTACGTCCATGTAAAATCTGTTTTTGAGGTCTACCAGACGTTGGATAGCACTTTCTGGGCTGTACAAAGCGGCGTACTGGCCAAACTCTTCATCCTGGACGACTTTTACCGATGTTCCAAACCCCACGTTTGTCCCCCATACTGTTGAGTCTGTGGCCCAGATGTTTCCGTCCCAGCATAGCAGTACTCCGTCTCTTCTCCAGACTTGGTCCATTGGCGCCGTCACCTTTGTGAACTCTCCTTTCCGCACAGTATAGAACTTGGTTCCGTAGCTGTCGCGTTTGAGAATGAGCACAAAGCTGTAGAAGAGGTAGATGGTGCAGCAGGAGTACAGGAACGAAACAGTCTTCTCGAGTTTGACGTCTGGTGCTTGTCCTAGAGTTCCCCTGAACTTGATATACAGGCCAGTGTGAATCTTGTGTTCAAACAGGACGACTAGGGCGTGTGGAGACGATCTGATAACACAAGGTCGTTTCGGTTCAATCTCCATTTCGATCCCGTGAGCGTTTGACAGAATCCCGTCTTCGTACCAGATGTGGGGCTCGTAGCACGACTCCTGATCTTCAGACAGGTTGACAAAGCCTGCGTTGCTGAAGAACCCGTTATCGCAGAGTCTCAATGGTGGTTCTTCCAGCATCGTTCCTGTTTGTTTACACAGACAGTAAAAGTCCGCAGGTAGAGGAGTGTCCACGTGGACAGGCCAATTGTGCTTTGTGAAGTGTCTGGGCGGCAATTGACCTCTTCTTCCCTTCACGTATGCCACAGCACAGGCTCTCCAGTTGGGCCGAGGAGAGTACGTGTAGTACATCCATGGATGTGGACACTCCTGGGTGAGCAGCTCTTCCCAGTCCTGGTCTGAAATGGCGTAGAACCACGCCCGACACGTTTGAGACAGATTGATGTGTGATTGTACGTCCAGACCAAGACGAGAAAGCAGCTCCCACGGCAACATGTTGTTTACATAGCTAGAAAGAGATTAGGGGAGCGTATAAGAGAGAGAGAGAGAGAGTCGCCACTGATAGACTAGACCCGACTTTATCTGAAAACTGAGAGTATAACTTTGAGAGGATAGGGGAGGAGGGTGTTTCAGAAGAGTCTTTTATTGGTTGGTGGGAGATTTGAGGGCGTCGAACAGTAATGGAGTTGTTGTTAATCCAAAGAGTATTTGACAGGCTTTAGAAGGAATGATCAGGCTAAAGGTGGTGAAAATCCGGTAAAATAGAAAGCCGGCTACTTATAGTGAGAGCTTCATTCGATTCCCTACCTCCTGATGGTTTGTATAATTGGCTTCCGTAGTTCTGGGATACTCTACAACACTCTCTGATTGAGTTGTGCCGTGCTTCCCATCTCGATAGCACAATTCAACCTTATAGAACTAAGACACGATTAGATAGCGTGCTCTTCGATACGATAGAGTGAAGAGATCAGAGTTTTATTAACGGTGGAGTACAGTGGTGGGTCAGTATGTATTTGAGCTCACGTTGCCTATTGTAGTCAATGGACGTTTGCCTTCAGAACTGATATATCCTCCTGGCACTCAATTGCAGCCTCATAACTGGTCATAAACTCTTCCAGGTTCATTTCGAAGTTCCAATATACTCTGGTAGTTGTTACTCCCTCCATCCGACAATTACACTTCAATATCTCGTATCCAAGCCACACGAACTTACACTAAGCCACAGGGGAGGGTATATAGAGGGTGCCTGGGGGATCCACTAATAGACAATACTCGTTTTCGCCATGCCCCACCACCGCGGCTTCGATGTGGCCAGTTACAAGGGCTACGATGAGAATGGCCAACTTCCCGCCAAACGAATTAAGAGCACCAAGAAGATCATTCTCAATGCCTTTGTCATGTTCACACCTACCCATTTGAACTTTGGACTGTGGAACCACCCGGATCATTCCAAGTTTGGCCGAGATTTCGCCAAGAGGAAGCCCTGGCAGGAATTGGCCAAGACTCTTGAACGGGGCAAATTTCACGCCATCTTCATTGCTGACCATCTGGGGTTCAGAGAAGTGTATGGAGATGGAGATCCTATTGGTCTTGAGAAGAAGATCCAGTTCCCGTGTCATGATCCACTGTTTCTAGTACCCATTATGGCCTCTGTTACGGACCATCTCAACTATGGAATCACTGTCTCAACTTCTTATACTCCTCCTTTCACTCTGGCCCGGCAATTCTCTACTCTGGACCATCTGACCGATGGACGAATCGGATGGAACATTGTGACTTCGAATTCGGACTCGGCGTCCCGTAACTTTGGTCTGGAACACCAGGTTGAACATGACGATCGATACAAGAAGGCAGATGAGTACATGGATGTGGTCTACAAGCTGTGGGAGAGCTCTTGGGCAGAGGACGCTGTAGTCAAGGGACTCAAGACAGACACCTTTGACACCTCAAAGATCAACTATATTGACCATGAAGGCAAACATTTCAAGGTCAAGGGACCAGCTGTGGCTCTTCCTTCTGTCCAACGAACTCCTGTTCTTTTCCAGGCAGGCATGTCTTCTGCAGGTCGAGCTTTTGCCGGAAAACATGCTGAAGCTGTCTTTATTGCCGGACCAAGTCCTCAGCTGATCAGACAGACTGTCGATGCTCTCAGAGAATCAGCCGGCGACAGAAAACTGCTTGTAGTCAGTACTCTGATGGTCATTGTGAAGGCTACCAACAAAGAGGCCCAGGACTACTACCAGGAGCTCAGTGACGCTTCAGATAAAGAAGGAGCGCTCATTTTCTGTTCGCAAATGTTTGGAGCAGATCTAAAGGCGTATCCTCCTGGCCAGGACTTGCGAGAAACAGATAATCCCAACCTCGTCAAGGCCGTATCAATGTGGGCTTCACAGACCAACTCCAAAGATGAAATCTGGGATGTGGACAGAGTGGCTAACGAATACAAGCTCGCTGGACGAGGAGGAGTAGCCGTGGGAGACGCAGAGACTGTGGCGGACATTATTGAAGATTGGATCGAGATCGGAGACCTGGACGGCTTCAATCTGAGCCATGCCACTTTTCCAGGAACCTATGAGGATATAGTCGAGTATCTTATTCCAGAGCTTCAGAAACGGGGAAGGTTTCACGAGGACTATCCGGAAGATGAACACACGTTTAGAGAACTGCTTTACGATACTCCAGGAGACTCGTATCTCCGATCTGACCATTATGGGTTTGGTTTCAAGACGTGAGTGGTTGAAGTAGCACTTGTAGTGGGAATAAATGAACAAGACATATACCTCCGGATAGCCCGCAGCTTGTAGATGACGATAGAACAGCCATATCTCCGACATCTCCACTTTTGAGTCTTCCAGCCCCCTCCTCCTGACAACACAACATTCTAGAAAGTGTGCATGAGGTAACAAGAGCCAACTGGTAACCACGGCAAATAATTGCCCCATCACTGACGGCCATGAGACCACTTTTCGCCTACCCCACCACGAGTCTTCTCACCTGATCGCTCGACACGTGACTCGGGCGTACATTCCAGCACACGAACATTTGAGAACGCACACATTGACATTTTTTGTGATTAGAGTTGCTGCACAAGCTAAGGCCAACATGAAAATACAATATCGATTCGAGGAGGCTGAGATATGTTCAAAAGTAGCCATAAAATAGCTAGTAGAAACGGCAGGCTGGTTTATGTGACCTGCGGATCATGCTAGTCAATTCTAGAGCAAAAGTTATACATTTTCAATACATTTTCGAGCTCCCTTCTCTTTGTGAGACGCCCGAATGTTGTTATTGTTGTTCAGCCTCATCTGTTCCCAGTCTACAGGTCATGTTTATCACAGATATTGGAATTAATCTCGTTATATCGCACTCCGCTATCGGAGCCGTGTCAGGCAGGTTTGAGCCACATATACTGGCAGGATCCATTTAGAAACCGTGCTTCTTGATGGTCTTCTTGTCAATCTGGAGCTTGGCGGTCAGGAAGTCGACAATCTTGTCTCGCTGGTCTCCCTGGAGCTGAATAATTTCACCGTGCTCTTCGTCCTTGCCGATGTTTCCGTTGCAGGCAAAATCCTTCTTGAGAACCTTCAGGATTCGCTTGAGGTCATATTCTTCGGGAAGGCCCTGGACTGTGGTCAGAGTCTTTCGTCCGTTTCGCTGCTGGATACGGATATGGATGTAGTTGGTAGGCTGAGTATCGTCGTCACCAGTGTCGGCGAAGGGATCTGTGTTAGATGGAGGTAGGAGAGGGAGGGGGTGTCGAGCACCAGGTGCAAGGGGGCCCACTGGGATTTATCCGTTGGGGTGCACAGCCGCATGATCTCGATAGGATGAGCGAATACAGATCGGAGGGGGACAGAACGGGGGGTCAGTGGAGAGTCGGTGGCGTTGTCAGTTCGCCGCTGCGCGCGTGTACCACCACCCACGTTCCTCACCCACATCACTATCGCCCACGTCATAGCCCGTGATCGTGTCTGTGTCACAACACAATCAGTCATCACACTGCCCATGAAACTCCTTCCATGTTGTTCAAGCCACTCAATACTCACCAAAGGACTTGAGGTTTTCGATAGAAGTAGACATAAACTGTTATTGGCGCGATCTAGAGACCTGTGTCCAGATTGTCGAGTGAAGGGGGAGGGTTGTGTTTTTGTTGGAGTAGAGAAGAGAAAGGTAAGCCCGTCATGTGGCGACTTTAATGGGTTGCCTCTTGGGAGGAATCGCTCTAGTGGGGGTCTAACCCTAACCCTATTTTTCCAAAGAAGGTTGGTACAGCGGTGGACGATTCATCCATTTGGTGCGTGTGGTGCGTGTGTATGACAAACAAGGAGTCTTCGAAGGAGGTGGAAGGTGTACCTTGGTGCAATTGGGAGAGGTTAAGAAGGGTCTAAAAGTGGCGGAAACAGCCGTTTATAAATTCAGAGAACAGTTCTGAGGGTCAGGTGACTCCCCAACACCATCTATAGCCTCCATTTATCCCCACCACCTCTTCTCAACGTCACCGTGCTAACGCTTTTCGTCTCAGGCTAAAACCGCTGAGAAGCACCCCCTGAAAGAACCGAATGTAAAATGACGTCAAATAATGGGAGTATTGGGAAGGAAGCGGTCAAGAGCGGATGAAGGTTGGATCTGGGAGGTGCAGTCAGAATATGACAGGAGGGGGTTGAGGTGTATTGGCACGTGTTAGTAATGAAGGGGCGATGTAGAAGGACTTGAAGAGGATGTAACGACATTAATCAACGTTGTTAACCACTGGCTACAACGGCCACACCGTCCTTACCTCTTGTTAGCTCTTTCTAGACTGCTCTCTAAGCTCATTCTTAGCCTCCTCTAAACTCCTCCAAAGCTTGCACTTGCTCGATACCATGCACCGTTAATGCCAGTGTGACGCTTTTTTTTATAATGAAGCTGAGAAGGTACCCGGCTCTTGTTGTGGTGAAAAGTCAACAATAATAGTGAGAGCTGTGATAGGACAAAAGTGGGTGAACGGAAACGGTTGAACTACCACCGATAGCCCTTCCCCAAGAGCAGTATAGCATCTACAGCTGGAACGAGTAAAAGTACAACCGCTAGGCTCTAGACAGTTTCAGTACAGTAGGTGAATCCTGTCGGATCATCCATTACATAAGACTGAGTAAGATGAGACACAAGCCAAGACATGTATTTTATCAGTGGCAGGCTTGGGGTGTATTTTGAAGTGTGGTAAATACTCACACATCCTTGGCGTGTCCATGTTTACATTCCTGGTAGCTCCCCACCATAACTGACCTATTCTGTTGTGACATAAGGATCCATAGGTCGAGCTCGTATTATAGCTTATGGTGATCTGGTGATGAGAGCGTGTACAACATATTCTGCTGCAGTAAGAAATGTAGCACTGTGGTTCAATACAATCAGATCAGAGACTCGTATGTGGAAGGATAGCTTTTCTTCTTCATGTGGACACTCTTTGGGCTGCTGTTGACACCTACAGATCTCTCACTTATGGCCCCATATCTTCAACTACTTGGTCAGATATGATCCCCTTTTACATAGCGCTTTAGTTGAACGTTGAAGGGGCACCCAACACCTCCAGTATCCCCCTCTAAACCTACTCCTTTCACTAACTCCCCAAAATTAGTCATCCTCATCTTTTTCGCCACCCCCGGACACGGCTATTATACTTCTTATGGCATCTCCATAGATTTTCACGACTTTCTCTAGCTCCTCTCCAATCTCAAAATAGCTCAAGGTGTCGTATTACTGTGCGACAATTACAACAGTGGAATACTACTCCAAAATACGTAATATGGGTAAGATCTCAAATCTGAAAACGCCATTCTAGTCGCCTTAATCCGCTGATCACACTCATCCTTTCAAGCCTCCAAAACCCCCTCTCCAACACCCCCTTGATCACCTCCCCACACAACCTCCAAATTTCAAACGGCACAACCTAAAGTTGCATATCCCATGCCTTAGTGTGCGGAGAGACACGTATCGCACGACCTCGACGACTAGCTCGTTCTAGCTGTGGAGCAGGGGGGCAGTATCTAACGACATTGCTGACGTAATACCTGGCTCCCCCTGATTAGTCACGTGACTCGATCCCCAACCACAACCCTACAAAACATCCCACACGCACAATCTCAAGCTGCATCTTTTAATATCTCATGCAGCAGCTGCTCGTACAATATTGAGGAGAAGGAGGAGATGAGACTTTCCTGTAGGGGCTGTGAATAACGGGTGAACGGGTGTATTTTTTGTCCCGGAGTTGCTCTCAATGTTTTCCCCGTCTCAATTGACGTGCGACAAACTTCTTAGTAAGCCGATCGAGTCGTCTTAGCCACCTTTTCCTTAGCACACAAATGTTCCAGGTGTATCATCTTGGTGCATGGTGATATTGACTTGTCCGTACATCGATGAAGTGATGAACCCTATGGATCTCGGAGATGATGGATCGAAGTGACACAAAGCGGTAAGTCCGTGTAAATGGGTCTGCTGTCTGTGCTCTTACTACTGCCAGGTACACACACACACACAACTCACTTGTGCCTCTCCCACTACCTCTTCCTACTCACTCGGACTTAACGCCGAACATTAGAGTTGTCCCAATAAAAACACCGCATAACGAGGCTATGCGTTATCACCGGTGTCACTTGCTTTACTTGAACTTGTGAGTGTGGCCCAGAGACGGCAGTGGCGATTGAGACGACAACAAAACCGACAGAGACGGACACAGACACAGACACAGACACAAACACAACACAAACACACACCTCCTGCTACAGACACAAACACAACCCACAACTACTTAACGACTCCGCTCCCCGACATGTCCTCCAACAGAGCCGAAGTGGACCTCAACGTCAACATCAAAAAGGCGACCAACACAGACGAGTCTGCGCCCAAACGAAAACACGTGCGAGCATGCATTGTGTACACCCATGATCACCGGTCGTCCAAGGCCTTCTGGAACGGCATTCGAATCCAGCCGCTGCAGACCGACGATGTCATGGTCTTCAAGGCCCTGATCACCATCCACAAGGTGCTTCAGGAGGGCCACCCTTCGGCGTTGCGAGACGCCCAGGCCAACGTCAACTTCATCCAGTCGTTGGCCCGAGGAAACAGCTACACTGGACCCAATCAGGGCAACCATGGATACGGCAAGCTCATCTCCGAATACGTCCGGTTCCTCATGCAGAAGCTCACCTTCCACAAGTACCATCCGGCCTTCAACGGAATGTTCGAGTATGAGGATTACATTTCTCTGCGAACCGTCAACGACCCTAACGAGGGCTACGAGGCCATCATGAACCTGATGACCCTCCAGGACGGCGTGGACGACTTCCAGCGACTAGTCTTTTCGTCGCTGCAGCGATCCCGATCCAACGAGTGCAAAATCTCGTCGTTGGTGCCCATGATCGCCGAGTCCTACGGAATCTACCGGTTCGTCACCTCTATGCTGAGAGCCATGCATGTTTCCACTGGTAACGATGAGGCTCTCGAGTCTCTGCGACAGCGATTCTACTCGCAGCACGACCGTCTGAGAGACTTTTACTACGATTGCTCTACTCTCAAGTACCTGCGATCCATTGTGACTATTCCTCAGCTTGGCAAAAACCCTCCCAACCTTCTGGAGGAGGAAGACGGTCCTGGACTCCCCCAGCGACCCAAGTCCGTGGCAGAGACTCGATCCGTGTCTCCCGAGCCTGCCCCGATTCCCGTGGCTACCCCTACACCTTCTATTCCTGCCGAGGCCCAGCCCATTGAGAACTTTTGGTCGCAGGACGCACTACTGGCCCAGCAGCAGTACGACGCTGAGCAGGAGCGTCTGCGACAACAGCAGGCCGCCGAGGAGGAGCGAATCCGACAGATGCAGATGCAGCAGCAGCAACAGTTTGAAATGCAGCAGCAGCAGCAGATGGAGGCCCAGCAGCGAGCTCAGGAGCAGCTCATGGCCGACCAGATGGCCCGACACGCTCAGGGACGAATGGCCGAGCTGGAGCGAGACATTCTGGCTCTGCGGGGCCAGTACGACCAGGACCAGCTCATGCTGGAGCAGTACGACGGTCGTGTCAAGGCTCTGGAGGCTGAGCTCAACCAGCTTCAGCAGACTGCTCACCAGAGCTCCCAGGCCAAGGATGATCTCATCGAGTCGTTGCAGCAGCAGATCACCATGTGGCGACAAAAGTACGAGACTCTGGCCAAGCGATACTCTTCTATGCGAGAGGAGTATCTTGCTCTGCTGAAGAAGCTCAAGGCCACCCAGCAAAAGGCAGCTTCGGCTAAGGAGGCCATTGAGAAGGCCGAGAAGCTCGAGCGAGATATGCGACACAAGAACATTGAGCTTGCCGATCTCATCAAGGAGCGAGATCGAGCCCGATACGATCTGGACCGGGCCAAGGGAGGAAGCAAGGAGGAGGTTGAGCGTCTGGAGCGAGATCTTCGAATGGCTCAGGACAAGCTGGCCGATAAGGACCGATCTACCGGCGCTGACTTGTCTCTGCTGCTGTCCAAGCACAACCGAGAGCTCTCTGAGCTTGAAAATGCCCTCAAGATGAAGCAGCGAGCCCTGGATGAGCGTGGAGACGACTCCGATCTGCTGCGACGGCTGGAGGAGAAGGAGATTGAGTACGAGGCTCTTAACGAGGCCTTCAACTCGCTGGCTCTTCACCAGGAGCAGCAGGGCAACAACAGCAACGGATCGACGCCTCTAGCTGCTTTGCATTCCATCATCGACGCTCTTCTTGAGTCTGGCTCTCAGCGAGTCCAGGATGCTTTGTTCGAGCTCGAGTCGCCCATGCAGGCCGGAAACCAGAACTCTACCCCCGAGTATCTGCTGTCTGTGGTTGAGAAGGCCTCCGAGTCTGCTTCTGCCTTTGCCACCTCGTTCAACAACTTCTTGGCTGACGAGACAGATGGTGACTATGCCGAGATCATCAAGACTGTCAACATTTACTCCACCTCCATGGAGAATGTTCTGTCCAACGCCAAGGGTCTTACTCGACTCGCTAAGGACGACGCTTCTGCTGACGCTCTTGTCAACTTTGCCCGAGAGTCTGCTGAGGCCACCGAGCGAAACTTCATTGGTCTGCTTTCTGAGATCATCGAGGACTTCCCTCTGGACGACAAGATGGAGCGTGTCATCACTCTCAACATGAACGTCCAGACCGCTCTGCAGCATCTGACCAAGCTGGCCGAGCGAATGGCCCCCAAGACCAACATCAACATGTCTGGCGATCTTGGCGATCTGGTGGAGCGAGAAATGTCCAAGGCTGCCGACGCCATTGCCGCTGCTTCTGCCAAGCTCGGCGATCTGCTCAAGTTCAACCAGTCTGACCCTCTCAAGTCCACTACCGACTTGCAGCTTCACGAGGCCGCCATCCAGGCTGCCCAGGCCGTTATCAACGCTATCGCTGCGCTGATCCGAGCTGCCACAGACGCTCAGAACGAGATTGTGGCCCAGGGACGAGGAACTTCTTCTAGAGCCCAGTTCTACAAGAAGAACAACAAGTGGACCGAGGGTTTGATCTCTGCTGCCAAGAGTGTGGCTGCCTCGACCAACATTCTGATCGAGAAGGCCGACGGCACTCTTCGACGAACCTCTGGTCTTGAGGAGCTCATTGTGGCTTCCAACAACGTGGCTGCCTCTACCGCCCAGCTTGTGGCTGCCTCGCGAGTCAAGGCCACCTTCATGTCCAAGACCCAGGACAAGCTGGAGGAGTGTTCCAAGGTGGTCACCTCGGCATGCCGAAACCTCGTCAAGCAGGTGCAGGAGATTCTCAACAAGAAGTTTGGCGAGCTGGACGAGCAGGTCGACTACGCCGCTCTGTCCAAGCACGAGTTCAAGACGACGGAGATGGAGCAGCAGGTCGAGATTCTCAAGCTCGAGAACGATCTGCAGGCCTCGCGAAAGCGACTCGGACAGATGCGAAAGGTCGCCTACCTTCATCAGGACGAGGAGGAGCAGATTCCTGGCCAGGAGTAAGGTGGTTATTGGTGACAGTCGCACACACACACAAATGTATGTATAACATGTATGGTAAATGAATGATATGATATGAAATATGTTATATGTATAAATATTTGAGAGTCTTCCGCTGAAGTGTCACTGCTCATGTGCATTGTTCGTACAGATAGTGTGCGCACAAACTCGTACGGTGATGACGGACTAATGAAATGGCGTGATGAAGGTGTCGATATAACTGGGGGTGTCTAGGCTGTTGCCATCATAGAAGTCTAAGTCATGATTAGAACTTGAAGACGACAATGCGTTAGGGAAGGGGCCTCGGATACCCCATGGCTGAAGCATGCTGTAGTCGTAGATGTCCTGCTGGTTGGGCGAACTTGGAGTAGGTGTCCCTATATCTTGGGCGTCTCTGTCACACTTGATGAGGAAAGGATCCACGATGTCGGGGATGTCACTGAGTGGCAAAGAAGCTGAAGATGTGCTCGACGGGGTCGAGGAAGCGTAGAAGTCAGGAGGACTAGCAAATCCAGGTGAAGAAGATAAGTCGTACTCTAGCGGCGGATTTGTCGGTTGGGCTTGGGAGCTCAATTCCAAATCTGGAGCTGGGGTTGTCACTGATAAAAGCCACGATCTAAAACCGTCGCTACGCTCTCTTGACCGGAAGTGGTCAGCGTATTTCGTCCAGATGTGCTTGTCTGGGCAAACCTTCCAAACACCTTGGAAGAGGCGAGTAATACCAATTGCATCACAGTCGATATGAGCAACATGGTAGAACATCTTGAATGCAACATGCCCATTGATCACATGCCGTTTGGCTGGTTGTTCAACTTCTTTAGCTGTGCCGTTGACGGGGATTACCCGTGATTTCATGTAGTCGAGAAGTGTCCGTAACGCGGGAAATATAGGCGGAATGGGATCTAGTTTTTCCCCGAAGCTGATTTCTGACATGTAAGAGTTGTTGTTTTCATTGACGACTGGAATGCTTTGAATCCTGAAACGGGCCATGCCAGGCTTCATCTTCTTTGGTGTTCTCGCCTTTGCCTTCGCGACCTTGTGCCCGGTTGTTTTGATCTTGACCATTGTTGTATCTATGGAGTGGGGTTGAGGAATTCTTCCTCTTCATATTTGTATTTAATATCACTCCGATCTTGCCTCATCGTGGATTACTTCATTCGGTGATGAACCCAATTTCCTCATAATTCTTTGTTCATGCGGGTTCAGCTGGGGATGGCGCTAGTCTAAACTTTGCGTTGAGCACTCAAGCCAATGTGTATAATATGGCATGCGCTTCTCGTGACTGCATTTGATCTTCTGATATAGTTAATCTTGAAGAAACACGCATTAATAGTGTTTCTCCTGGCGAAAACACCTTGGGGCTGAGCGCAAATGTCCTTGTGATCCTGAAGTCTTGAATCTGCCACATCTGTTCGTTCTTTAGTCTTGAACTTAACCTGTAAATAACTCACGTGGCTACAGTTTTTGAGTCTGTGCTGGACAATCACCTGCATAAAAGTCCTCCCTGCTCAGTGCATGAACAAAGAGCGCGCCTCAACACGTTGACTCTATCACGGGACTTCGATACCCTTTTTGCCATCAGTATAGTAATCAGGTTCCGGAGGCATTTCCACTGCTATAACACTTTATGGTTCCACAGCAATAGACTACGACACGCAATGCAGTGTTACAATACTGTAGATTCACGGTACATTCACTGTAGCCACTGCACAACAAGGGTATGCTCCCGTAACGTATTATACACTCACACCAATATGTATGTACCAGTATGTAGAGTCACAACCCTATAAACTTTGTATTAACTAAACAATCTGATGAGGGACGAACGGTTTCTTCTCCAGGAATACTTTCAACGCTGGTCTCACTTGGGACGAAGGTGCGGCTTTTTTCGATTTTTTCTTGGTCCCAGTTCGTCGCTTGTTCGCCACCCAAGATCTAACGAAGCTCACCTTCTCCCCGATCTGTTCGGCAATGAACTCAATCTGCGACACGCTGGGATGGTGGTCGTAAGGGATAGCATTGAACCATTCCCACAACTCACTCAGTTTCCGCACCTTCTTCAGCTTTTCAGCATCAATGGCATCAGAACCTCCTTGTTGAGCCAGAATCTCAAGCTCAATGTCGAGGCGCTGTTCAAGGAAGAGTTTGTGCTGCTGGAACTCGTCCCTAAGAGCAGTGGATCTTTTCCCGAAGTACGCAGCCAAGATGTGGATAATGCTGCCATCGGCATCTGAGGTGTCGTCAATCTTGACATTTTCCACGATCTGGAGACCCTCTTTGCAGAGGTCGAGCAGCTGACCGGTGCAGTCTTTTGTCGCATGTTTGGTAACCCAGTTGTAATGGGAGATGGTCTTGAGCAAGGTGATGAGTCGCTGTTCCTGATCCGTCATTGATCTCATCTGGTCAAACGGACCGAGTTCATCCGCGCTTGTATCTCTGATGAGCCAGAGAGGGACCCTCAGCGTGGTGGCCTCATATTTGGGGTGCTTGAATAGTAAGTAGTAAAGATCGCACGAGTTGTCGGTTAGTTTGGAGAGATATTTGTCGATGTAATGGTGTCGCAAGTCGGCAGGGGTGATTTCTTCACCTTTATCGTTGACCACTCCAGGTATTTTCTGCGAAAGACTTAGCTGGGGTTTGGCATTCCAATCAATGCCCCCACTTCCCACTGAGGCAATCCACAAGGCCATATCCTGCTGTTGTGGGAAAAACGGGTCAAACGACATCAGGTCTTGGTCATCAAAGATGTCTTTCTGAAAGTCGAAGAGGCTAGAGGTGGATGTTAGAAATGAGGTGTCTTGAGAGCTGTCAGTGGTCATACACATCATGGCATTGTCGTCCAGCTCCTCTGGGGAGAAGTCGAAATTGAGGTCATCCTCGTTGAAGAGAAGGTCTTTCATTTTTGGTGGCAGTGAGAAGTGTAGAATAGAAGTGGACGAGTCAGAGAACCTGTCAATACTATATATTCGGACCTCCACTTTTCAGTGATAAAGGTGGAGATATTGATGTTACCTAAATGGGACAGTGCTAACAATGAATCTGACCGGTCGTGCATCCATCACTGATGATCCCACTTGTTACATAATGATGTTGACACAGAATGGGGACGCTCCATAGCCACGAATGGGCCACTTCTTACCAGCCACTGAAGTATTATTTCCACTGGAAGAAGTTGCACCGCGTAGTGGTATCATCCTGGGAACCCTTCTGATCCGAATCCGGCGCCGTTTTGGAGTTGGAGTCGCCGACGAGCTGCAGCGAATGGTTCTGGCCACAAACCCAAAAGTGTTTACCTTGGTTGGGACCCTTTTTGCGGGTTGTTCTGAGGACTGCGGGGAGATTGTGGGCGCAATTTGGGGCTGGTTTTTTCTTCATGATTTTGGACCATTGAGATGCGACCTTCTCGGCCTCTTCTGCACGTTCCACAATGTCCTCGTACTCGTATTCGGCGGGCTGTGGTAAGTCGGTTTTCGCAATTAGACCCTTCTTTTCATCTCTCCTATTTTCTCCCTCTTCAGCTTGAGTCGCATGCGCAGCTGCATCAGAACTTAGATTGGTGCTGTCAATATCTGGAGGGGTGCTCTGCACATCGGAGATGCAAGTAGATACGACGACGTTTGGCTTTTGGAAAAACGACGAGATGGCCGCTTGTTTTTTAGCGGCTGTTTTGGGCGACGATTTGGGCTTGGACACGCCCTTTGTCGGTGGCGTTTGGGCCCGGAACATGGACATGACCGATCCGGCCTGCACAAACTGCTTGTTGGTCTTGTGGAACAGTTTGGGGCGTGTTGGGGCTGACACTGGTTCCGTCTGCATTTTTTCCTGGTTGGCTGCGCGTTGAATACCACACGTATTCTCCTCTTGGCACGCGGTGGAAGCTCGCACATCTGCATAAACGGGACAATGATCTGAGCCTTCCAAGTGGGGCAGAATATCTGCATCCTCCACATGCAATCCTTTTGAGGCCAAGACGTAGTCGATTCTAGACCCAAAGTTACCCGGCCGATAATTCATCATGACGTTCCAACAAGTGTACATGTCGGGTCGGTTGGGGTGTCTGTCACGGCACGAGTCTTGTAACAGGTCGGGAACGAGTCTATGGAAGACACGTCGGCCGATTTTCGCTTCTCTCCAGCTCTTGCATTGTTCTGGATTGAGTCTCTCAAACGTGTCCACAAACCGTCCTTCGTCCTTATCTCCAAGAGAGGGTAGAGTGATCTGTTTAGCCCTGTGGAGAGCCTGCATTCCCTCAGCTGAGTCATACAGCTCTCTGGCCACATTAAGATCTCCCATGACCACCACTTGTCTTCCAGCCTCAATCAGGAGACTGATTCGTTCCTCCAGCAGCCCAAAATAGTCGTCTCTGTATGCGTCACGTTCCTCACCTTCTGTGGCGGTACTAGGACAATAGAGGCCAAAGAGAACACAAAAGCCGAGATCCAGAAGGATAGATCGCCCCTCTGAATCGACCTGGCGTAGTCGCTGGGGATCGTATCCCGATTCCGGATAACTGCCAATACAGCTCTTACTGGCTCCATCTCTTTCTTTTTGCCTCTCATACAGTTGCTGGTAGGTGAGTCCCTTTTTGGAGTCTGGAGACACCAGTTGACCTGTAAGACCCTCCTCAGCCTTGAGAACGTTAATTCCTTGCTTCACGTAGATGACCACGCCACTGTAGCCCTTTTTTGTGTTTGAAAAGGACCAATATGAATCGTAGCCAGGAACAAGGGCATGTTCTCGTTTCAGCAAATGAGGCTGGAGCTTTGTTTCTTGCAGACAAATGACGTCGGCCTCCAGGACCCCAAACATGTGTTCGAACGATCGCTGCTCATTCCAGGGATGGTAGCTCAGCACGTTGTTGATTCCGCAGATGTTGAACGTGACGAACCTCATGTGGCGACTGGTCGTGCATGTCAAGTGTGTAATGATGATCGCTGGATCACGGAGGTTAGAAATATAGAGTTTGGCAACTTGGGTTTATCGATCGTGATCGTGATCACCAGAAACGTGTTCCCAAATATGGCCGTCACTAGTATGATGTAATTGCTCTGAAATCAGCCGTGTGGCAATTGCTCCACTTTGACTGCATACAAAGACTTGCATACACCGCATCTTTCTGATTACATATGACTGGTCAAATGGGGCTGACTGATCCACTCCTCACATGATCCACCGCAAAAGGTAAAAGATAGAGGCTGAAAAGTGACCTTGGGTGAATGGTGAACATACTGGTCGATAATCGAGGATCAGAAACTGCTGGGTCTAATGAACGGGTCGTTTCATTTTGCTCCCTCGACGAGATTGAACCGATACCAATGAGAATTATTTTGGGGCTGATTTCCTGTTGTGCTGATTTAGTTACGTGATTAGTTAGTCTTAGCTTGCTTCTTCTTTGGGTTTTAACAATGAAGCTTCCTCCCCCAAGTAATCGTGAAAACTCCCAACAAAGCCCGCCACGGAGATCAGATTATGAGCTTCCCACAGGTTATGAGTAAATTATTTCCCGTGGCGATGATAATGAGAAAAGTGAGAATTACCAGCATCCCGAGAACTCCACCTTCAGTCACAATCCGTTTCACCCTTCAGAAAACGGCCTTTCATCACGCTATACATCCCAACGGTTATTGAACATGGCGTGAATAGCAATAGAGAAAATAGAGGTATGTCCAAAAGTATGTTGCGGTACTCTGATTGACACAGGGGTGGTACCAATCAATTCCCCTAGTCCTCCTGAGTCGATTGCAACATTCATATCAGCAAAACCCCCTCTACAACCCCCTCAAATACTGTCTCACCACCCCCACACCTTTCTCCGCCCTCCAAACCCTGATTTAAAGCCAACCCTATATGTGACGTGGGGGTCTGAGCCGTTCATCGCACACTGATACGATGTGCAGTAGCGACTAGAGAGTGACGTGATAACGTCAATTGAGAGATTGAGTCATTAGTTGGCACATCCCTTTGTGTCTGATCTCTCTTACCCTGCCTTTTGTACCATCCCATTTGTTCCTCTCACTCATTCTTGCTATCCACACCCACCCCACCTTACCCTGTGTTCAACTCGCGTGTCTACTTATACAGTGGTGTTTTCCCTTCCCTTCACCCTTCAGTGTGTGTGCCTCCATTGCGTGCTCCCAGCTATCTTCCAATCACCATGTTTTATCAGCGTTTGCGGGGAACCTTATCAGCTCTCCACCAGAGCCTTTATAGACCCGTGTCCGCTGCAACTTTGTGTCGCCGTTACAACTCAACCCTCTCTTCTTCTTTCAACAACATCCACGCACCCTCAATCATGTCCTTTGGAGATAAAGCTGCCGCCCGACTTGCGGGCAAGACCGTCTTTGTGACCGGAGCCTCTTCCGGTATTGGCCAGGCCACCGTTCTCGCTCTGGCCGAGGCCGCCAAGGGCGATCTCAAGTTTGTGCTTGCTGCCCGACGAACCGACCGGCTGGAGGAGCTCAAAAACAAGCTGGAGGCCGACTACAAGGGCATCCAGGTGCTGCCCTTCCAGCTGGACGTGTCCAAGGTCGAGGAGACCGAGAACATTGTGTCCAAGCTGCCCAAGGAGTTCGCCGAAGTGGATGTGCTCATCAACAACGCCGGCATGGTCCACGGCACCGAAAAGGTTGGCTCCATCAACCAGAACGACATTGAAATCATGTTCCACACCAACGTGCTCGGTCTCATCTCTGTGACCCAGCAATTCGTCAACGACATGCGAAAGCGAAACAAGGGAGACATTGTCAACATTGGCTCCATTGCAGGCAGAGAGCCCTACGTCGGAGGAGGTATCTACTGTGCCACCAAGGCCGCCGTGCGATCTTTCACCGAGACTCTGCGAAAGGAGAACATTGACACCCGAATCCGAATCATTGAGGTCGATCCCGGAGCGGTGGAGACCGAGTTCTCTGTGGTGCGATTCCGAGGAGACAAGTCCAAGGCCGACGCTGTCTACGCCGGAACCGAGCCTCTGGTTGCCGACGACATTGCCGAGTTCATCACCTACACCCTTACTCGACGAGAGAATGTGGTCATTGCCGACACTCTCATTTTCCCCAACCACCAGGCTTCTCCTACCCATGTCTTCCGAAAGAACTGAGATGAGAAGCTATAGCTGATAGATCGCTGATAGAGTGGGGGAGTAATTAGACTGGAGGAGTCATATAAGTCAAGATGATGTTATTAATAGTACTCTGTAGTCAGTCTAGAGACTGAGGTGGATTCAATTGACAGGTAAGAGATCAGATTTCGTTCAATTGAGCGTATGTAGAACTATCGCCCTCTCACTCGATCTCTGAGTCAACAGATCACCAATCTCATGTACAGCGGCTAAAAGTGCATATTCGAAACAGATCTCGAGATTGTCAGATTGCCAGCTTGTCGAGATTGCCAGATTGTCCAATCTTCTCTTGCAACTGTCCAATCATCTCTCGAACCCTACTTCCCTCGGTCTCCTCGACATGTCCGTCGCGTGCCTTTACCCCCACGCTTATCTCCTATCTCTGTTATCGTTATCACCGTGTTGTGCAGGTGCATAAAACGACCACGAGAACTTAGCAGAACACCGGGATGGACGAAAACAGGCAGCAAATGGCCGATAGCAAAAATATGACACCGTTCGGACGGCAAAAAGTGATATCCGTGAGATTCGAACTCACGCCTCCGAAGAGACCAGGAAATTCGTCAAGGTGTTAGCCTTAACCTGGCGCCTTAGACCGCTCGGCCAGGATACCCGAAATTTTGCTTCGAAAAAAGTGAACTTTCAATATACTCTACCGAATAAGTCACGTGTCCCCGTCTCTAAACACACGAGTCTGGGATGCTTGTTGCGTAATATATAGCTAAATGCATTTCCCTTGAATCAAAAACCCCGCATAATCGGCGCATCTTAGACGTACGCTTGACAGAATCGCTGCGAGAACAGAGAGGATAGTAATGGAATATTGTCCATCACATCGAAATAATGCTGAATGCTTGATAAAACTGATGTCACGTGATTTATTCAACAGTCTCCCCCCATCTCAGAATGCGTGGTACACTCAACTACATACTAAACGAGTAACTATAGCTAGCACGTCGATCAGCCACATGATCAATATATCACTTTAGCGGCGTAACAAGTGGATTGACGGGCCATTAATTAAATAGCCTCCGCGGGGTATATTCCGGTGGCTTGAAATATATCGGAATACTACCTCCTCCTATCTTTACCAATCATTGACCATGTTTTTGGCTGATGGTGATCACAGAATCCAATAGCTTCAACCTTGTAGATGTTTGTCTTTTCTCCACATTTTTGCTCCATCACAAAGTGGTTGCGGCCGTTTTTACTATGGAAGGAGGAATAAATAATGGTGTCATGTGATGAGGGAGAAAATTCTCTCTACAACGACATATTGAACGTCCTCATCTTCTCTCTGCACGACACCCTCCAATACAATGTTTTATCCCTGCCGCAAGCCACAAATGACAAAGCTGAGATTACAAGCCACCAAGCCACACTCCACATTGATCTCGACAATGAAGCCACCTTTCGCGGTTTCAAACCATGATAGCACGACCTCCAGCCCGGTATATATACCATGAGCGGTAGATATGTGCCTCTGGACAGCAACTACGAAATGACTATCATTGAAGAGAGGAGTGTGGGTGCTTCCAGTTCTTCAGCCGACGAGTACAGTCTCAGTGGTTTGAGCGACGACACAGGTCCGTCTAGTGCCAAGATTGACAAGAATGGACACATCACTGAAGTGGCTGAGATTGCTGAAGTGACGGATGTGTCTCTGCCTCCTCCCGAGGAGAAGAAGAAGGGCTTCACATGGGCCAAACTTCTATGGGACTCGGCAGACAAGAGTCCGGCTGAGAAGCGGTTGCTGCTCAAGCTGGACTGCTTTCTGCTGTCGTCAGTCATGCTGGGATACTTCATCAAGACTCTCAATCAGATGAATATCAATACAGCCTACATCAATGGTATGAAAGAGGAGTTCAATCTCAATGGAAGTCAGCTCAATTACCTCCAGACACTCTGGACAGTTGGTTACATTGTTGGACAGATCCCCAGTAACCAGATTCTGCAACGAACCAGTGCCAGGTACTACCTTGGTTGTCTAGAACTCATCTGGATGGCTCTTACTTTTCTTACCCTCACCTGCAACAACATCCACTCTCTTTATGCTCTCCGATTCTTTGTGGGACTGACAGAAAGTGGTTTCTTTCCCGGAGTGGAATACCTGCTTGGATCATGGTACAACAGAGACGAGCTGACCAAGCGATCTTCTCTCTTTGCTGTTTCAGGAGTGGCAGCTGGTATGGTCACTGGATACCTGCAAGCAGCCATTCTTCATGGCCTTGAACACACGTCTATCGCTTCGTGGAAATGGTTGTTTGTGTTTGACGGTATCATTTCGTTCCCCGTCGCTCTCTACACCATGCTGGTCAACCCCAACACCCCCGAAACAACCACCAGTTGGTACTTGACGCCAGAAGATATTGCTATAGCTCGTGAGAGAAGACGACGAGTAGGTGACCTGGAACACAAGAAGGAACCTATCAAAGACGTCCTCAAACGGACCTTCTCAACCTGGCACATCTACGTCTTTCCCCTGGTCTTCCTGTGTTATAACAACACCTGTTCAGCCAGCTCTCAGCCGACCATGATCTCTTGGCTCAAGTCTGAGGGATATACACCTACAGAATACAACGTGTACCCTACTGCTGTGGCTGGAGCCGGTATTGGAATCACTTTGATTCTAGCTGTGGTCTCTGACGCCTTCAACGGTCTCAACTGGCCGTTTGTGGCTGCCTACTTTGTCATCCAGATTCTCGGGTCAGCTCTACTATCCTACTGGAACATTTCCAATGGTGCCAAGTGGTTTGCCTACTTTGCTGTGGGAGTTCCAACGGCCTGGGGACAACCCATGATCTTCTCGTGGCTCAACAGAACTCTGTATCATGACTACCAAAAACGAAACCTCGTTGTCAGTATCACCAACACTCTGGCGTATGTGACTGGAGCCTGGGTTCCTATTCTGGTTTGGAACGCCAAGGATATGCCCCGATACCAGATTGGTTTTACTTACAACTCCTGCTTGGCGGCTGTGGGTCTCGTTCTGACTGGAGTAGCTACTTTCTTGTGGAAGAGGGATGGCCGAAAAGTTCTGATAGTGAAGGAGGTTTAGAATCTACAAGTAGAGTATTTATTGATCAAGTTTCACCTGTTTTGTCATATGAAAATGTCTTTTGTGTATCTCTGTCTATGAATGTAGGCGGTCACTCTCTTCCGTCCTCATCAGCGTCCTTGAGATAGTTGACCACACTCTTGTTGAAGGCCTCAATGTTGTCAAGGTAGATATGATGACCAGCCTCAGCCACAATCTTGTAGTGAGCAGGACGACCCAGCTTGTTGAGCCGCTTGGCAGCCTCGTGGCCTGCAGAAGTGTTCATCCAGTCATTCTCTCCATAGACCCAGAACGTGGGACACTTGATCTGAGTGATTCGGTCAATGAGAGGAACACGAGCAATGCAGAAGGGAGCCATGAGTCGTGTCAAACCTCGCTCTCCAGATGCCTTACCAGCAAAAATACGGTAGGCATAAATATGCATAATGTCTCGCTGCTCGGTGGGCAGCTGCTGGAACCGAATGTAGCTCCAACGGGCCACCAGCTTGGGGCCCATAGGTCCAGCAATTCTAACAGCTCCAATGAAGGAGTAATGCGACTGCCACATGTATGCCAGCCACTTGTTTTGTTCCCGTCGTTTCTCGAGATCGGCTCCTAGATGGACATCAATCTGGTTCTCGGACACGACGGGCTTAAGCGAGGAGAAGATGTCGTCGGGGATATCGTCAAATTCACCAACTTCGAACTCTCTCCCAGGATGGGGTGTTTCCTGAGACACAGCAGAGTCCTCGCCTGTAGGCTGAGTTCCCAGGTTGGGGTCGTCGGAAGGAGCCTCTGAAGTCTGGGGAGTATCAGGAGACTGCTGGGAAGTGGCAGATCCAGAACTTGTTCCAGAACTTGAGGGCCTTTCGTTGCTAGATGGCGTTCCAGTACCGTCACTACCCTTGGAGACGACTCCGTCCAGAGAGACTCCATTGATGTGTTCCACTCCAACGGGAGACACCAGGATCAGCCGTTCGACTCTGTGAGGGTACTTCATGGCGTAGATGGAAGCAATGTATCCTCCGAGTGAGTGTCCCAGAAGCACAAATCGCTCCAGGCCCTTCTTTTCTCGCCACGCCTCCAATCTGGACAGATACCATTCTTCTGTTTCTGCCACCATTTTTCGTCCGTCAGGATCATCTTTATGCTGGGTGATGTCGAACGTTTCTCGAGTAGATCGGCCCATTCCGGGGTTGTCCAGAACATGGACATTCCAGCCTGGCAAGCTGCTGATAGCGTCCAGGTTCTCAAACCACAAACCCATACCTGTACCCCAGCCATGTAGCATAACTAAGGTCCTGGAAGACGACGATTCGTAGGTGGGCTGCTCAGTGTTGGTGATGTGGAAGTCATTGATGTAGACGTTCTTTTTGACCTCAGTCTCGCAGACCTCGGCTTTTCGTTTCCCGTCCGACTCGGGAAAGAAGGGAAGCATTGAGAGTACCTTGAACTCAGCCTTCTCGATGCTGTCGGCGAAAAAGTACTGTTTGAACGACTCCGTCACACTCAGCGGATTGGCCTTGTTGGGCACCTTGAGTTCCCGTCGTTCCGGAGTGATCGGGGTGTCGTTTACTTGTTGTGTAGTGGGCATGGTGGTGGTGGTTGGTGGTTTAGTGACACAGACGGTGTCGGTTAGTCAGGTGAGTGTGTAGCTGCGAGTGTGTGTCAGTTGCACAATGTTTGTGTTAGTGTCAGTGTAGCCCCTGCAATTCAATCTCGGTGGCAATCTCCGATGAAGTATACCTCTGGTGGCAATTGTCTCAGTGGTGCGTTGCTGTGTCGTATCGATTCAGCGGTGATATGATCCAGTTTGGGGTAGTGACTGTTTGTGAAGAGTCAAGTGGTGGTCACGCTGTAGTCAAATGACGATGAAGGCAAGTTGCTTGTAATCAAAGAAGACTGAAATCTTGTAGGCCAACTCTCAACCACAAATGTCGCGTGGATCTCATGCAAACGCCGCTGACCACCATTGCTATCTGAACTCTGATGAAATTAGCCTTGCAGAACAGAGCCGAGGTACAAGCACCGAAACGGTTCTAGAACGGCCGGAGATGGTGGGCGTTGTAGATGTGGGAGATGTATTTATGTGACTGTCTAGGGTGAGCAAAACTACAAGTAGCTGTTCCATCACACTCACTCGGTCACATGATTGGCTTCGCCAGACACACAACAAAAACTCACCGCTCAAACCGGTCATTATTGGCTTCCCAAAAACCGAGTCCCGAAGATCATATGCAGGGAAAGTTTAGCCCCGATTTCGAAATTGCGGTGATTGAATGGAAGGGGTATGGAGGCAGAAATTTCAGGAGATTTGACAGAGTGGTTACGAGTACAACTTGGAGACGCCGCAATTGGGTGGATCGGAGCTGTCAAACCAGCCGTCAGGTTCGTTGACTAGGGTCTAAGTCTCCCTCCTTGTGGTACTTGTATGCACATACACTTCAAATACTTATCTACAGTACAACCTCTCAAGGTCAACCTCCAATGATACTTATAACATCCATTTTTCTATAATAACCGCTTGATGGACTCATACGTTCCACCGTATCTACTGCCAAGTAGAGTAAATGTCCCAGAAGTAAAGGAAGGCGTAAATGATAAAGGCAACGGCGCCAACCAGAGTAATCTGCTGGATGGACACCCGCTGGGCAAGCAGCTTACCGCCAATGATAGCCACAGAAGTGCAGCAGGCATGGCCAATGACTCCACCAAAGACAACGGGCCAGAAGTTGGATCCAGCGCCCATGGCAATGGTGCTGATCTGCGATCGGTCGCCCCACTCGGCCACAAAGGTCATGACAAAGATCTGAACCCAAGCTGGCGACAGTACCAGACTGGCCAGGTTGGAAAATCCGCTGGAAATGTCGGCGAGCGACTGCTTGATGGTGGGCTTGGAGGCCTTTCGGATATCGAACGAGTATCCCTGCTCTCCGAGGCCGTCATCGGTGATACCAGGAGCGGAGTTTTGTCGTCGAAGGGTGGTCTCTCCAGAAGAAGAGGTGGATCCCTCCTCAAGATCTCGGTTCTTCTCGTTCAGCTCAGACGCCTCAATCTCGGACTCGACCTCAGCCATCTCCTCCTTGATAGACACTCCCTCCATGTTGGTGGCTTCATGCAGGAGTCGGATTCCAAACACGAGGAACAGAATACCAGCAGCAATGGCAACGACACGAGGGGAAACGAAAATGAGGAAGGCCTGGCCCAGAAGAGCAGACAGAACGGTCATGAGAGCCAGCGACGAGAAGGCCGCCGAGAAGATGGTGAAATGCGAGTGTTTGGAGGCCATGATGGCGGCGAGAAGGAAGGTCTTGTCGCCAATCTCGGATGTGATGATCATGGAGAAGGCCATGACAAAGGTGTGCCACTTGTCGTCATCCACGGGAGTCTCTGTCACGGACGAAGAGGAAGTGGTGGTCTTCTTAGTGCTGGTGGTAGTGGAAGAGGAAGAGGATGAAGAGCCAGAAGAGCCGGTGGCGTCGTTGGCAGGCTCAGTGACACCCACAACGGCAGCCACTCGGTCCTCCTTGGCTCGCTCGGCCGCGTCCTTGGCAATATCGACCTCGGCTTCGCTCTGGCCAATGTTGTTAGGGTCGTAATCGTTGATGACGGTGGGCTGTTTATCGGTGACGGTTTTGGCAGGCTTTGCGGGCTTACCGTTGACGTTTTTCGCGCCGGTCTTGGCACTCTTTGCTGCCTCAGAGCCCTCGTCATCCTCTCTCTCGTGATCCTCCACGTCGGGGCCTCCCTGAGCCACAAACTTGTCGCTCTTGTCCACGTCTCCACCGTACCGTGCAGCGTAGTCCTTGGGCGCCGTCTTCATGGCATGGTCGTCCTGTTCCAGGTTGGCCGTGGTGGCGGCTGCCAGGGTCAGCAATGTGAGGGTTGTGATGGTTGAGATTTTCATTGTGAATGTGGTGTGGTGTATGTGGTGTCTGTGGTGTAGATGTGGTGTCTTGTTAGTGTGTCGAACAGTGGGTGGCGTATCTGTTAGGCCGTCTGTGTCGTCTGTGTCGTCTCTGTCGATACTGCGATGTATCTATCACAGTCTGTGTTGGTCTTTGTCAGTGGCAAACTCTTGTGCTTGCTGTTGCGCTTTCCCTGTGATCTAGTGTATGGGGGAAAGAACAGGGACGAGGTACCGGGGGGGTGTTTGTGTCGGATGAAGTGAAGCTGTCGTCTAGTGTCGTCTGCTGTGTAGCCGTCAGTTTAGCTGTCTGTGTAACGGTCTATGATGTATTGCCGGAAACGTATCGCCTGATCTATGAGGCAATGGTGTGGTTGCGTCTGGGGGCGTGCGTGTCGCTGGAAGTCGTCGAACTCGGCTGTCAATCTGATCTACAGATTGGAGGGGGAACGAGGAGGAGGTTGCGTGCTTGGCGAAGAGCGAGAGACGTGCTATAAAACGTTGCACTGGACGTGTCAAAAGAGGTTGCAAAAATTAACCTCAGTAGGTTGCGTGTGTGTAAAGTAGAGTTGGGTGTGCATAGGGCAGTAGCGGCTGGAGTTATACGAGGGGGTAAACTAGTGGTTGTGGTTGGATTAAGGCCAGAAAAATTGAAGCATCTACATAACTGACCCTGGTAAGCTGATTAGAGCACTTTCCAGCTTAAAAAAACTACTCAAACCTCCGTTAATAGCCCTGCCTTCCCTCCAGCACTATAGTCTAGCCACGCGTTAAAGTTGAGAACGACGTTGGGAGATAGGCAGGGAGACATAATGGTTGTAAAGTGTGTGTTTGAGAACGAACTGCGATTGCTGACCAATGTCAGGTGGCTTCGTCAGTAGCGTGGTTTTGTGTCTGACGTGGTGAGACGGTTGTTTGTTCTCAAGCAGCCACTGATGTCTTCTTATCTCAGTAGCCAGAGCGATTTATCTACACAACACGACGTCCAAAAGACGGCTTCTCAACGACAGCTCCTTCTCTTCCAGCGTAGCTACGACTGCATACCATACTGTGCATATTGTGTGTACTCCCTCCCATTCCCCTCATCGGTTATTTTTAGCACTATTATAGGCACACACCCATGAAGACATGTGGATGAAGGGCAACACAACAACATAGAGCTCTTGCTTGGCTACGACTTCACGAACCTCAAGATAACAAACCTCACATCTCTTATCTCACAAATAAACCTGAAACATCCGTATAGAACATGTGGCTTTGGCAACCACTAGAACTATCGCCTATCATCTTTATCACCATCATCAATAGCTTGCTATAACTCATCGCTCCATGTTGTACTTTAGCTATACGACCACACAATGGTCCATACTGCTCAATGATGCATACAGCTAAACAGAAACATCCATTAGAGGCAGTGCCAATACTTGCGCCCACTAAAACGGACGTTTCCGGATGGTGTATACGCGGCACTCTGAAAAGATGCGCAAACATGGTCTGAGGATGCGTCTCCGGCTCTTGGTATCCGCTCAAACACTCCCGAAAGCGTAACGCCTCAAAGCAATATTATTTCATCTCCGTCGGGTCTGCTGCTGCTAACAGCTGGGTGGTGAAAAATATACCAAAATTCAATTCCAGAGGTGTTATCTGAAACATGTCGGCGCTGTAGAATATTATTGAGAGCGGGTAAATCACGTGACCTGTGTGCATACACTCTGGTCACGTGGCCCTCTTACGTCACGTGACCAACATCACCATCGCTCCATTGGCTGACTAACAAACATGTCTTACTGGCTGCTGTGCCTGCAGACACACGCAGATAGGCAGGGGTAGATCCTTGCACACGACGCGCAGGAGTGGAGGTTGAGATGAAACGGGTTAGTCAGCAGATGTCACGTGGTTGGTGGTGTTGTTTGACGAGCGAGGGGTTCTGTTAGACTATACTTGGCTATTTGCACCCTGAATGAGTGATTTCGTTGGGTTTCGGGAAGCTCAACAAAACAGCTCAAGTATGACACCACACCCCAACTATGTTTAACTAAAGAGCGCATGGAAAGGTGTCACCCCGTTCTCCAACGATTTAAAGACCGTTGACGCCAGCATCCTCAAACCTTTCGTACAATAGACTTGAGCTGCTCCCTACGCCTCAGTGGGCCACTGATACTCTCCAGTCGTTCCACATCTCTCGTCCTCATCTTGTCACTTCATCATGTCTAATAAATACTATATACAATCGTCGATGCAGGTGTGCTATCTGGACCATCTAATACTCAACTTCGTTTGATATTCCCATGCTTGTCCATTCCATGTAACTGCTCTATGTCGAAACAGAACATGTCGTCTAGCCGTTGACAAGCTACCCGTTACGCAGCTCGCCCTGGCTCACCCCCGTTAATCATTCAAAGCACTCAAAATAGCCTCCTCCAACGCACTCGCCGAAACCCCCTCCAAATCGGTTGACGAAAACAAATGCGGATCGGTATTCGTCGTAGCAGTTCCACTTGCAGCATGACTAATCTCCACCCGCGGATCACTCATATGATCCACAGTGGCAAAAACAGCGTCGTCAGTCGGCGAAATCACCAGACTCTTTTCACGTGACTTGCTGAGACTCGGAACCGACGAGTTGGAGTGAGAGTTTGCAGACGTGGACGAGTTGGAATGGTCTCGAGACGCAATGTTGACGGCATTGACGTCACGTGTCTCGGGAAGACTCGCGTGAGCTAACTTGTCCATCCAGTGGCGTCTTTGTGTATCGTCCTCCAAATGCTTTCCCTTCTTGTCGTACAAATGACACGCCAATTGCAACAGGTGGACCACAGAAACGTGGTATGAGAGAGCCGTCTTGTGCCAGTCTATGGGTGCTTGTGAAACGAGCTTAGAGATGAAGTCGGCGAGCTGTTTGTCGCTGAGCGCGGTTGCCGGGGTAACGGGATCTTGAAACCCGTTGCGATTGAACGGAAACCGGAGATATATGGTCGGTTTCATGCTGATGCTGATGTGCTGTACTGGTGATGTCTTGGGTTTGGTTTGGTTGGCGTTAATTTTGGGTGGTTTGATAAGGTTGAGATTGTGGTTAGGTGGGAGCTTATTTGAGGGAGAGGGGTGTGGAAGTACTCATTCAAGGGTGTTTTCGTGTGGTAACAATGTAGTTTTTATTGTTGTGTCTAGCACAAGCCATATGAGTAGCTAACATGTCTTTCCTGATTCTTTATAGCTGCTCTCAATCACGAGTTGAATGTGCTGTTGTGATCAGTATACATAAGGAGATGCACAGATCAAGGACAAGATCTAGCGATTCTGAATATTTGGCGACAATAAAAGAGTCTCCGTAGTAACTCCACCCATGATATCGTCTATCGGTAAAGTCCACATATCTTCACCTATCTCATATCCGCGACAAACCTCTTTGATCACAACTTTCGACCTGCAGAGGACCTTACCTAAACGATCACAACAAGATGTAGAATGGTCTGCTGGGTTTGGTAATTTGTACACATACTAATTGAGACCTATAGAGTCCAGAAATCACGCTCTCACTGCTATATTCGCTGATTTTTTTCGCCTTTTTACACATGCAATATCCCCAGACCAGGCCGGGTCCAACGCACTGATGTGGTGGCTCAATGGTAGAGCTTTCGACTCCAGTCTTCTCTTGGTTGTAATCGAAGGGTTGCAGGTTCAATTCCTGTCCATGTCAAGTTCTCTGAACTGGCAGTGGAGGAAACAATGTGGGTTTAAGTCCCATAGCTTCAGCTGATCAGTGTATTTTTTGGCTCATCGGAGAGTTTTGCTTACTAAGCATGAAGAGTGGTGGGGATTGTGTGGGCTGGTTTTGAGGAGGTTGCGAAAGGGCCCTAAAACGAGAAGAGTGAGTCATGTCGTCACTATATATTGGTTTCGGACTATTCGGTGTTATCACCCCCAGTTTGATTGCATTTTATCGAGTAAGTTTGGACAAAATAGTCATAAATGCATAATCTATATATAAATAAGCGAGAGGAAGGCATCCTCTCTATATAAGTGCAAGCGGAACCATTGAAGGTCTGCCATGAGCACATTGGAACGGAAGCTTTGTCTTTAGCAGGTTTTCGACCATTGTATGACACTCTTCCACAGTAAGCTCGTCGCCAAACTTGATGGCATTTCGACATGCTAGAGAAGCAATGAGCTGCTGCAGTAGCGGAGGCACGGCTCTATCAGACCCTCCGTTCTCCAGAGTGTCCAGGTACTCTTTAATACCCACATCTAATTGATAAGGGTCCATTTCACGAGCTAAATGAGGGACATGGTTCAGGTACCCTCCGTCAAAATGAAAACCCCATTTGTTTAGCACTGTCTGGTGCTTCAGAAGATGCTTCATGTTTAGAGAGAGATGCAGAGGCACAATCTCTGTAGTTTGAGACACACCATCTTCAGCATCGTTTATCAGATCCGAGGTGATCTTGTCAGTGAGAATCCGTTCATCTGCGGCATGTTGATCGACACAGATTAATGTCGGGGACTCCAGATTGGCCATGATCAGAATGAACCGTTTCTCAAGCTGACAGATCGTTCTGAACTCCTTAAAGCGAGTTAGAGTGGTGTTTACCGTAGTCGTCGTTGTTGTCGATTCTCCACCAGATGTATCTCCAGAACTATCACATCCTCCAGAGAAAGAAACCAACGTGTTGTTGTCCATGTTCACAGACACAGGGTCTCTGCCTCCAGCGTCTCCTCCTTCACTTCTCATCCTCACAGCCTTCCTTGGTCTGGAAGCACACTCAACACTCCTACTTCTCTTATGACCTCTTTCATTGCTTGCCAGCCACTCTTCCACCAGCTCCAGAACTAGTAACTCTTGACTGAGACCTTCCTGAGCGTAAGAATCCACCAACAACACATAATTGAAACGAGTCAAACACTTTTCAAGCCGCTTCATGGAAATGGGAGACCCGTTGTAAAGAAGAACCTGGACAGCTTTGAGTCCACCCCCTCGAATACCTATTGCTCCAGTGATAGTCATGTCACCTGATTCGTCTTCTGACCCTGAATCACGTGACGCCATCCTCCCCAACTCAACCCTCCTACCAAAACACTTGTAATACTCAAGCATATCAATACACCTATCAACAATTGAGTCAGAAGGAACCAGTTCCAATTTCACCTGATTAGGAGATACCAAGGTCACGTGAACACGAGGAAACCGCAGAATCTCCACCCAAACACCGAAAATGATCAACTCATAATCTTTTTGCTGAAGAGCATACTTGCGCTTGACAGGAATGTTGTAAAACAGTGAAGAGCAAGTCACCAGTGTTCCTTCAGATCGAAGAGAACAATCTGTGACGGTTCTCACGTGACCCTGAGAAGCGAGATGCTTGTCCCCTGACTCAACGGTTACCACGGAAACGGCCCCCAACAAGTCCAGGGCTGCAGAAGTGTGTTGCATGTCCGGCAATGGTTTGCCATTGTCCTCAACAGCAAAACCAAGTTGTGGGAGCACAGAGATGGTCACGTGACTTGAATCCCGTGATATACTGTTGTTCAGTAATCCGCATATGAATTCCGCTCGGTTATAGATTGATCCAGCAATGATATCTCTGCTTTGATCGGGTATTCTTCGTATCATGGGATTTGGGGAGGTGGTTAAGATGTGGAGAGGCGAAGTAGAGTTTGTTAGCTCGATTAGGGTGGGATTCGAGGTAGGGTTAATTCGGCGTTGTAGATGGTATGGAGGTGAAAAAAATTGCAAGTGTATTGAACATGTGGTCAGAACCAAGTGAAACTTTCCCCTGTCTCTCTACGACTACCGAATCATGAATTGAAGGCACTGTCTCAGGTCACTCTGTTCACGTCTCTCCCTCACCATTATCCCAACTCTAATTTCCTAGCTTACATCTATGTGCATCTCAATATGACATCCTCCAACCAATAACACAACATGTCCCAAAACGATACAATAAGCGTGGAAACGGTGCTGGAAAGCGCGGTTCTGGAAAGCGCGTCCGCCATGGAGATGGTGAACAGCGTCGTCGGCGAAACTGACGGCTTTGTGGACGTTGATATCGATTTGGTTGATTTCCAAGAACCCGATGTTGATGAGCAGGAAAACGACGATGAGGAGGAAGAAGCTGATTCGATCTCGTCTGAGGCTCGTGTGGTCAAGCCCGTGCCCCAGGTCCGACCGCCGCCCGATCTGCGGTTCGAGGAGTCGTATCTACGAGCTATTTCTGCGGCGGAGGGCAAGTGGTGGAAGATTGCTTACATCACCGTCAGAGACCAGGTGTTCATGCCGTTGGTCCAGGGCACCATTTGGAGTTTCCTGTTGTTGTCAGCATCCAGCATGAGAGCCAGGTCTGGTGGCAGTGGACGGTACTATGGCAGTTCGATTGTCAGATGGTGGAGAAGTATCAATCCTCCTAATGGGAAGCTTTGATTGAGTGAGCAAAACGATCTAGTGATAAGGGGTGTGGACTGGTGGATGGAGACTGAATGACAGAATATCAATCTCTAGCCACTGGGTGATCGTCTCAAGAGGACATCCTAGGACTTCAGAATGAGTCCACAAAACACGCATGTTACCAAGGCTAAAGGCTGAGTAACGTATATAGTAATTTATTGAATGATAATGGTAGAGTGGTCGTGATAAGGACATAGAGAAGACATCGAGATACCATAATGCCTGTATAAGAGCGTTTAGTTCGTTCTATACAGCCGTAACTCGTGCAGGCCACTACCATTGTCTTCTCTTGCTTACAACTCTAGAAAATCTACATGTATGTGCAGTCATAAGGTGTGAGCAGAACAAAGATACCTGAGCACAACAGCACAACAGAGACACAAAGGTCAGACTAGAAACCGCCTACAAAAACCAAGGCCACCTCTTCGCTACGCTCGAGGTGGAAAAAGATTACAGCACCCAGGATTCTCGTATGGTCTCCCACTACAATACTAACTGGGCTCTCTGGTGCTTGACTATGGCTGATCGAACGGGAAGCCGTATTTTCACCAGGATATGGCCGTAACCAGGGCTGCGCCGACCCGGAATCGAACCGGGGGCCCATCGATGGCAACGATGGATTTTACCACTAAACCATCGGCGCTTATTAAGCAAAAGAGGCGGAGGTATCTTGATTCTCGAGTTTTGATTACGTAATCTCGGTCAATTGGCGAGATATAGGAATGAGACTGTTACCAGATTTTACTTCTGAGTGTGGCAATTCGAGCCATATACTTGTATTTCTGCTCCTACCCTTGTGAGCGGTTCTATGTTGTGTTATCGTGACTCTATGTACGAAGCACATCAAGGTGGGAGAATTTGAGTACAGTGATAACACATCAAGATAAGCCTGAAAGAGATAATAGAGTGGAGGAGTAGCAAAAGGAAGGGTAGTAGATGCCTCCAGAAGAGCCCGTTTACATAAACCGTGATTCTGTATTGATCTATATGATGTGTTGTTCTACATCAGCGGTTGTACTCTGTACCTATAGACCAGATCTATACACCTCAACTCATCAACTGATTAATAATATTACTGATGATTAAATACATTCCTCCACTATGTTCTCCACTATGTGCTCCGTTATATACTCCTCCACATCCTCAACTACACTCTTTCCAACTTCCATCCTCCAATCTTGACTCTGGTAACAATGTACAAGACACTGGCAGCCATCATAAGAGCTCCACAGTAAGGAGCAACAACGTGGTAACGTCCGTGCTTGCCAATGATGAATCCGGCAATGGGATTGGCCACCAGAGAGACTGTTCCGAGACACAGAAATGCTTGTCCTAGACAGACACCAACCTTGTCCATGCTGGGGGCTAGAGCAGGTAGAACAAAAGGAGGGAAGGTACCCAGAGCACCTGAGAAGAAGCCGTAAAAGAGCACAAAAACAATGACTTGGGCGTCACGTGAGTCAATGTTTGTATGCGAGCTTACCCAGGGTCCAGGGAGAGGCAGTGTATCAATATGCATCCAGCAAAAGAGCAGAATACCACACATCATACTGACAATGGCCAGAATGTTGAATTTGCCGAAGTAATCTGCCATGACGGGTGGTCCAACTCGACCAATGGTTGCTCCAGAACACAAAATCGTGACTGTATATCTGATGACTTGATCACTCATTCCACGGTCCACTGAAAACTGCTGAAGGTAGTAGTAGGGAATGTAGAGGACAAGGAATGCTAGAGAGGTGGCAAGGACAAAAAGAACATAGGTGGGGTTTTTAAGAGTCTCCAAATCGATGATAGTGAACTTGCTCTCCTTTTTGACAGCAGGAGCGTTGGTTGAGTCACATGACTTCTTCTCAGCACCCACATTGATAACAGCCTTATCTGTAGCAGGCGAGTCAGGAGTCTCAGAAGAGTCTCCACCGATTTCGAGATCATGATCACTAGGACACACGTGACCTGTTTCCGAGTCAGGTGATGATCGTCGCTTGAATAGCCGTTGGAGCTTGGTTGCCACATCGAAAAATTGCAAAAACTTACTCTCCTTAGCAGGATGCTTTCTGTATCGCAAAATACTGATGGCAATGATTGCAATGCCTGCGTAGACACCTGCCAGAGCTCGAGTGGTTGCCGCAAAGCCGAGTTTGTCGCTAGGCAACAGGTTGTTGGCCATAATAGGCAGAATAACACCTGCAATACCTGCTCCAGCACTGCAGATGCCGATAGCAAGTCCTCGTTTCTTTGAAAAGTACTGTGAGACACATGCCATTGAAGGAGCAAAAGTAGCACCCATTCCTAGACCCATTCCTAGTCCCTGACACAGTAGGACGTGCCAGTACTCTTTACATTCGGCCAGAACCATGTAGCATGTGAATGTGATGATGGAGCCTCCTACAACCAGAACGTTGAGGTAGCCCCTATCGAAGAAACGGCCACTGAGTGTTCCTCCGTAGAAAATGCATGCGATTTGGATCGATTGGATCCATGCTGTGGATGATTGAGGCACGTCAGCCAACAGGGATGATCTGTAGTATGATTGGTAGACTCCCATGGTGGTTGTGACTCCCCAAGAGTTGAAGAGAATGCAAGCGCCGGCCAAAACCTGTAACCAGGCTTCCAGACCTCCATCTGGGAAGGCATCAGGACAAGGTGTGAGGGTAGGTGAGTTTTGGAGGTTGTTGGATGTTGTGGTTTCGTCGCTGTCGCGTTGTGACGGCTCATCGGAGAAATGTGATTGCGCCGAAGGGCTGGGGTCTGTTTGAAGACTGGTCATGAGGGTTTGTTTAGTCACTGGGTTAGTACTGGTAGTGAGGGCCGAAGGTCCGAACGGACAACGACAGATAGAGAGTGAGTGGCCGTAGGTTTACGAGCGAGTGGTAATATAGCAACGAGGAGGGTAGCAGGTAGAGGGTTGAAGCTCAAGAAGACACCAGAGAGTGCGTAGCTAGATGCGAATTTGCTGAGTCACAGCTGTTATAGCTTATCTGACAGGCTAGACGATGCTGCAGGTGGTATCAATGACTCACAAATCACGATCATCAAAGCAGCAGAGAGCCTTAACAGTCATGGACAAATGAGTCATGTCATTTCAGGTCTTCCATTGAGTCATCCCACACAATTTATCTCTCCCAAATCTCATCTCGACAAGCAACTGCAGATACTATCAAAACGTTTCGACAGCCTAACTGCAGAAAACGCGAATCATGCCTGAACCACTCCTAACAAAAGCCCATCAAATCTTCAACGGTACAAGGCCAATTTGTTAAGGCAAATATCCCATTGATCCGGATCAACTGGAAATCACGTTAGGGTATCAAATCTCGAAATCCGTCTCAAAGCTGTAATACTCACTTGTCACGAGTCCATCAACCGGAATGTTAGTGTCTTGTGTGTCTGTGTCTGTGTGTATTATTACTGTACTGTCTGTGTGAAGAGAAACCTCCTTTTTCAAAGGCAGACCCTACATACTTATAAGCGACATACGGCTGAAGTTAAAAATGAGTACAAGTGGGGGGCCGGCGGAAATAGCAGACTTAGCACAGCGATACATGTCCGCCCAACCTCCCTTCCAGGGTCCAGATGTCGGATATGTACATCCGGCACTAGCGAGGTAGTATTCCGAAACGCCGACGCCGACTTGCGCCGAGTCTTCCCCTCCTTTGTACAGGTTATGAGAGCGACTCTTTAGACAACCGTTTCCACCAAAAGATTAGCCTTTTCTGCAGTCTCAAACTTTCTTTG
The DNA here is from genome assembly GCA_900519055.1 of Yarrowia galli. Taxonomy (NCBI): domain Eukaryota; kingdom Fungi; phylum Ascomycota; class Dipodascomycetes; order Dipodascales; genus Yarrowia; species Yarrowia galli. The sequence goes on along the minus strand of ULGS01000006.1, from coordinate 126,273 downwards.
GCTGTCTTTAACTAACTGTTAGTTAATATCTGGTACGGCTCCTCTATGCTGAGTCATTCCGAATCGGAGGAGTGTCTGACACACACGGAACGGAAGCCGACTCGGATGAGTCTAATGAAGGGTGGAGATAATAGTGGAGACAGCCGTGTCGGACAAGTCACGTGGACGACCCCAAGGCTACAATATACGTTTGACTAATCACCCAGTGTCTCATCACGTGACCAGACATTAGTACACTACACTACACCAACCCCCTCCGGAGCTGTCCTGCCGTCTCCTTGTCTGTTGTCCGATACACTTCCGGAATGTGGGGGTTGTCTTTCAAGGTTGATTGATAAGCTGGTTGCTAGATTAGGCAAGTGTAGGAGGGCGAGAGAGGTCATGGGGAGAGATAGCAAAGCGGAAATCAGCGATTGTGGTTTAGCCGCTTGTGGTCATCATTTTGCCCCGAATTTACCGATTATATCTCATTATCTAAACCCCCTTCAACCCATCCGGTTTTTCTCCCTGCACGAAGTGGGGAACCTGGGGTGACAGACAGCACAGCACCACATCTGTGCAATAAAAGGACTTGGCAGTTTTATGCGCTTGTGGCTGTCTTGTGGCGGCCCCAAGCGGTTCTACTTCCTCGGTTGTCAGCGCTCGGTCGCCAGGGGTGGGCTCCAGACTCGTGTTTTACAATGATCAACATTGCGCCACTTCCAAGCCACACTGTAAAAGATTTAGCCACATGCAAATGTTAGAGTCTGTATGATTAGGGCCAAGGGAGGAGAAGTAAAAGGGGTATAAATCCCCGTGCTATATATCGATGAGTCATCTGAGTAAGGAAGAGATGTCACTCTCTCGATCTGTCGTCACGTGACAACCCCAAATCCGGGTTATACCGATTATTCGGCTTTCCACTCTGCTCTCTTCTCCACATGTCCATAATTTTTGGGCTGCTAAACTCAGTCCCAGAGGGTGGCTGGAGACGCCCGAAAACGCCGAATTGTAGTTTGAGATGCATGGCACAATGCAACCCAAGACTGGTGGGAGCGTGCTAACAGCAAGCCAAGAAACGGGCTAAATGTGGGGTAATTGGGGGGTTTTGATTGGCCATAGTTGGGGTCACGTGACAATCACGAGACTTTCCAGCTGTCATCTACCATGGGTACGAACACGTACTCGTACTATGTAGATTCTCAATGCATTTTTGTTCAGGCTCTCACTTCATCTCGAATAAGGTCCAGCCAGTGTCTACACGGAAAGACGTGTTATCAACGAATTTTGTACGAAGAGGGGTAGATATTATTATACCATTAGAATCAGCAGAGAGCGAGGAGTAGAACGGTATAGTTATTACAGGCCCCCACCATAGTAACTTTTGACGCCAGAGACCACCTAACACCTTCAAACGTGACTGCCTCTTCCCAAACCAAGTCGCTACGCGAACACGTATTTTGAGCCCGTCTAAATAACGCGATAACGATTAAAGCTCTGTTGTAAAAAGTCAGTGTTGGTGCCGTTTGCAGGATGCAGTTTCCCGAAGAGGACTATTCCCTCGTATTCGTGTCTCACACTATTGCACTATCTGATACTCCACCTGGTCTCCACCCTCCCATACATTCTCCACCAATTGAGCGGTTTACAGTGGGTTCTATACGAAGGGGCTGCCACATGTTACTCGTGCTCGTAATATGACCTGCTGCGGTTCAATAGCAATGTATGGTGGCTGGTATCTAGCTTGTAGCAAACGCTGTCAATCTATCATTAGGTACTGACTCTACTGTAACCAGAGGACCGTTCTAAGGGATACTTCCAGTTCCCCCCTCAGCTTCTCCTTAGATCAGTACTGCCGCTACTCGTGCTCATACTCATCATCCTCTCCATTCTCACTATAAATACATATTAGCTGCTACAGTGTACATGTGTGTGTACATCGTATATACACGTCGTGGCCTCCTCTAGACCCGTCGCCGCCGCTTCACGCCGTTCTCATCGCAAGCACCGAGAGACCGCTTGAGACCTCCAACCGCATCGACAAAGCCATCTGTCTCCCGTCGCAACTTGGAGCCGACAGAAGGCAACTTGTAGTTTACAGGGGCACCTCGAGACCGCCTAGACCGAGGCTCGGGAGTCTCCAGCTTGATAGGCTGCTTCACAGTCGTCTCAGCAGCAACCTTGGCTGGCTTCACGGGCTTCTCGGAAAGCTTGGTCGTCTTGATGGTCTCAATCTTTCCCTTGGCACCGGCGCCTCCATTGTTGCTGCTGCCATTGGCGTCCTTCTGCATTAGAGCCGACGTCTTGGTAGGCTTTGTGGTCTTGGTGCTCTTTCTCGATGTAGTCACCTTGACGCCACCCGTCGCAGTAGGAGCACGGCTCTTTCGAGCAGTCACGTTGTTACCTAGACTCTGAAGCTTCTCGAGACCCTTTTCAAACAATCCAGAGACGGGCTCCTCGAGAGACTCCACAGTGGTGAGTCCAGTCGACGTAGGACGAGACTCGAGTGCCTTGGCCGAGGCCCGTCGGGAACGGGTAGCCTTCTTTTCCCCCTCCTGAACCTCCATCTTCTCCTGCGCAACCTCCTTGTTAGCCACCGTGGCAGCCTCCTTCTCAGCGCTGACTCTTCGGGAAGACCGTCGGCTACTGGGCCGAGAACAAGGAGACTCGGGCTGCTCAACAACCTGCTCCATGCTCTCCCGTCGCTTTCGCTCCTTCTCCTGTCGCTCCTTCGTACTCTCAGGGGTATCAAACATGGAAGGGCGAGATCGTGGAGGAGTGGTAGAGGCATTCAAGGGAGCAGAAGCCTCAAGAGCAGTCTCCTGGGCAGGAGAAACGGGGTCAGCGAACACACGGATCTGCTTCTCTCGAGATCCAGGCCGAGAAGAAGTGTTTCGAGAAGTCGGCCTGGAACCTGGTCTCGAATGACTAGAGTTGGGACGCGATCCGCGCTGGATGAACGAAAGGGACTCTCCATCCGTAGAAACTTCCTCCATGGGCTCTCCTCTGGGAGCAGTATTGATCCGTCGGAAAGAGGTGGAGAAGGGGGAGGGAAAGGAAGACTCGTCGATGGGTGAAAACGCCCTTCGCTTCGCAGGGGAGACATGTGACGGCTTTTCCTTCACAGATAGTGTAAATGACGGCTTCTCCTTGACAGGCGAAGGGAAAGAGGTCTCCTGGATAAGAGAGGGGAAAGACTCGTGCTCGGGGGAAGGGAACGAAGTCTCATGAACAGTCTCCTGAACAGGAGAAGGGAAAGACGTGGGTCGCTCAGGAGAAGGAAATGAAGTCTCCTGCTCTTCTGTTGAAGCCTCCTCCACTTCTTCCACCTCTTCCATAGGCTCGTCGTAATGCTCCTCCACATGTTCGTTGAAATGCACCTTTTCTCCACCCTCAACTTCCATCTCGTTAGCCTCTGCAGCGTGATGCTTCTCCATCTCCTCCATATGAGCATTGACTTCATCAGCGGGAACCTCACCCCATCCCTCCACATCATCTGCCATTGGAGTAACAACATCTCGAGCCTCCAAATGCAACTGCTCAGCCGAGGGATGCAGCACGTCCTCGTTATCCTGCAAAAGCGGCAAATCGCCAAAGAACGACGATCGACGCCGGGAAGAACGTCGTCTTGCGAAATCGGCAGGACCCATAGTCTGCCGACTTGCCGAGCCCCGAGAGAGCGAGTTTCGACCGGATGCAGGAGAGCCTCTCGAAAGAGCTCTGGAATCGGGAGTCTTGGAGAGTGATCTGGAAATAGACATCTCAAAGGGTTCCTGGAACGCTGACTCATGTGACGGCATTTCAGCCGAGTCCCCATCTGGTTCGCCGACCAGTCCCTGCATCAGCTCATTAATGCCGTTGATATGCTGTTGAAGTTGCTTTTTGATGTTTTGGCTGACATGCGATCGCAGCCAGTTGTCGTGACCTCTCTGCAGCTCGAGGTTCTTTTGTCGCAAACAAATGTTCTCGCTGATGAGCTCGCTCAGATGGTGCTCCAATGCCGACATCTTCGTGTTGAGATTTGAGTTTTGTCGTGCCAGGGACTTGTTCTGAAGATACAGACGGGTGGTTAGTGTTTGTTGTTGAGGCTGACTCTGCTGCTGCTGCTGATGCTGCTGACCCTGTTGCTGTTGTTGATGAGGCTGCAACTGGGGCTGTTGGGGAGCGCTGTTTCGACGTGCCATCTGCTTCAACTTGGCCATAGGTGATTGTGTTTGTGTTTGCTGCTGTTGTTGTTGCTGTTGTTGCTGCTGCTCTCGCTGCATCTGTGTCAGAGACCCGGGCTCAGTTCCAGCACTATCGAAGATCTGAGCTGCCTTGCCAGCACTGTCGAAGATGCCCTCCTTGCTGACATGAAGGATGTTGGCCTTGACCCGAGTCTTGCGTCTCATCTCAGGCTCCGGGGTTGATTTACGGGCCATGATGAAAGCAATGTTGTGGGTGGAGCTTTTTGTGTCGAAAGATGTGTTCTGTGTCGGTAGAGTAGCTGTGTCGGAAATGCGTGTTGTGTTTGTGTCACGTGACTATGCGTCTGTGTCGTTATCTCTGTCGACGGGCAAAACGTTCAAAACGTGAATCACTTTTTCAGCTGTGTTGTGGTGAGAGAAAGAAAGTGGTGATAATAAAGCATGTTTTGGTACAAACGCACTTGCATGACACAGTGCAGGTTGGACGCATGCGCCAAAACAACGGGTCGACGTGTGGCGATGAAAGTGGTGAAAAGTGGTGTTAGAAGTGATAAAAGTGAAAAACAATTTTATACTGCCATCGAGTGTAAGCTTATCAGTCAGACTGTGGTCCCTGTCTCTCTCTACTACTGCTCTGAGGCTTCCTATATCATACCCCAGTTTCTTGTATTGTCCCCAATCACTCAATTAAGGTTTGAACTCAACACGGACAATAACATAGCTTCAGATGGTGCTACAGAGCTCCAATAGAGTCGCAGCTCTTTCTGAAGCCTTATATGTACTCAATGAGGTTGCAGACCCAGAATCAAAGTGTTTGTGAGACGGCAACATCCCTTTTAACGAAGTCATAAAATCAAGGCATCTCGAAGTTATAGTTTTTGGGAGCTCTGTATGTACGGTCTTCCCTGAGTGTGTCTCAGAATCTGTAGGCAACTGTGACAACTATATAGAAGATTCGATGGCGTTTTTTTTGGGGCAATTCGATCCACTCAATTGATTGTAACCACAGCAACTCACTCTAAAAACTATAATACATGTATTTCTATTTGTCCTAACTGTCCTCCTCGTCACTCGCTGGGAAACAAAGCATCCCACATATCCTGACGATTGACCACCTCTCCGGACTTGTCTGTGGCCAGTGCACCCACTCCAGATGTCACGTGACGAGACTCATTTTCTTCAAACGTTTCATCACCATCCATACTTTTTAACCGCTTGTTGATTGCAAGCCGCAAAACCTCTTCTTCAACTGTATCAGCCATTGTGAAGATGGTCACGTGTGTCGTCTGAGTCTGTCCCATTCTATGGATTCGACTGATAGCCTGAGCCTCAAGAGCAGCATTGAGAATGGGCTCACAGAGGATCACGTGAGTGGCATTCACAAGAGTCAATCCAGTCGATTGGAACTTGGCGTTCAGCAAGAAACACGTGACTTCATCTGATTGTAAGAACGACATCAACGTCTTGGGTTCGGCATATGCAATCTTGTTCTCAGTCAAGGCAGAAGCCAACAAGGTCAGAATCTCAGTCCATTGGGAGAAGATGACAATCTGGGTACCAGGAGCACGATGAGTCAGCATCTTGATGTACTTGATCACATGATCGATCTTGGTGCCATACGCACTCTTGATGCTCTGCTTACTCATCAGCTGTTGTGTCTCCTCAGACACAGGCATGTACATTGCTCCAATAGCGTCATCAGGACTGATTCGAGCAGCAAAAGAGCCCGCACGTGACTTGTCTTCCTTGTCCTGTTGAGTGAAGGAGAACACATCATCACGTGACAGTACTGTCTTGCACATGGGGCACGTGTTATGAGTCTGCCACCATTCCTCCAGACAGTTTCTGCAAAAGTAGTGGCCACAGACAGTGATGGAACCCACGATGATATAATCGTCTTGACAGATGACACAGGTCTTGTGGATGCCAGTCATGTTTGAGACTCCTCCAGTGTCACCATCTCCCTTCAGACTTTGAAGGTAAGTGATTCGGCCCTTGGTACGTTTGATCAGAGGTACCAGATGGTTGATCTTGGCGTTCAGACGTTCCAGAGTGACATAACCAGGTTCGATGAGTTCTTCCAGACTGCTAACATTGTCGGACAGTTGCTGCAACTGCTTGTAGTAGACAACCTTTGAGTTGAAACAGCTTCGAACCGCTGACAGTAAGTCTCTGCAAGCCTTTGTTGTCGTGGTAACCGTCTTGATGATTGGATTGAGCTTGGCTAGTAGCTTAGGAGGCCATTTTGGATTGTAGATCGACAATGAGGCAGCCCCGGAATCGGTTTTCAGAGCAGTAACAATGGGCTTGAGAGCTCCGAGAGCGGGACTCACGTGAGAGGCATCCAGAGCCTCCTTCAAAGCAACCTGTAGATCGGTGAGCTCCTCTTCGTACTCATCATGGTACCAGAGATTGACCTGGCTTTTGTCGGCTGCTGAAGTTGTTGTTTTGGCGTTCAGTGTCTCGTCTCTGAGTTGTAACAGGTACGATATCGCGTCAATGTAGTCCGAAGCGTACTGCTGATTGTCCAGTCCAGAAGCATAAGGGTCGGTGTGTTCAGCTTCACTCTTTTCACCTTTTTTGTCGCTTGAGTCTTCTGTCTTCTCCACCTCTTCCTTCTCGTCACGTGCAACCAAAAGCTCTCGAACTCTGGTCATCCATTCCTCGAGATACTCGGACTGCTGGTTAATCAGTTCCAATAGACCCGAAACACGTGACTCCAAGAAAGGAGAAGCCTGTAGTAGATCTGGAACCAAGGCATCAACTGGTGTCTGCGTCATTTCTAGGTGCCTTGCCCGTTCTAACCTAGCCACATCTTGGTCCACTCTTTCAATAGGCCGTTGAAGTAGCTGGGTTCGAATCTGTTCAGCCAGTGTGTAATAGTGTGTTTCCAGGCTGTGTTAGTATACCTAATCCGGTCACTTGTCGCTGCTGTCGTTAATACTCACTCATCTTCCTTTTTGATCTCTTCATCATCCTCCTTCTTGACTTCAACCTCGCTTTCCTTTTTTTCATCACCCTTGGTCTCCTTCTCCTCTGCCTCTTTTTTACTGTGTTAGTAGTTGTCATAATCATCCAAACCTCTACCTCAATACTCACGCTTGTCCCACTTGGAAGTGAAAAGTGGCAATGAAGAAATAGTACCGATGCAGAAGATCCATCCAACTTCGGTATCTATGCAAAAACGCCTGTTTTCGCTCCTTCTCGGTCTGAAGCTCCTCGGAATTGCTCAGATACTTCTGCAACGGCTTGGAGATCTTGCCAGTACTCTCAGACTCCGATTCTGAGCCCAAAAGAGCTGTTGGAGCTCCGAAAATAGCATTCTTCGATCCGTTCTCGGTTCCCGTCATCTTCACATCTTCAAAACCCTCCTCCTTCACCACATCTTCACCCTTGCTCTCTTTTTCCACCTTTGCCTTCTTGGCAGTACTAGCAGCATCACCATCACTATCCTCCAGCTTGCGCTTATTGTCAACTTCACCAATACGCCTCCACTCGGCAATCACCTCCTTCTTCTTCATGGCGTACCGCGTTGCCGCAGCAACAGCCATATCTCGTATTTCGCCTACTCGCACCTCGACCTCGGAAACACGTGATTGAAGCACAGCCAGTCCAAGATCGGGCTGCTTAGTCAGCTCATGCACACGCGCTTTCTCAAGCTCCTCGACAAACAAACTTCGCTCGTCGTTCAGCAGCTGAGTAAGCGCCTGGTCACACATGGCGTCCAGTACGTGACTCACAGTCTGAAGGATACCGTTTCCGAGGGCCTTTTTGTTGCCGGAACCAACTCGGGGATGGCAACATGTTTGTCGTAACCGTAGCAACCAAGATGAGAGAGTGGCTGTAGACAAATCAGCTGGAGCAGAAGAAGCAGGGGGTGCAGACGTTCCGTTTCGAGACCTGGCAGTAGCGGTGGGAGTAGCAGTTGAAGATGCCTCTGTATCAGCTATCGTAGTGACAGCCAAATCAGTGGTAGCAGTGATAGCATCAGGTGTAGGGGAGGCAGAAGTACCAGTACCAGTTGCACTGTCAATCGTTCCGTTAGTAGGAGAACCGTCACTAGCGACAGCATTAGTCGCACCTGACCAGGTGGTGTAGACGTGTTCACCATCACCTTCTCCTCCACTAGAGACGATACTAGGGTCAATGGCGATTTCAGGCTCAATGACTGTATTGTTGATGTTGACCATAATACTAGCATAGGGATTAGAGCCACCAATGTTGAAAGTACCTCTTGGTCTGCCAGGTCTAGGAGGAGCCACACCTGACGGCAGAACCCCATATCGGTCTGTCACCGCTGCCTCACGTGTAGCTTCTCTTTCTTCTCTCATCAGAGAACTGGCTACTGCCTCACTGACAGCACTTTCAACACCTTCACGCAAATGTCGGTAGTTCTCCTCCTCGACCAGATTGAATCTAAGTCTCACGTGATGTCGTTCTTGCGGAGGCAGTACCAGCTGATCTCGAACCTGCCGTTTTGTGTGTCGAATCGACATTTTGCGAATCACGTCTCTGAATCGAGGTTTGTCCAACATGAGCATCTCCCAGTGTTTCTGATGACTAACTCCGGTAGCTGTCATGGTCGTACTCAGGTACCCATTGTACAGGGAATAGTTGTATGCACAGTCATTCGATCCGTAAAACTCTCCAGGCTCACATCTCAAGAACACACACATGCCCAATAAGTCAGGCATACCCTTCTTGATAGGAGTACCACTGACACCCCAGGCATGTACTCGAGGGATGATACGGGCAACAACAGCCGCGTTGGAGACTGTGTTTCCGACCATCTGAACCTCATCAAGAATCACGCGCCAGAATTGGAGCTGACTAAGCGGAGACTGAAGAGAAAGCCGATCCTGTACAAGATCAGCGTCACGGGTATCTTTGGACTTGAGTTTCGTCTTGGTTCGCGTCACACGACCTCTCAGAGGATTGTAGAGAGCGTTGGCAACCTCACGTGATGCAACCTCATAAGATGTGACCACAATGTCAAACTGAGACAGGAATTGTGCATGTTTAGAGACAAGTGGGCCATCTGAATCTGAATCTGAGCCGACCTCCACTTCAGCATCGGTATCGGGAGTTCCCTCCTTCTCTTTTTGGGCATCTAGAGCAGATCTACCAGTGTAAAGGAAGACAGAGAGACTGGGAACATGCTTGGTAACCTCGGCAATCCACTGCTGACTAATACTGGCAGGACAAAGAATCAGTGTTGTCTTGGTGGGCAACACATCTCTGTCAGAATACAGATCATAATGGGTTTGGACTGGGAATGCAGGTCTCGGGTTGTTCAGAACCACAGCTAGCAGTTCAACAGTCTTGCCCAAACCCATCTCATCAGCAATAAGCCCATACCCAGTCTTGGACTCGGTATCACGTGATACAGTTTGTACCTCCGGGTCAGGAGTATCTTCGGCCGGTGGCTTCTTATCACGTGACAATATATTCATCACCTCATCCTCCGGTCCAATGTTAAGACCCACAAAATCAACCAACCAGCTGATACCATGAGCCTTGAATCGCTTCCATGGTGACGGAATGTCGTGTATCGTCTTGTCACGGGACTCGCCGCGCTTTTCTCTATCCAGAACCCATCCCACAGTTTCCAGCTGGTAATCCAACAACTTGGATCGCATCTCTTCAGGCTGAAGATCCCTGTTGATCTCAACTTCGGTATCATCCTTCACCTCCAGACACTCGTAAAAGTACTCTGGTGTCACATAATCGTTCTTCTGCAGCTGTTTCGTCTTGTGTAGACCTAGAAACTGTCGGATGACATTCACAATGTTCAGATGACCTGCCATATGAATCTCAGGGTTGACATGGCCATCAAAAGGCTTGGCGAAGACTCCGAAAGTAATCGACATGTTGTAGATGTCGTTGTGCCTAGTCACGGTCACGTGAGGGTTCACAGAGAACACACTGACTCGGTTTCGGGGGTTGAACTTGGCCACTGAAAGAACCTGTTTCAGAGCCGTGAGCACATGATCGCTGTTCTCCACATTTCCAAGCTGAACAACTCCTAGACACGTGACCAGCCAGTCTTCATCCTTCTTTGTCTTTTTGCGACCTCGCTTCTTGTCCTTGGTGGTGTACTTGGAAGTCACGTGAACCTCCAAAGTGCTCTCATTAGCAACCAATGTGGCGGGCGCAGAACCGACGATGGGGTCACGAGGGTTCGTTTGGTCACGTGATTTGGCGTTCTCATCAGCATGTGACCCCGGATCGGTGATTTCCATCACTTCCTCACCCTCCAGCATCTCTTTCGAGATATCCGCCACCAACTGCACTTGCACCAGCGGAAGCAGTCCCTGGGTGTCCGACAGCGGATCACGTGCAATATCGAGGAAGCCACGGATCACATGATCGTTGACAAACGTCGTTTCCACCTCTACCACCGTCGTACTGTCGTTATCCATGGTGTTTATCGCATCACTTGTCATGGAGATGATAAGGCAAGATAGAGTTGTTTTTTCAGGATTGGCTTTAGTTGGCGTTAGTTTGGGTGTAAGTGGGTAGTTAGAGTTGGGGGATGTTTTGTTAGGTGAGGGAGGTGGTGGTGGAGTTGGCGGACACGAGTTGATGAGGGTGTTCGAAGCGACTTTCGCGAGCATCAGGTATTGAGTGGCGCTCGTGAATAGGTCTCTCGGATCGCTCAATACCACTCTAAAGAAGATCGCGACTACATTGCATAGACTCTTGGAACTACTTGAGTCTACCGCACTAATTATCTGAAGCCTCAGAGCCTACTGTTCCAGACACGGGATTCATGTGCAAGTTGTAATCAATCCTCCATGTATCATAATTCATCTATTTACCATATTTACTCGACGTGAACCAGCTCAATGGGCTCAAAGGCTCGAACAACCTCGCCCTTGTTCTCCAGGAAGTCCTTGACGTCCTTGACGGAGTACTCGCCTCGGTGGAACATGCCAGCTCCAAGAGCAGCATCAGCAGTGGTCTCTCGGAAGACCTCCTCAAAGTGGCCGGGGTTTCCAGCACCGGAGGAGGCGATGACGGGGATCTTGACAGCAGACTTGACGTGGTCAATCAGCTCAAGATCGAAACCAGAGTTAGTTCCGTCCTTGTCAATGCAGTTGAGCAGGATCTCTCCGGCTCCAAGAGCCTCACAGGCCTGAACAAGCTCGAAGACACCGAGATCTCGGGCCTCTCGACCGCCCTTGACAGTACACTGGTACCAGCAGTACTTCTTGCCGTCAGCAGAGGGGTACTTGGCCTCAATGCAAACTCTGTCGGTCAGGGGAGCATCAACATAGACTCGCTTGGGGTCGACAGAAACAACCACGGCCTGAACTCCGTAGGCGGCAGAAATGGTCTCCATGGGAGTCTTTCCAGACAGCTTCTTGCCGTTCTTGTAGTACTCCTCAGCAGCGAAAACTGCATCACTACCAATACTCACCTTGTCAGCACCAGACATAAAGTACTGAGTGGCAACCTGGAGAGCAGTGGTGACGTTTCCAGAGGGATCGGTAACATCTCGAATACCTCCACCAACGGTCAGAGGCACGAAAACAGTTTTGGAAGTCTGTCGAAGAACCTCCAGCATGGGAAGATCCTGAACAGGGCAGTCTCTGAAAGAGGTAATGTTAAGGAAAGTGACCTCATCGGCTCCGTCCTTGTAATACTTCTCGGCCATGGAAACGGGCTTTCCGAGGTTTCGAACGTGGCCCTCTCCAGTCTTTTCTCGAACATCATACTGATCTCCCTTGGTAACAACAAGATCACCCTGGTCATTGGTTCGAACGTCCAGACAGGCGATAACTCGCTTTGTGAGGCCAAAAGCGGTCTGGGGAGCAATGACAGCGTCCTCCACGTACTTCTTACCCTTGAGGAAAGCGTCAATGACTCGCAGACCGGCTGCTCCAGACTTTTCGGGGTGGAATTGGGTAGCAACGACATTGTCCTTGGAAATGGCGGCCACAAACGTCTGATCTCCGTACTGTGACGTGGCAATATCCCAGCCAGCAGCCTCAATCTTGTTCTTGGTAGAGTCATCAAGAATGCAGGCATATGAATGCACAAAGTAGTACTTGGAAGAAGGTACCATGCCGTACAGAGACTTGTTCTCTGCGAAATCTCGGCTGTCAACGGAGTTCCAGCCAATCTGAGGCACACTCTTGTCCTTGTCGTCAAATTTGCTCAGAACACCGGGCACAAGACCAAGTCCAGCGACGGTCTTGGACTCCTCGGATCCCTCGAAAAAGGCCTGGAGACCCACACAGATGCCAAACAACGGCCGTTTGCTCTCAATGTACTTCTTGAGGGGCTCGATAAAGCCTCGAGAATCAATCTCCTTGACAAAGTGGCCAAAGTTGCCAACTCCGGGGAAAATCAGCTTCTCAATAGAATCGGTGATCTGGTCTGGGCTAGAGACCCACTCAACGGTGTATCCCAGGACGTTGAGGGCGTTTTCCAGGGACCGCAGGTTGCCGGACTCGACGTTAATAACGTGGATAATTGGCATTTTGGTGAATGTCGTGTATGTGGTACAGCTGTTGTGTAGTGCTGTGTTGTATGGTGATATTCTGATTCCAAATTATCAGGTCCACCAAATTTGACTCACATCCAATATTAGGGTTCATGACTCAATGCGAGATTTCAATATCCGAATGTGCTGGGAGGTGATAAGGTTGGGTGTGGAGGGTGATGGAAATTAAGTAGTCATATAAAATAGAATGCAGAGGTAGAGCAAATATTCTGGCTGAACTGATTTGCACTCTGAGAGCTAAGGTGTCTATCTATCTGCTTTTTGTATCTAACATCGTCCTACAAGGCCAATACCAATGGACATCAAAGCTCCACTTAAGAAAGCTTAAATCTCCCAACCCCATCTGAGCCAATAGAAGAACAGGATTCAGGGAGTTTCTTCAAGCTGTGAGCAAGGCCCACCACCAACGAACTGAGATGGGACAAAAGAAAGGGGAAGCAAAAAATATTGAGACCTGCGAGATTCGAACTCGCGCATCTTGCGATACCAGGGATTTTATGTTTAAGCGTATTACACCTAAACCTGGCGCCTTAGACCGCTCGGCCAAAGTCCCGATTTTTTGAGAATTTGAAAACGAGCCCTCCGCAAGCTGGGACCCCAGTCACGTGACCCTATCTCGCGATTGAGAGGTTCTGGGGTGCTGAAAGAAGTATAAGTAGGTAAAGTAAAGCCGTAGAATTCAATTTTCGTAACTAAATTTGGGTCACGTGACAGACTTAGGCTGTGAGAGTCAATGCAAAAATGGCATTTGAAGGGTGAAACTTTGAGAGGCTACTGTAACGCCGGTAGAAGAGATGAAGGTGCACTAGGGTGATTATGAGGTTTTTGACACACTATATTATCACATTGAATGAAGCTTACTTTGTTTTCTCATCGAGGAACACGATTCTGATGCTGTCCAAAATGCTCAGTTTGGGCCACCTAAAGCATCACCATGACATCTCTAGGAAGAGGTGTTCGAGTAATCTAAGCTAATGAAAGATATAACACAGTGACTATAGCATATATCTCTTAACTGCTATCCCAATACTAATCACTTCACTCAACAAAGTCCTTCACGACGCTTTTCTTCAACTACATTACTTGACTCCAGCTTCCCGCATAAACCCTATTCCTGATAGCCTCTTATCAGGGAAAAAATATTGAGCATTGTTTACAGCTTCACTAACATCACACATCAGCATCAAAAATGGCCAAAGCAGTCAAGAGTAATAAGCGAGCCGACCGGCGGGTCATGCCTGACGATCTCACCGTCGATTCTCCCGCCAAGACCGACCGGGACTCTGGTAAGGCTATTGTGGCCGAGGCCATCGCCAAAATGAAGGTGCGAGAGGGAGATCACGATGATCTGGACGACATTATTGCCCACAAGACCACTCTTAGTGGCGGAGGAGTCACCAAGCGAGGCCACAACTCTTCCAAGCAAAAACTGCGACGAAAGCAGGCCATGGAGCGAGCTTTTGAGAACCAGGAGCAGCTGGCCCACAAGACTGAGACCTCCAAGATTCGATTCAAGAAGGTCAACAAGAACCGAAAGGCTACCTGGGACGAGACCAACGAGAAGCTTGAGGCTGAGAAGCGACACAAAATGAAGGACGCCCGAGAGAAGGCTGAGCGAGAGAAGCGAGCAAAGAACGCTTTTGCTCTGCTGGACGAGAGTGAGGCTTAGATGGACACTGAAGAAAGTCACTCATTAAAAGGAATAACGGACGATGGCACGGATATGAAGGAATCAGGAATAAATGTGTATTTATGACAAGTTAGTCTGATGTTTGTATTGAAGTGGTGTAGGTGAGTGCTTAGTCAGATAATGTGTGTTGTGAACCATGTTTGACGATGTTGGGGCTGTGGGTGACAGATTGTAAGTATACAGTAAGTAGACAGTCTGTATCAAAATAACGTAATTGTCAGAAAAGAACATTTGAAGAGGTCTTTTACTGGGATAGGCATTTAATATATCCTCTGATACACTGATCCCCTGGTAGCATCTAATACTTACTCGAAACATGAGATGTGGGAACAAGTATACTCAGTTGTGGTTCTTCTACTCCAAAGTGCTCAGTTTGTTAGAGTAAACCTCCCTCTGACTCTTAGGGATTGCCCAACACTTCTCTCTCTTCTCCAGTGGCAATAGCCTATCGTTGCTATAATAGAGAATGCAGGCACAGAGAAGGCTGCGACTATCACCAATACCCCGATAGTTCACCAACCGGTTCTAACTGTTCAGTTATTCACTAGTGACCTGTTTCTGCAGTTCTTCGACCGGTGTCTTCATATATGGTTGCTCTTCATGAAAGCCCAGTCGCTACCCTACACTGTTTAAACAGGTCCCTGTCCAAAACAGACCTAAACAGAGCACCCCACCGAAAGACTTCGTATAAATCACTTCAACTGTCAATCCCACAAACTCAACAACTCGTTAAACATCGGTCAATCCCGGGTCTTGGGTTGCATTACACGTAAAATTGTAGCCTCTCTTTCATGCTCAAGGTTAGAAGAGTCTCAGTCACTTAGAGGTGAGCTAGCCTCCCATCCTGAACTACAGCAATAGAGAGAAGAGGACTTCAAAAACGCGTGATTCACGACTGGGGCTCATTCGTGTTCGACTTTCAGTCTTCTCGGGCCAGTTCTAGCCCAATATCCCGATTACAGGTTCAGCTTAACGTTCAAGCCTCTCAGTCATCTGAGACATGTAAAAGTCGTATTGCAAAGGTAAACAAAATGATGCAGTCCATATTCTATACAGAAGCGAGCAGTTGATCTGCATACCACTTCTCGCATGAGTCGTCTTCGTGATAATAAATACATTTTTATGGATATTGTCCTGAATTTATGTAAGCATTTCATCTTCTTATTCAAGAGGCAGGTATGATATGCACAGGCCAACGTATGTTAGTTGTGAGTGGGGGTGGGAGTGGCTAGAATCAATACTCTCAGCCAATTTTTGGTTGCTCACTCGTTAGTACTCTTTCTTCTTCTCCTCCTGTAGTTTAAAGGCTCATCTTCTTTAGGTCTTCTCTGAACTACCTCCTGTCTCTTCCCCATCCACACTTCAACGTTCGTCCGTGAATGTTGTACCCGTTGAGCTGCATCATGGCAATCTGGGCTCGTTTATGCGAATCATAGCTGACGAAAGCGTAGTTGGAATGATGCTTGAACTCCACCACGTAGCCAAAGTTCTGCAAAAGAGGGATCAGCTCGGAAGGATGCATGTTGGGCAGGTTGCCAATGTAAACAGTTTTCGGCAGACCCATTTTGTCGCCGCCTCTGTCGTTTCGGTCACTTCGGTCTCGGTAGTTTCGATTGTTGTTGACCATGTTGTTGTGGTTGCCCGGACCGTGGTTATGGCCTCCCATTCCCTGGTTGCCATAAGGTCCAAAGTTACCCATGCCGTTGTTAAATCCGCCCATGCCACCCATTCCTCCCATTCCTCCCATACCACCCATGCCTCCCATGCCGCCCATGCCTCCCATGCCTCCCATGCCGCCACCCATGCCGCCACCCATATGTCCTCCCATGTGACCTCCCATGTTGTTGCGTCCTCCTTGGGGTCCCGAGTTACCCGGCACGTTGCCGCGTCTCGAGGATGCCCAGTTGGCCCGAATCACCCTGCTTCCGAGCACACTACCATTTTCAATCAGACCTCGCTCGGCGCCCTGCTTGGTCTCGAATGACACAAAACCATAGCCTCGAGATCGGCCGGTGGTCATGTCCCACATGACTCGTGCGTCCAACAGCCCCGGAATGTGGGCAAAGTGCTTATGCAGCATTTCGTCGTTGACATCGGCGCCGAGGTCGCCCACAAACAAGTTGTAGTCACGCTCGACCTTGGTCTGGAATGCGAATGAGATGGAAATCTCCTGACCGTGGATCTGGCGGTTGTTGAGCGTCTGCATCGCCAACTGCGCTGCCTCCTTGTCCTCATACTCAACAAAGGCAAAGTTGATGTTAGCCTTTTGTCGGTCGGGGAAGATTTTGATGGACTTGATGGGACCAGTGACCTTGAAAAGGTCAAGTAGGATCGATTCCTTGACGGAAGCATCCACTCCCGACACGTAAAGCACGTGCGGGTTGATCTCCCGGCCGCCACATGTTGCGATTGCGACCGATCCTCCTCCTGCGGTTGCTCCTGAATTGGACCCGCTGTCCGCTACACTACCCGTGTCGCTGCCCTGGCCCGAGTTGCTCATGTTGACCGTGCTGGCCGCCATGTACGTGTCGTGGGCCACGGGGGTGTTTGTGCCCGAGTGGGATGCGGATCTGGTGTTTGTAAGTCCCGGAATAGGGATGGGGTGTGTTGCTGTCGATGTGGCTGTCGCTGGTTTGCCACCGGAGCCGTTGTCAGGGCTGCCGTTTGTGTCCCACTTGTGGTGTTCCCGCTGGTGACATCCTTCTTGTTGTTGTTGTCGTTGGCGGTGTCGTTTGTGCCATCGTTTGCGCCATCGTTCGTGCCATCATTTGTGTCCTTCACATCACCGGTTGTATCCCTGTCTGTGTCACCCTTGGTATCTTCCTTCACAGGGGACTTTGGCGGGGTCTGAGAAGCCGGAGGAGGAGGGCACTGTGCGTCTGTGGTCTCTGGCGATGTCTGTGGAGGTGTATCTGTGACTGGAGGCACTTCCAGGGGCGCCATCTTCTCTGCATCTGTCATTTCCTGTTTGGCAGTTGCCGGTGTTGGACTTTCCTCAGTTGGACTTGTAGTTGCAGCCGTAGATAGTTGCACTGGTGGAGTATCTCCCGTGGCGATTTCGGGGTTCACGTGACCGTCGTGGGCCACGTGACCGTCGTTGTGTCGGTCGGAGTCGCCCATGTTGGTTGTGTCGCTGATGTTTGGATCACTTAGCAGGCTCCAAAAGTTGAATTACAGGTGTTGAAGAGATAATTAGCTTGCTATACTTTTGTGGACGGAGATGCGAGACCAAATTGAGTTGCAAAGAGTAGCCTTGATGCAGATGGGGTGAGTGGGTGAGCACTTAGCGAGAGGGAGTAGTTGGAGTGGTTAGAGGTGGAATTTTGACATTCTGAAAAGACAAATATGATCAAAAACAAAGTACCACCAGAAATATCAGCTAACATCTGAAAAGATCATACTCTAACACCCCCTTTACCTCCCCATCAACCTCATGTTCAACCTCCAAAATTAAAGTTCCCGAAAACATTGCTGCGTTTGGCAATCTCATACATATTGTGGAGTCACCCGTAAATGGAGTGGCGAGAATGGTGGGGAGAGGATAGGACGAGTGTTTTCCCGGGATGTCGCTGAATTTGAGAAAAGGCGATTTTCGGCCCGAAAATTGGCTTTTTCGGACTTGTCTCCCCTTTTCGGGAACTTCCGCATCCTTCCACCAGCCTCCTGCTCCGAGCTCTTCAAGCCGGCTTATGTAATCTCACTTCACCCAAGTTCGACGCTCAGAAACCAAACTGAGGTTTAGGTTGTATCATGAGATGAAGAGCTGAGTTGATTGTACCTGGTAGGTTGTGGTACGAGTACAAGAGCATCCAGAAGTTCGAAAGCAAACACTCATATCAGCTCTACCAAGTCTAATAGACACGTTACTCATTTAAAGACGCAAAAAGTACACCTCCACAGCTCTTCATAAACACATAGTTCTCGTTAGTGCCATGTTCACGCTGATAGAGGAAACTTGCCGACTGTAGGGTAAGCTTAAGATTAACAGTTATAGCGAGTACGAAGACAATGAACGAAATGCAATCATGCAGAGTTGACAGGTGAGATTTCGGTTTCGGGGACCTGAACGTTGTGAGAAAGGAGGTTATAGGAAAAGAAGACCATAACAGGGAGCTGGTCACGTGACATTTTTAGCCATAGCATCCCCCCACAGCCCCTGAACACCTCTCTTCACAAGGTAGCAATCTAACCGACCAATTCAAATCCCACTTGGGTTTCATTTTCAGCATGCCATGAACCTAGAAGTCGCTGGACCAGCGGCAGGTCCGGGAAAAAACGCCTTCGAGAGCAGCTGAGCCACAGGCACTCTGTGACAACGCTTGCTATCGGTCCGCCGTTCTTTATGATGTCTTGTGAGAGACTGGAATAGCTACCTTAAGGCATACAGAGCCGTGCAAATACAGGGCTAAGATTAAATGCAAAATGATAGGCGTAATAGCGGAATCAGACGGATCATAGAAAGAAGAATTGACGTGCAGATGGCTCGTTGGAGACGAAGACTAGAGGAGGCGGTTGGAGGGATATAAGCCTTGGCCAAAGAGTCGGGCTGTATTTACGCATCCATCCATAGCCGATTATGGAATGGAGTTCTGAGACTACTTGTACTTGTAGCTACAGCACGCAGGGCTACAGTTCATACCTTTAATACGGTGAGGTACATACTCAAACACTCTTCAGAGGGTAGATATATCACAGGGTTTGAACCCTGACATGGGCACAAGAGTAGATTCGCAGTAACTACCGATGTGAGTGTACAACAGACCCCGATGGGCGATGGACGATCATGCTCAACCGACTCTGTGCTGGAATAGGCACTAGAGTGTTGTTCTCTGATTGACATTCTTGTTGCCGCCCTTGCTGAATCGTCTTCCCCAAGTCTACTCTCTATGGCCGCCCCAGATCCCGCTACCTTATTGTATGGCTGCTTCTAAAACACAGACGATGAATAAATTAATGCATTCCTAAACTTCCACTCTAATACTCGCCACACTCGCTCACAACCACATCTCGTTTGGGCTTCTCCTCAACCACAGGAACGTTTTCCACAAACTTGACAACGTCCATGCCCTCGATCACATGACCAAACACCACGTGCGAGCCGTCCAGCTCTGGACATTTACGCGTCGTGATGAAAAACTGGCAGCCGTTGGTATCCTTGCCTGAATTTGCCATCGATAGGGCTCCTTCAATATGCGGGTATGTCTTGCCAGACTTGGTCTGTTCATCTGGGAAGCTTGCACTTCCAAAAATCGACACTGTGCCGAGCCCGTTGCCGCGCACAAAGTCGCCTCCCTGGATCATGAATCCCTTGACCACTCGGTGAAATGTGCTCTCTTTGTATCCTTGGGGAACATTGTCGATCCGGTATTCTCCTGTGCAAAATTGACGGAAGTTTTCGCACGTTTTCGGCAGATCTTCCGAGTATAGCTTGAACTTGATCCGTCCAATGCGCTGACCGTCGTAGGTCACGTCCAGGAACGTGATAGTCATGTTGTGTGTGTGTTGTGAGTGTGTTGAAGGATGATGCAGGAAGTGGTGATGATTTTAGGAGGTGTTGATTTGCAGTGAGCTTATTTGACCCAGTTATGGAATGCGAGACATTAGCTGGGGGCGCAGTAGAGACCTCTGGAGGTGTTGGAAGGGTTTAAATCGAGTCAGGCTGGTGTCATTGAGTGACTGAAATGTAATTTGACTGAAAATCATCAAATTTGCGTCTTCTAGCCACATCTCTTATTTGCAGAGCAGATCCACTACAAATCGTGAACGAGAACAAGAATAGTTTCAACCAATAAGAAGGCCATCAATTGACCACATTGCTTTGAAATCTCAGCAAATATGATTCATGATGTCAAATACTCGCACACACATTCAACAACAGCACTCCCCAGCTCCCCGGACTGTTAGTCACAGGGCCCTGATGCTCTGAAACCAGACTAACAACTTGCAATCAGCTCAACATGGGACTCAACAATGGCATAGCACAAGATCTGAAACACAACAAGACGTACTCGTACCGTACATACTGTACTCGTAATAATTACAGATCCGTTGATAATACAGTCTCCAATCCAATCTGGCATAATTACTAACCCACCCAAATTCAGTTGAAACCCGATAATTCCAAAAGAGTGTCTCACCCAAGCAACGACAAACTGCTTACTAATCAAGCCCGATGATACCCCGCCTAACGTGCCTCAGACGAGACAATCAGGCCATTATCTAACGCACTCTTCAGGAGCAATGGCCAACATACAACAAAGAACAGCCCTGCAATTGGCCGAAACCTTGTTGGTTCCAGCGTCACGTGACCTGTACTCCACATTGTCTGTTCCTTCCCTCTAAACTCAGTTGGTCTATACATGTGCATCTAAATCCCAAGCCTGAGATATTCCTTTTAAAACAACCCCAGAGACATTCCAGAGACACCAATTCGACACACCAACAATAACGACACATCAATTGAACCCGTCACATCATCTCCATCGAATCACCTTTAAGTTCCACCACAACACACTCTCACAACATGTACACAACCAACGCCATCAACCCTGAGAAGGCCATTGACAGATCTGTGGCAGACCAGCCTCCGGCTGAGGAGGATCTGTACTTTGAGCAGAACCCGGCTCCCGAGTATCTGCCCGAGTTTGAGCGAAAGCTGTCCGACTTCCTCAGCAAGAACGGTACCCGAAAGATCGCCGTGGTCACCAGTGGAGGTACCACTGTTCCTCTTGAGAACAACACTGTGCGGTTCATTGATAACTTCTCCGCCGGAACTCGAGGTGCCACGTCAGCAGAGTACTTCCTGGAGAATGGCTATGCTGTGGTCTTCCTCCACCGACAGTTCTCTCTGTTGCCCTACTCCCGACATTACACCCATTCCACAAACTGTTTCCTGGACTACATGGTGGAGTCCGAGACCGAGCCCGGATCTGTCAAGGTTGACGAGAAGTACCAGGTCCAGATGCTGTCTGTGCTGCGAAAGTACAAGCAGGCCCAGAAGGACAACACTCTGCTCTTGTTGCCCTTCACCACTGTGACTCAGTACCTGTTCTCGCTCAGATGCATTGCCCTGACCATGTCCAAGCTGCACGTTGACACTCGGTGTGTCTTTTACCTGGCTGCTGCCGTGTCCGATTTCTTCATGCCCACCTCACGACTTCCCCAGCACAAGATCCAGTCTTCTGGAGGAGAGCTGGTGGTGAACCTGGACCCCGTGCCCAAGTTCCTCAAGCGGCTGGTCGAGGCCTGGGCGCCCCGTGTCATGATTGTGTCTTTCAAGCTGGAGACGGACGAGTCGATTCTCGAGTCCAAGGCCAAGACGGCGCTGGAGCGATACAACCATCAGCTGGTGATTGGTAACCTGCTGCAGACCCGAAAGAAGGAGGTCATTTTCGTGACTCTGGAGGAGACGGAGAAGTACTCGTTGACGGACGATGAGGAGAAGGAGGGCAAGGAGATTGAGGAGGTTATTGTTCCCGAGGTGATTAAGCGGCATGAGGTTTGGCAGGAGAAGGTGAGCAGCTAGTATTGTGAGCGGAGCGAACATTATTAGTGAAGTTGAGTGCCACAATGAAGTGGTTCAAAGCTTCACGCGATCACTCAAACACTGCCAAAAGACACTGCCTACACCGATGACTGAACAACAACAAATATGGAACGGAAAAAGGAAGGACAAAATCATAGTTGAAAATTATTTCATGTCAATACGTAGTTGCCACCGTTACTGATGTCGTTGTAGATGACAGATAGCTGTGAGTGCAGTATTCATACACACTTTAATTTCAAGCTTGATGTAGTGCTCTGAGTAAAGACAAATAACTGACATTGGGGTGTGGTACATTTACACTGGAAAGCCCCCACCGCGCACCTCAGCCCACATGTCTTCTGCCAACCTCCAACTTCTCAAAAAACAGCTCTTTGAGCGACAGAACAAGTTTGCTCATCTCCGCAAAGAATACGAGCAGCTGTTGGAACAGTTTGATAGCGAGCAGAAGAAGATTGACGCTTCTATCGTCTCTTTCACAGCATCCATCAAGGCTCTAGATACAGTGAGAGACAATCTGAAGAGTCAACTCGAGCAGGTTCAAGAGCAACACAAAGAGCTGGCGGAGATGCGGGAAATGGAAACGTCCACATTCTACAACAACCACAATCTTCCCACCAATTTCTTCTCAAACAACTCGCCTGACAAGAGAGATGGAAGAGAGGTGCTTCGAGACAGCAGAGGCCTTATTCGGAACGAAGGAGATATCATCAGAGATACCAAGCATGCTAGAGAGATCTTGACGGCGAAACAACTCCAAGATACCCCTGGTCTCACTCCCATGAGAGAGATTCCCAAGAGTGGTCTTTATAGGAAGGGTACGAGGGGGTGATCAACGCGGGAATCTACAAGTGAAGCTCTTCGCCTTCTCTTCATCGATGCCATGTTGTGCTTATTTTACATTCGTGGCCTCTGTAGCCGTCTACGTCCCCATTCTAATGTCATAATCGTTCATCTATATACGGGTTGGGGTATTTACAAAAAGCTGACTCCGACACCAAACTGTAGACCCTTTCGCATCTTGTCGGTGCTTCGAGCGACCAGAGGAGCACAGATGTTGAGCTCAAACCGGGCAGCAGGATGGTTGTAGACAAGACCGGTGCCCACAGAAATAGATTGGTTGTGCAGCAGAGTCTTGACATCTCGCTGTCCAAGCAGTCCTCCACAGTTGACAAAATGATGCCACTTGAGAGGATTGTCAAGACCGTACTTGAGTCCAGGAACCGGGGTGAAAACACTCAGACCAAGACAGTTGTAGAGAGAGCCTCCAATGGAGTCATTCTGATCTCGAGGACCAAGGCCATTCATTGCAAATCCTCGAACATCATTGGCTCCTCCAAGATAGAACCGGTCCATCAGGTGAACATTGCTCTCAACAGCTCCGTGGGTATAACTGCCGACATCTCGACTCAGAATACCACATCTCATGCCCCAGTTGAAAATAGCATACTTGCTTCGAACTCCAGAGCTGTACTCGGTTTGTAGTCTCAACAGATTGCTAGAAAGAACATACTCTCCAGTCAACTTGACCATGTGTCCTCTTGTGGGCATCACGTGGACATCACGTGAATCGTAAATGTATGTGGCCGACAGAGCTCGCTTCAGATCGTCTCCAGCAGCAAATTTGACTGTTCTGGACGCCTCAGAGTAGGCAGATATGGTTCGCACCAACGTCTCCACTGACAGATCCAGAGTATGAGGGAATCCGAGATACCGCAGCTTGAGAGCTCCTCCTTGAACACTCTGTAAATGCGAACACCAGGGAATGTCTCGAGAAGTAGCAAACGCCGTGGCTTCTCCCTTCCATCGAGCACTGTTGTTTATAGGACTGGTGAGAGCCAGCATGTAGTTTGACTTGGTTCGAGTACCCATAGACGCGTCAAAGTTGAGCGTCTCGGCTCCTCCAAACATGTGTCGAAACTGACAGTTGATGTATCCACTACCCTCTCCATTGCCAACGTCAGTTCCAGTCTTGGCAGTGAACCGCTTGGCCTCAACAAGATTCAGAATAGGCTGAACAGTCAGAGCATTACTGCTTCCTCCTCCTCCGCCTCCAAACATGTTACCGAACGAATACTGTTCGTCAACGCCTTGTAAAGTGAACTGAACATTGCTGTAACACCCAAACGACTGCAGATCACGGTTCACGATATCCACCCGCTTGAGCAGCTCTGTGAAAGTCATGGTATCAGTCTCGAGCAGCGGCTTGAGCTGAGCTCGAATGAACGAGTCTCGTGATGCCCAGCCACCCTCCGTAACAACACTGAGAATCTTGGTTTCTCGAGTATTGTTCTGTTCCAGGAGCGAGAGCAATAACGACCGCTGAGCTTCAATAGCCGAGACATCCATCTCTTCTTGGCTCGCTGCCGCGCCCTCGTTGTGATGTCTCGAAAGACGTTGGAATACCTGAGTTAGTAGGGTCAAAGACGAGGGTCACTCTAGATTTAGTAGCGAGGCCTCACTCGATGCCGATATCTGGAAACAAAGGGTACCATTCGAATCGCATGACTCTTGGGAATCCAATGAAGGTACTCCCATTGGCGTGGCATCGAAACTCACAGTGTAGATCACATGTTCAGTTGACCGATTGTTCATGAGAGACGCGGCTCCGGCATCAGTGACACTACCGACATGAAACCACCACCATTGTAATCGCCCTGTCTGGCAGATTCGATTGGTACCACTCAATCAACCATCCCAGCCCAAATAGGTAGAATAGCTCAACATCACCGGAATCCACCCGAGAATCTCTCAATCATCCAGGCCATCAACGGTCCCCTTGATCCGTGACAATCACGTGAGCAGACCTGCGCCACGATCCCCGCCCTTCAAAAATACTCACGTCTTCTTCCTCCATGACTGTGCTCTGTGTGTTTGAATCAGACCGTGTCGTTCAGCCAGTGTTCTAAAAAAGTTTGGATGTTGGGAACGGGTCACGTGACGCATATTCCGTTCGAGCGGCGTTCTTTTGATGATCCGAGCGAGATTAACGCAAGTCACGTGGGTGGCAAATCGTTTCCATTGTATATAATACCTATGGAGTATTTATTTTGAGCCTCCTGAGTGTTTATGAGCCTTGACCGGCTTCTTCGGGAGTTGGGAGGTTGTGCTGTTGAGCAGAAAGTTGGTTAATTATTCTGAAGGGTACATCCGCGGGTGGCGAATATATCGTTCTTGTATTCATTTTGATCGTGAGAACCTCCTTGATTCGACGGTGCCAATAATTATTCTCATATGAGTCATTTTGTTGGGTTGTGTGTTATTCTACGCCACACTCACTCTCGGAGCACGTCAAAACAGTACCGCTCGAAACCACATCGGTTACTCCTTGTTTCACCACTATAGATCTCCACTTCTTTGTCTCCGTGAGGTACCTTAATAGCCCCATACTATTGCCTGCCAATTCTCGATGACTCAAGAGAATGACTCAAGTTAGCCTAAATCGCATTTGACGTTTTACTTAGCATTAAACGTTAGAACACTCTTCGGGCCTAGACCGGTCTAGACTCTAGAATGTTTGGGGCTAATGGATCTGGTAGAAGCGAAGTCCCCACGTTTCCACTGTTGGTTTGTCAGTTGGCCAGCTCTCAGCACTACAAAATCGGAGTTCTCATTGATGAGTAATCATATAAACCTCACCCCTGCATACAGTTGACGTTGAACCTCATTTGTTAGCCTTTTGTTGAAGCGAGGAGGGCGTGTATGAAACTACCGGCTAGAGAGTCAAAACTGATTATTGATGAGTCAGCATGGATTTCACATCACTCTAAGTTGGTATACACTCCCATACTATCGAATTTGATCCTTCGTGAGGCTCGGAAAAAAGTTGCTCTTATAGAGGTCCATTTCTCCGGAACCTTAATAGTTTTATCCGCGGATGTACTTGCCGGATCTAGCCTGACATTTCAGAGAACGCAGTGGACGCTTAAGAGGAATCTGGGGTGGTACGAAGCGCCTAAGCGGTGCAGATTTTTGTGGAGATTTCAATTGTTCGGCCCGTTTGGCCAGGCGAGTCGAGACGACTTCTATAGGTCCGGTTCAGTGTGTTTGAAGGGCTGGGTCAAGGTTGTAATAGTTGATCGTGGGCTCTAGAGATTATTATTCGAGTGTGGAAGGGTGATCCTTCAGTCCGTACATCACCTTGTTCACTCGGATCCCTGGTCTTTGACTAAGAGGCGGAAGTAGAGTCCATTCCCACTCAGTCTCTGGAGGACACTCTCCACATCTTCCACATCGTCCCTACTTGTACCCCAGGTTACCCCGAACATCTGCAAGACAACCTCACGGCTATTGAGTCACCGTCTTTGAGGATGAGTCACTCTTTGAGCACTCAGACCCGCACATACACTTGTTTTCATTCGTCTGTTCGGTTATACATATTGGACATTGTTTGCCGCACACTGGAGCTGCACTTGTGAGAAGCGTACAGTCTGGCGTGGAGTGCGCAGCGGCGGTAAGATGCATGCGAGTGCGTTTAGGATCACGTGAGCCGTTTTTCGGGGCTCTTCCAGCGCCGATCTGAAGAGGAAGGTGCTGTTGAAAAGGGATAGAACAGCGTCAGGGGTCAGATTTTCGAGGAGGTTAGAACAGGAGGTGAGATAAGGAGGTTTACGGAGTTTGGGCCGAGAACATTGAGAATTGGTCGAGTTGTGGCAAGAACATGGCTCGAGAAGGTTGCTTGAGTCTGGAAACTCATGCAATTCTAAAGACTAAGCTTAGAGAAGAGGTTCCAGATGCTTATTAAGCAAATACCTTGAGCTGGAGAGCTTTCTCCGGGGAGAAACCACCTCCAAACCGCCGTTCACGTGATGTGATGGTTCGTCTCGACTAAAAGAGAGTTTGGACTGGCCAATCAGCGGCCCGCATTTAACACACTGAAACTCAAAGGTGCACCGCATTGCATATTACTCATCGAGTGGAAAAAAAGAGGGCAAACAGAGTTTGGGAGATTTTCAGTCGTAGAAAACGGAGAGTTTATTAAGGAAGCGTTGTGCTGCAGTAATTCTGACCCTTCAATACGATCACTATCGACCCACACAAACGACAATAATGGCCAATTCTCCTGTGAGTATGACTGCTGTGAAGAAGGAAGAAAGAGAATGACACAAAGAGCTTGATACAGCGACACAGCGACTGTTGAACCGGAGCAGGAGAACTTCTCCACATTTCTTGCGACCGACTGATCTGTCTTCTGAATGTCCTGTGGCAAGTGTCTAGTGACGAGAGTTGTGTCGGGGTGTTTGTGGCTATGACTGAGAGAGATAATGGTGCTACCCTGGTGCTGTCGTCTATGATCTAAGGGCTTCTAGCCGCTTGTTTCTGGGTGTCTCTGTTCTGATGTGTTCATCCTATGGTGATCTTCGTTTGAGCATGTTCCAGAGATGCCACCGAGACGAGGATTTGATTTCTGGACTCAGGCGGATCAGGCGGTTCGAACGGCTGTTTTTCCAAGCAGGTGGCTGTTCTGCAGCGGTTTGTTTATGTGATGTGGTGATGTGGTGTGTTCGGTTTGAGGAAGCTCTTATGAGCTGTCATGTGTTGCACGTGCGACTACACTGGGGTGTTCTGATTGACACAAATGGAGTCCCGTTTGTGGCTGTCAGGAAGTACCCTCAGCTGTTGCACACTTGATAATATTCAGCTCATACACATCCAGTCATACAATGCACACACACACAGTGCACCTAGCACACCCACAGCACACACACAGCACACATTTTCAGACCACAAACAGCTTGTGACACCCCCACTCCAGCCACCACCCTGCACTCCATCCGGTCTAAAATCTTTTCCGAGCTAGCCCTTGCCGTTCTAGTCCAACGTCATTGTAGTGCCCCCTCAAAACCAATGAGTCAGACACTAGAGTTTGTCACTTTAGCGTGTGTTTCAGTTGCTTGAGTTTCGGGCATTCAGAGTGTGGTTTTGGGTGAAGATTGGGTGTGGCTGGTTTGGCGAATCCCAGGGACTCAGGTTCTGCCTCATTTGAGCAGTTTTGGTTGATTTTTGGTGATTCTCGTTTTTGTGCACATTTCATGTCTGGTTATCATCAGATCAGATATGATCAGATCAATTTGATTACTGTGATGGACTGCAGTGTGCATTGACGAACTCTGGGACACCTCTCAAATCAGCTCTATTCTTATTCCGCATTGATCCTCCCAAAACACTCTAAAGTGTGTTCACGCTCCAAGCTCAGAACATTCGTCAGCCTATGTTTTTCATGTTCCCCGCTAACTCAGATGTTCGGACCCGACGGCATGTCCCGTTCCACCTCCCCTAACGCCTCCTCCGCCGAGGACGTGCGAATTCTGGGCTACGACCCTCTGCTTGCCCCCGCTCTTCTCCAGACCGAGGTTGCCTCCACCAAGAACGCCCGAGAGACCGTCTCCAAGGGCCGAAAGGAGTCCATCGACGTCATCACCGGCAAGTCCGACAAGCTGCTGTGTATCGTCGGACCCTGCTCCATCCACGACCCCAAGGCCGCCATGGAGTACGCCCAGCGACTCAAGGAGCTGTCCGACAAGCTGTCTGGCGAGCTCGTCATTGTCATGCGAGCCTACCTCGAGAAGCCCCGAACCACCGTTGGATGGAAGGGTCTGATCAACGACCCCGACATGGACGAGTCTTTCAACATCAACAAGGGTCTGCGACTTTCCCGAAAGGTTTTCTGCGACCTGACCGATCTTGGTCTGCCCATCGCCTCCGAGATGCTCGATACCATCTCTCCTCAGTTCCTGGCTGATCTGCTCTCTCTGGGAGCCATTGGTGCTCGAACCACCGAGTCCCAGCTGCACCGAGAGCTTGCCTCCGGTCTGTCTTTCCCCGTTGGCTTCAAAAACGGAACTGACGGTACTCTGGGCGTTGCCGTTGACGCTGTCCAGGCCGCTTCTCACCCCCATCACTTCATGGGTGTCACCAAGCAGGGTGTTGCCGCCATCACCACCACCAAGGGTAACGAGAACTGCTTCATCATTCTGCGAGGAGGCAAGAAGGGCACCAACTACGACGCCGAGTCTGTCGCCGAGTGCAAGAAGGCCACCGAGTCCATGCTCATGGTCGACTGCTCTCACGGAAACTCCAACAAGGACTTCCGAAACCAGCCCAAGGTTTCCAAGGCCGTTGCCGAGCAGGTTGCTGCCGGCGAGAAGAAGATCATCGGTGTCATGATCGAGAGTAATATCAACGAGGGCAACCAGAAGGTCCCCAAGGAGGGTCCCTCTGCTCTCCAGTACGGTGTCTCCATCACCGACGCCTGTGTCTCTTGGGAGACCACCGTGGACATGCTCACCGAGCTGGCCAACGCTGTCAAGGAGCGACGAAACAAGAACTAATCAATATGAGCACGGTTCCCCCAGCGAAAGCGTGACTGCTTTGCCCACGAGATGAGTCCGCTCAATACGAGCGGGCCAGTCAATATGAGCACAGCGAGTATTGTATATATAAGAACAGCTGAATGAGTAAAATAGTGATTTTGTTAGTGACAGAGAGTACGATACGAGTACTTGTACCAGGTAGGTAGTGGAATGAGTGAGTATCTCCAAATACTGTATATGGTATATATATAGTCACACCTTTCAAGTCTTTTGTCAGAAGACGCTGAGTAGAATGGTGCCAATTACTTACATAGCCACTGCCATTTACTGACTGTGCAGTTCGAGTCAGTAATTAAGGAATGACGATATGCCTTGGCAGAAGGTTACTCCATACAGATGACATAAATATTTTACTCTATGAACCCCACTCTTGTCGGACAGCAACACCATGTTTTCCCAAGATCCTGACGAAACGCTGTCCAAGACCCTGAATCTGTCTTCCTCTAAACCTCGTGTCATCATCAGTCGACAAGAGACTCGGTGGAAACAGAGAGGAGCGAAAGATACCCTCTGGACGAAAAGATACCCCCGAAAGGAGATACCCCAAACCAACGACACCAGCGGAAGAACAGGGACACAAAGGACAAGTCCATTGTATCCCCAGCAGAAGTTGTCCTGAGTTAATGATGAGCAAAGAAAGACGCGTTATGGTTGGCAACACAGCAGTGTGCGTGGCTAGCCAGACGGCATACCAAAGAGGTCCCAGTCCCACCAGTGATCATGATGTAGACTTTGAAATATCGGGCTCTTGTCGTGGTATGTCGCCGGACCTGCAGAGTATGGCATAGGCGGTAGCAGCGGGCACCTGCTCGCATCTATGGGTTCCCACACCCGCTCTGTCGATTCTGGATCACAGCTCTCCAAGCAATGTCGGTTGCAGTGAATCTCGACGCTGCTGCTCTTCAACAGTGTAAGTGAGGCAGAGAAAACTGACGTACAGGTCTTGTGATAAGACACTGCAACCGACTTGTCGCTAGTGAGAGTGGCATTGGACGGAACTGGTGACACCTGTCCGTCTCAATGTTTCCACGCTCACGCGTCACTGTGATCAGAAGAAGAAGAAAATGTACTCACACGGAGGATGGGACCGAAACTGTGTCATTGGAAGTCACCGACTGTCGCTGTCGGACTGTGGTGGCCTCGGGCTGTGTTGTCGCTGTGTGTTGGCCATCGATGTTAGATATCGATGGCCTTGCTGATGCATGATTCTGTGTTAGTAGATGACCATAGTGGTTGGCGTTTGTGTCACAATCGGCGACATCTAGAAGAGTATGGACTCACAGACCACGGGTTAACACCGGTGCTGACGAGTGCTGACGATACCTTGCTGGCAAGACATCGAGAAGGGGACTGGTGGGCCGCAACAACGAAGTGGGTACTCACGGGGTAAGACAGCGCAAACAGAGACGTGGGTGAAGAGCTCTGACCCCACTCGGGTCTCTGTCTGTGTCGTCTGCTGTTGATGGCGCCTGGGAGGGTTTGTCGAATCTCCGTTGGAAGACCTTGTTGAAGAAGAAGAGAAGAAGGGGGGTCGAGGAGAAGCTATATATAGACTGAGGATCTTGTCTGTGTTACTTATTCACTGGGTGAATAAGGTGTTTCTCGTGAATGGGCTAATCATGGGCATCAGAGCCTGTGAACGACATGATCATTAGCCCAGAACTACATGAGAGAATGAGAAGTTGATCAGATTAATGGGTTGGTGCACTACGGTGACGGCTCTATGTACACGAGAGGTGTCTTACGTTTACAACGGTTCAGAAATAGATATATAGCGAGTACCTCCAATCCTTTACCTCCTCACAACTATTGCTCTAATCGTGATAAGCTATGTCAACAAATGTGAACAAACAATCGCTGGGAGTATCACAAAGCGGTGTCAAAGGTGGAGGGAGTAGTGTCTATTTGTAAAAGATCAGCAGCATCTATACTTCCTACTGCCTCACACAAGTCCACTGGTTCATTAATATGCCTTATCAGCTTGACTCTCTTGTCAGCTTCGGGAAACATCCACCAATGCAACTCTCCATCAAGTAAGCCAACTGTCAGACACTTGCCTTCATAAGGTACTTCATAGACCCGTCTGTTTCTCAAATCCACGACTTTGTGGTCGCTGTAAAGAACGTAACCCTTGATGCAAATTCCGTCGAAGCCGACTCGCCTGTCTGGATCTCTCATGTCTATGTGGGGCTCTTTGGGAAGCTTGATATGTTGGTGAGCCATGGAATCGAGAGTGTCCCACTCACAAAGGAATCGGCCATTCGTATAGGGCGGGGCGTAGGGCGAATAACCCCACACATAAAGAGAAGGTCCATCCTGCCATAAGTTGATGGGGATAGTACCTTCGGCGCAGCATTGTACGAACGTTTGTTTGCCTGTCTCCATATCAAGTTGGAAGATTGACGCGGAAGTCTCAGGTCTGGCCCTGTGAGTTTGCTCACTCGGCTGATGTACAATAAAGACGTCTTCCGGGGTGAACAGGACTCTGACTTCAAAGCCTTCCAAGAGTGAGGGTACGCAAACCACATAATCTGGTTCATCACTGATTTCCCCTTGCGTACAATGGTGTTTGATGACGACTGCATGAGAGCTATCGTTAGGAACAGGCCTGGTAGAACCATTCGTTGAATGCTTCCGACGAGAAAAGTCTGTCATCACCCAAAATCGGGATCTATGGCAAAGACACAGATACGTTCCCGGTCGTTGAATGCCTTGATGAGGTGTCCACGACTATCCAAAGTATCGCGCAGCTGTTGAAGATCAGAGAAGGAATGACAGCCTGCGGGGAAAACCGTTCGTACTGGTAGTTTTATTACCATTTCTGTCTTGCGGTAGTCAATTTGGCAACACGAGCCTATCACCTGTTGTGGATCTCTCAGCAGAAAGGCATCTTTTGGAACAGGTTCGTTCACGTGGATGTGGTCTTTAGGCACTGGCGTTTTAACGCACTTGGCGACGTCCTTTGTCTGCGATCTTTTCAGCAGTTTCTGCCGCTTGCCATCGATTTCGAACGCTTGTCTAGACCAGCTGGGAATCCAGGGCCACAGTTTTTGAACAGTTGATTCAAATTGCGGCTTGGCGATACCTCTGAGCCTCTGGTTGGTCCGGCTGAGAAGTGTCAGATTATCGAGGGGTCCAAAGGAACATAATAGTGAGATGAGTTCATCTGGAAGGTCGTTGAAACTAGTCATGGTAGATCACAGCGGTTAGGTAGGGTGTGTTTGACTGAGCTGTGTCGAGTGTGGTTGTCATAAAGTTGAGTATCAGGACGACGATGAAGACTGAGGGCGTAGGTGTTTGAAAGCCCCTAGAGTCAGATTCTACTATTGTAACAGGTAATGAAAATTAAACCATTCTACTCCCCATTTTCTACTGATTCTAGCAACACAAGAAAATCCACCCTCTTCAATACAAATACTTGGAGATGCACACGCTTTTCCATATTGAACTCCCACGACCATCTGCTTAACTGGCTGTGCTGGTTCTAAAAGCTATTGACTTCACGAATGTACGGAGCACTGTACAATGCCCACCACCAGAGCTATCCACTAGAGACTACCAGCATCAATATCGTCGAGCTAACCACTTCAAACCTCTCCGTCCATTAGTCGCCCTGTAGCTTCCGGCTAAACCCATCGTGAAAGTTCACTCCTCTCGCTTATCTCCATCAACCCAAAAGGCTTTACGATACGAGCTAAAGTCCCTCGAGGGATGAGATATATGTAGTAAGGAGAGGTGGAAAGGAGACGGACTTTTGCACAATCAATCACTTATAGCCAATTGTAACTATGGGCTCTTTTTCCTACTCTCACATTCACAGAACCCTTCTCCACAGCATATCGTCCATCTCACATCGTATTGTGACCCCCTCTCCCCTCTTTTTTCACGCCACCTTAATTTTCCATCTCCAGAAAATGCTGATCATGAACATGCCATAGTGAATAGACATGAATAGAAGGCGGCTAAATGATCCAAGACAATTGAGACACACAAAGCCATCCAACAGTCTCGCCCAACAGCCCTGAAACACGCCCCGCAACTAACCCTAACCCCTATCTAAGTTATCAGTACACGTCACGCAGCTGCTCACTAGACCTATCGCGCGCCTACAGCTATTACCTGCACAGCATCACCACCACAAGATGAGCAAGTACCGAAAACTGGAAGACCCGTCCACGTCGTCGATAGAGAGAGATCTGGGCGACGTCGGGTCCAGTCACGTGACTCCGGGCCACCCCAGCGTGACCTTTGACATGGACGAAGATGACGGATACGATGAGCTTGGAGATTTGGGCGATCCTATGAACTTGCCTCAGGTGGACCAGATCCCGATACCGAAGCTGGGAGCCCGAGGAAGTGGGTCGCGACGCAAGTTACAGAGTCGACGAAACAAAATTGTGGGCCTGGCAACCGCAGGAGTCACCGTTTTGCTCATTGTGCTGTACCTGTTACTGCCCACCATTTCTGGAGAGCCAAGGAAGAGTGATCAGGGTGCAGCTGCTCTGAGTGAGGCCCAGCACACCGGAGCGGTCTACAAAAACAAGTTTCACATGCAGGAGAACTGGGGCAGTTTATCGCCGTTCTTCTCCGATGGAGTGTCTTTTCACGGCGTTACTGCTCGAGAGAAGGGCCGGTTGGACCACCATGGTTTCCCTCTCGTGCCTGAAATGGGCGTTTGTACCCTGAGACAGGCACATGTTCTTCATCGACATGGAGAACGATACCCTACAGATGGAGCTGCTGACAACATGGTTGCCTTTGCTGACAAGCTGAAGAACAGTATCACCAACCAGACTGACGAGATGTTTGCTTGGGTCGACCATTGGAACTACCACCTTGACAGAGAGCTGTTGGTTCCTCGAGGTTACTCCACAGAGTTCGTTTCAGGTGCTCAATTCTGGTCTTCTCATGGCAGACACTTGTTCAATGATGGAGACCTGCTTGGAAAATGGACACGTGACCCCATTGTTGTTCGAGCTACTGAACAGGAGCGAATCCGAGATTCCGCCCAGGCCTGGAGTGAGGGATTTTTCGCTAAAAACAAGGATCTGTTCACTCTGACTCTGCAACCTGAGAAGGACGGCGAGAATGCTACTCTTGCCAGCTACTTCTCATGCAAAAACGCCTACAACAACCCCAAGTCTGTGTCTGGCAAGCAGAAGGAGGCTGAGTGGATCGACAACTACCTCAACAAGGCCAGTTTGCGATTCCAGGAGCTGATTCCCGGTTTTGAGAACTTCACCGCTCATGACGCTTTCCAGATGCAGCAGCTCTGTGCGTTCGAAACCGCAGCTTTCGGACACTCCAAGTTCTGCGAGTTCTTCACCGAAACCGAATGGAGAGGATACGAGTACGCCTCTGACCTCAAGTTCTACTACAATGACATGTTTGGAAGCAAGACTGGTGTTGCTCAGGGAGCTGGATGGTTGAGTGAGCTGGTTGCTCGTCTAGAGGGTGTTCTCATCACTACTCCTGCTTATGGAGTTGACGTGAAGGAGACCTCCAACAACAAGACTTTCCCTCTCGACCAGCCTCTCTACATGGACATGTCTCATGACTCTGTCTTGTTGTCTGTTTTGACAGCTCTCAACCTCGACTTCTTGCAAGAGTCTCTTACCTCCGACAAAATCAAGGTGCCCAGAAACGTGATCATCTCGCGTCTGACTCCCTTCGGAGCTCGTATCACCGTCGAGGTGTTTGACTGTGATGCCGAGACTGAGGGACTTGCCAGCACTTATGTCCGTGTTGTTCTCAACGGCCGAATCCTGCCTCTTTCCAGTCTCAAGAAGTGTCCTGAGAACGCAGACGGTGTCTGTGAGGTGGGCCTGTTCATTGACTCTGTCAAGGCGGCCCTGGAAGCTATCCCCTACGACAAGCTGTGTGAGGGAGAGTTGTAGGACATTATATACTAACGAGCCACAATCGGTGATGTAGAGATGTTGATAATGAATTATGTGTTATGGTTGTGAGAGGGTGTACATACTGGTGGCGGGTTAATTGAGTAGAATGGACATTCGGAGTGTCTGGCGGCATATGCTAGTCACACCAGGATACTGAGAAGGACTACAACACACTTGCTTACATTTCAAAAGAGTCGATTAATAAACATAACAGAACCGGTTAGTATTTAGCACTTGTCGTCGACCTCGAACTCGTCCTGAGGAAGAGGCTGGTGGGCCTGCTTGGGCACGATGTGTACGGTGAAGTTTTCAACGATAGTCTTGTAGGTGGCAAGACAGAAGGCCGCGAAAGTGAAGGCTGAAAGAGTGATGGAGGCGTTGCCGAGGTTGCAGTTGGCCTGGCTCAGTACCTTGACGGTGACCTGTGAGATGGTGTTGTGGACCTCGGACACTGAGAAGCACGACATACCTCCTCTCTGGACTCCGACAAGGATGGTGCCTGCGAGCCATGCCAGAGACAGCAAGAACTCGCAGAAGGCTATGCATCCGCTGGTCTCGACGGTAATGGAGGACTTGGTGGCAGTGGCGGCCATGTAAACACCCGAAAGAGACGACACGAGGATAATGTATCCGTCGGCAGGAATAATGTCGACGGTGTTGAGGTCGGTCTTCATCTGGACGACAGCCAGGACTGTGACGACAAGGGTGGCGGCCACCAGGGCAGCCTGTAGTATCTTGAAGGACATTTGAGAAGTTATGAGAGTGAGAAGAGGGCGTCAGAAAAAGATATGGTGGAGTGCAGCCATCGTGGAGGGTAACTGAGAGGCTATTGTCATGTAGGTTCTGTCAGATGAGCCAGATGACTAGGGTGTTAGGGGTGGTTGGAGAGATAATGAGAAGAAAATAGTGAGATGAGTGTGTTTCCCTGACTCTCGCTATTTGATTGATACCACTCTCGTCTCTCTAGGGTCACTTTTGACTGACTTATGTTGGTCCTTGAAAAACGTTCTGCCCCTAAGATGCGCCATGGAAGCATTGTTCCTGACTTGTGCAGAGACGAGATTGAGGGGATAAAAGCTGGCTAAATATAGAACAGGGGTGTCTATCAGGTGACCAACGTATCTGTGGCGAATAACCAAGTACCTGGACATTTCCTCTTCGTCGTTACCTCTTCTCTGTCCACCTCAACACCCCCATGCCCACCCTCTCATTGATGTCTCAGATTAGTGCCACAGGCCAGGAACAAACGAAAGCTAGTTGGGCTAAAGCTTATATTAAGCCCTGTGGTTGTGCACCAATACGACCCCAAAGAGGTGATGTTCGGTGGCTGCAGAAAAAGCAACCTGCAGAGAAGGACGTGGAGAAGAGGCGGAGAAGATGCAGAGGAATGTAGTCATCTGGTTTGTGTTACTATGTGTTTGTCGTCGTGGTTGTAAACCTGTCCGCTACAGTATCGGTTAGTCCCATACAACCCGTTAGGTTAGTGTTAATAGCCAGGGGTAAAATATGAGCCGTGTCCGAAGAGGTGGAGAGACAGAGCGCACTGAGCACAACGAATAAGACGACACTGTTTGTCTGCGCAGGGCGGCACCTGTGAATTGCCAAAGGTGGTTGTTATTAGTAGAGCCGTGTGGACAGCCATCACTTAAAAACCTCCCTCGATTTCACGGACCACAAGGTCATTCATTTTCACGTTGCTCGACTGGCAGAGTCCGCAGTTCTGGAGTTTTATCATCACAGCCAGAAGTTTTTGTGTAGAATCTCTGCCAATGGTGATGGTACGTGCCACAAAAACTTAGCACGCTCTTAACAGCATCTTCTCATCTCTCCTAGAACGCGCTTCAGTTGTGGTTTATTCGTTATGATTACATAACACATTAGCTCTACTGAGAAAGTCATCGGGATGTTGTGAGTGTTGGAGCACATTAACACAACTTTCACTGAGTGTAAGAAGGAAATTACACTGAGTCGATCTCTTCCTACAGCGACGTATTGTTCACATCGTCAATGAAGATTAGCCTGGTGGAAGTTAGAAGCTCCGTTGAACGGAAAAGGAACGTCGTCGAAGGCAATTTTTGCGAAACACTGTGCTTACTGTAGTCGTGAGGTGCGATCTGAATACCTGCAACCCACATCGCCCAGAGACTTAAGGGACACTTGATTTCAATGGACACGTTTTCAGCATTACTCAACCCAACTGCTGCGTCTCGCTTAATCATTACTTGACTTGTCGCTCCTCGCCTACACACACTTCTCTGTAAAGAGGTCATGTTCACGAGGGCAGTCAACAACCGTTATCTCAAGGCCAATGGTGATAGGATCCATAGAGTGGTCATCAAGTGCCTGAACAATATCAAACCCATCACACTTCATCTGCCCATCTCCACATACCATGACCTGCTACTGCCACACCACCACTCAGCTAATCAGAAGGATTGTATTCTTCCTGACCACTGCCAACAGCTGTGATTGGGCGATTTAAGCTTTGTTATATGTGTACGACTGATCAAACATGCAACATATCGACGAGGAGTGCACAACGCAGTAGTCCACGTGACCGGAGAGTCGATTGAGTTGCACCGATGAGAAGCCCTGGAGCCACTTGGTCTCACGTGACCGGTCCAGGACAATTGAGTTTGTTTGGAACGAAGGAGATTAAAATTTGGCTTCGGACAATACCTTCTGCCGTGTGTCAACTTCAGGGTAAAAATTGTTACCCGGGAGTGGATGTCGTAGCTTTGGAGAACATGGGCAGGCCTTTGGCTTGAGATTGAGAGGACTTAGAGGTGTCATTTCGAAGAGCAAGATTAGGTGGTCATTTTCATCTACTTCACGTCTCTCTAGTCCTCCTACAACACCCAGTATTGTCCCTCAAGTCACACCATCAATCTCAATAAACTCGTAGTCGGCAAATGAAAATGTCTTCAATTCGATGCATAATAATGCTACCCAGAAGACAGTATAAGCGAGGGGCGGAATACTCGTGGAAACTCGAGGAAAAATCGGGGAAAATGCGGAAAACTCGGGTCAGTGAATTTTTGAGCTCTCCTTGCCACGATGACGTAGATTGTATTTCTTCAACCCTCCAATCCACACCTCTTCACCTCGATAAACTGTCGTACTGCCCCTTGGGCAGGTGTAACTTACAGACTGTTTACCCTAACCTCTCATGTCCCAACCGTCGACAATGGCAACCAAGGTTTGCTTGATTTTCACTGAAATTTTTTGCACAACCTGGCTTTTAACTTCTACACTACACTACAAGAAAAAATGGCTGACGAAGAAGTGAGTATCTGGAGTCGGATTTGAGGACCACCAGGTCTTTGAATTGAATGGCAGAGCCATTGGACGCTCGATTTCGATGGATGGATCCGATTGAATGATTGATTTGGCCGATTTTGCGGATGGTGGATTTGTGGACATTGGCTGAGAGCAGGCGACGTGACATCGACAGTGTTGCGGGCGCTTCCAGCCGTGTGATGCGGGCAGGAATGTATGGAGGAAGGGGCTTGTTGCTGTCTCTCGTTGATTCACAATCCCACAATTCCATGCTCTGCTTCCCCGCACGTCTTTGTGTTTGTGTGTTTGTGTTGGCATTTGTGTATGTGGTCTTGTGATCAGATGGGCATTTGGGGCATAACAGCTGGATAAAGACGGTTTTTAAACAACATCCCC
Source organism: Yarrowia galli (assembly GCA_900519055.1). Lineage (NCBI taxonomy): Eukaryota > Fungi > Ascomycota > Dipodascomycetes > Dipodascales > Yarrowia > Yarrowia galli. The sequence goes on along the minus strand of ULGS01000006.1, from coordinate 87,414 downwards.
ACGTCATTCAACCAATCGACCCTGTTTCCAATCATCACTCGTGTTTAATCATCCCCTCGTATGACCCCATGACTAACCCCAGCACACCTTTGATACCGTTAACGCCGGTGCTTCCCAGACCTACCCCATCCAGTGCTCCGCTCTGCGAAAGAACGGTCACGTCGTGATCAAGGGCCGACCCTGCAAGATCATTGACATGTCCACCTCCAAGACTGGTAAGCACGGTCACGCCAAGGTCCACCTTGTCGCCACCGATATCTTCACCAACAAGAAGCTTGAGGATCTGTCCCCCTCCACCCACAACATGGAGGTCCCCAACGTCAAGCGAGAGGAGTTCCAGCTCATCGACATCGATGACGGTTTCCTGTCTCTCTTCACCTCCGACGGTTCCACCAAGGATGATGTCCCTCTTCCCGAGGGTGAGATGGGTGACAAGATCCAGTCCGAGTTCGACGAGGGCAAGGACCTCATCGTCACTGTCATCTCCGCCATGGGCGAGGAGGCCGTCATCTCCTACAAGGAGGCCCCCAAGGGTAACTAATCGCATCTCTAACTAGTTTTCTACTGAAAAGTTGTTGGTTTTGAGATTATATATCATGTCGTTTCTGAGTTGTTAGATTCGACAGTTGTACCTTAGTAGTCATGTAGTAATGAAGCTATGTACTAATCATTGAGACTTGTAGGAGCCGTAGCTGTGGTGATATAATAACTGCCTGTTTGCCAATGGCCTTTGATTACTCGTACAGCTCGAAATGTTGTCTGTATACACGTCGTCGTGATTATTATACATGATTTTGGATTAGCAACGTTGTTCACAGAACACTGCAGAAGGTGGCGTTATATTGGGTCTTTCAGGTGTGTTACCACACTCAATGAGAGTCCATTCGACTCGTCTTGATGCGCTGATTCCAATGGTACTTCTCTCATCTCTGGATCTCAATTCCACATCGATAACCGACCTCTCCCATGTTCGCACCCAGTCGTCTGAGCAACGATTTTCTAATCTGCTGTTACCCTGCAAACTCTGTCTCGTAGGCGGCTGACATGGTGGGGCTGAAGGGGCGGAAACAGTGGGTGGATAATGGAGCAGTGAGATTTTGAAGCCACGTGATGTGTGGAAGCAGTCACGTGTTTGGTGTAGAGTAATGTCAGCTCCAGCCTGATTCATACCTTTGCTGAGCCCCTCATTGGCAGATTCAAAGTGCTCTAACAATTACTCCAAAGAGTCTAACTAAACTAAGACAAATTGGTTAAGGTAGTTACTCCCACCTACGATACCCGCTCCGACATTACCGATACAGTCAAGGGACTAGAAATCATTACATGTTAATTCTCTATATACTCCACCTATTCTTCGTTACTCATTGCTTTAGTCTGCAGCCTTCTCTCTCCTTACAAGTTAGAAATCAAGTTGGCAATCTTGGCTCGCATCTCAGAAGGAGGGAACTCCATGAGATCACCGTGACAGGGGATAATTCGCTGAATGTCGAGCTCCATAAGTTGTCTAAAAGCCTCCCGGGCAGCAGGCTTGTCTTTGTAGATCTTGGGCAGCAGCTTTCTCTGGAGTTTACTTTCAAAACCCATGCAGTTCATGATGTTGGGGAAGATGGCTCCACGAGGGTTGGTCTTGCTATCTTTGTACTGCTCGTAGGCAGGGGTGTTGAAGATCACGTCGGCCTCCATCAGCGTCGCAGTGGGCTTGTGGTAGAAAAGAATCTCCTTGTTCTGGTGGCTGGGCATGTACATGACATCAAACTCGGCTGCGAGCTCCTCAGGGAAACCGATGGCGGCCAGAGCCTTGCCCTGGAGCAGATTGTGAGCATCCTGAGGTCTGAGAACAATATCGACATTGATTCCCTCCTTCTTCTTCTTCTCTCGCAGCTCCTCGGGGCCAATAATGAGAGCTTGAGGGTATGCTTCTTTCCAGCCCTTGAGACCCATATGATGCTCGAAGTCAGGAGCCACCAGGTACTTGACATTAGGCTGATCTCCGGCCAGAAGCTTGAGTGCAGATTGACCTTCAGGTCCATAAGGAGTTGGTGCGTACACGACAATTCCTTGGTCTTCTGTTTGCAGCTTTGTGAGGGTCATTCGGCCTCCAAAGTTCATCAAACAGGCTCGGGTAAAGGGACATGAGTGGATCACGATATTGGGGGTAACATGGCGCCAATTGCCTCCGACGGGGTTGAAGTAGTGTGACATTCTGGTGAATAGTTTGATTGTGTAATTAGCTGTTGTTGCTTGTGATTGTGTGTGTGAGTCTGAGTCGAGTGGAAACTGGGCGTATATATACTGGGACCGTTGACGCGGCTTAGGGTCAGCTGATTATGCAAGATTCCCGTTGGTGTGCGGCGAAGGAAGATCTAGATTCGCTCTGTTGTGACGGAGAAGGCTGACAAATGATGCAGTCTAAATAATACGAGATGTTGGTGTTCTGTGATGCGTCTTGATGCGCCGTGATGTTAACGCCTAAAGCCGATGCACAGCACAGCCCGACCATGTGTTGTGGTAAATGATCTCTACAGTGGTCAGGAGTACAATTGTACCAGTATCAATGTCTCGACTGAACGTTGAGTGTTGCTCCCAGACCAGGAAAATACCCCCATACCTTGTGGAGCCAATCCCAAGCTCCATGTTTGCTCTTACCAACAGCAACTCGGCTCCACTTTACTTTGCTGTGCTCGTATTTCTGCACCCAGCAAAAACCCGCTTACACTTGCTGGGAGGGCCTTCGTATTTCTGCAGGAGGTCGGACATTGAAGAGGTGCGAATGCACGATTTGTAACCCTCGCTCCGTCGTATTCGGATCAACCTGTCTCTTCGGCGCATTTCGGCTCATTCTGATGTTGCGTGCTGCGGCACGTGATTCGGCTCTCTGTCTGGGAACCGACAACCCTCTCAGTTCTAGAACCGGCGCAGTTGTGCTTATCTCTAATGTGGGCTAAGCACAGGGTTGGGTGGACTCTACCAGTGGCTAAACTTCGAAACGAAAGTGGATCCCTTGATTACCAAGAAGAGTCCGGATGTGGCCAACCTCAACGAGATAAACGTGATACCGCGGAGGAAGCCTTTTGGTACCATTATTGAGTCATACCAAGCGCACCTATTTTTGATTCTATGATACCAGTCAGTACCTATCGTATAAGTCGTTCTCGCACGCACTTGCCTAAAAACGGCTGGCTGCTTCACTACAGAAGCCACAAATACACACCGTTACCCCGCCGTACTAACCTGCCATGGGACAGAAAATCCGCTAAACACTATCTGACCCGTTTACCCGCTATCCAGGTTAAACACCTGTCAAATCGTTGGGAAGATCCAGCGGTTATCTTGTGACACGGGGCGTTTAGATAGTGGGCTACTTGTAGTTAGAGTGTGGTTGGTCTCGAGGACAAACTGGGATGTTGCGAATGGAGAGTGATAACAAACGGAGTCCCAAAATCCATGGCTGCTCATAAACCCGGTTTTTCTTCAGAGTAGCAATATCCCTTGCATGGATCTATTGCTATTATCATACATATTCGACGTGGCTACTTCGTGGTAGCCCCAAAGCGCTCCGAACACCTACAAACAGCTAGCCCCAAAACACCCATGCCTAGAACGCCAAGACGATGACGTAGGACTGCATTGTAGCGTCGACGATAAGAGACAAGAGACATCAGTGGCCAAGAGGATGAGTCGAGAAGACTTATAATCCTCACCAGAGCCCGTTCTTTTTGTCAACCAGAGCACCAGTCTTTTTCAATCACTCCATCACCCACTGCAATCTTTCAGATCTGTTATTCATCAGATATCCACATCCCGCGTTACAACATCGTCGACCTACTGACATTTCCTGAACACCCAAATTATGAGATTCATCCCACGACTACGATACGTGGAAGACGATCTCAAGGTCGAAAGCACCACCGACCAAGAAGATGTGGTACTTGAATACAGAGACGAAACCAACCGTCCATGGTGGAAGTTCTTTGACGAGTATGAGTACCGCCAAAACAAGTACGATAGAGCGTCTCACAAATGGTTCAAGTGGTTTGACGAACGAGACACAAAGGATGACAAAAAGCTGATTCTCAAACTCGACTTTTTGCTCACATTCTACGCTCTGGTCGTCTACTGGGTCAAGTACTTGGATCAGACCAATATCAACAATGCGTATGTTAGTGGAATGAGAGAGGATCTCGGATTTGAGGGGAATGACCTGGTTCAGGTACAAGCCATGTATCTGGTTGGAGCGGTTGTTTTCCAACTTCCATTCATGTACATTCTCCCCAAAGTGCCTCTCAATATCGTTCTACCAGTCATGGATCTATGTTGGGGTCTCATGACTCTGTTCTGTTGTAAAATCCACTCGGTTGCAGCTCTCAAAGTACTGCGTTTCTTTGTGGGTGTTTTCGAATCTGGATTTGTGCCGACAGCCTACTTTCTCATGGGTTCATGGTACAAGCCCTCTGAATATGCCCGAAGAGCTGGTTTCTTCTACATGGGCCAATTCCTTGGTCTTCTGAGCTCCGGACTGCTGGCCAGTGCGGCTCTAGATCTTCATGGACTCGGTGGATTTGAAGGATGGAGATGGGTCTTCATTATTGACGCCATCGCCACTCTCCCCTTGGCTGTCATTGGTTACTTTGTCATTCCTGGTACTCCTGAAAAATGCGTGTCTCTGTTTCTGACTGATAACGAGATCCGAAGATGCAGAGAAAGAATGAGACCTTATGTGACCGAGAAGAAGGCCAAGCCTCATAAGAAGCTCACCGACTGGACACTTTGGAAGCCTCTTCTCACCTCCTGGCAGCTTCCCACCATGATTCTCATTACCTGTGTCTTCTACAACAATAACAGTGGTACCTCTGGATCTTTCTTGCTGTGGCTGAAAAGTTTGACTGACAGTGATGGGAACCAAAGATACACCAACCAGAAGATCAACCAGTTGTCTTCTATTGCTCCTGGACTTGGTTTTGTATACGTTTACTCAGCATCTGTCTTTGCAGACATGTTCAAGTGTCGATGGGGAGCGATTGTCATCACCCAAGTGTTCAATTTCATGGGCTGTGTTATTCTGGCAGTTTGGGACGTGACAGAGTCCGCCAAATGGTTCGCCTTTTGTCTTCAATACATGTCTTGGTCCATGAGTCCGGTTTTGTTTGGCTGGGTCAGTGACATTATGAGACACGATCCTCAGGCATATGCCATTGTGGTCATTTGCATGAACATGATTGGCCAGTCGTCTTCTGCCTGGGTCTCAGTTTTGGTCTTCCCCACAGTCGAGTCTCCCCGGTTCACCAAGGGTTTCGGAACTTGTGCTGCTTGCGCCGCCTGTTGTGTCATTGGCGCCTTTGTCATTCTCTACTTTTATAAGAGAGACGAGAAACGCATTTGTTACAAGAACGGAATTGTGCTGGAGGGACAGACGGTGGAGGTCATTGAATCTGACAAGATTGATAGCGAAACTACCAGTCAGGACGTCAAGATTTTTGAGAAGGTGTCTGAAACTGAGGTCACCTCTGAGGTGTCCGAGGTTGGAAAGACAGAGATGAAGTAGAGGCTAAGTAAAGTTTGAACTAAAGGTACAGTGTCAGAGGCTCAAAAGACTGATAGCTGATGCTGAAGAAACCTCTAGGTATTTATCTCGTTATGTATTACTCATTGAATGGTACCTGATTCATAGATTCGTGTAGCTTTTGTAGTTTCTCAGTGATAGTAACGTCTGCTAGATACCCTCCTAGAGACTCTCATCTCAAGTAGTCGTGCTCAAAATCAGTTAGCCTCTGCACTTACAATGACACCTCCTCATAGAGTATGATATAGAAGCAATCAGATCAGTTCGTGACACAGTACAGTAGTTGTATCACAGTTGCCAAAAATGACCCTTTTCCGTCTCTACCTGTACACAAATGTCCTAATTATCTCCCCTTCTCTATATATTCATCTCACTTGCTCCACACCAACCTTTACTCCCATTGACTTTCCCCATGTTCAAACGCACACTCCCAACCTCCCAACCTCCCAATTCCTGCCCTAAACCTTGCCGGGTAACCATGCTCAAATGTACACCCCACTCTGCTTGTGGTGAAAATTTCACACCTAGCTCAACACATACACATCACCATACTAAAAAGTGAGTACGAAAGCGTGGGAAACTGCAATTGCGGATCGGATTGAAGATTAAAATGACCGCGTTCTAAAGGATCACAGATTTGATCGTCGGATCAGTTTTATCGCCCCACATTTATTCGCTAAATCACCCTTCTAACACTAGTGTCTGCCGAGAACAAGATTGAGGAAATTACCGAGGACCAGGTCCCCCAGATCGAGGAGAACTCCACCATCGTCATCAAGAAGGAGGAGAAGGCCGCCCGAGCCCTGATCTCCAAGCTCAACCTCCAGAAGGTTGAGGGTATCACCCGAGTTGTGCTCAAGCGAACCCGACAGCACATCTTCGTCATTGCCAACCCCGAGGTCTACAAGACCCCCACCGGCAACTCTTACGTTGTTTTCGGTGAGGCCCAGCACGAGGACATGCAGGCTACTGCCCGAGCTGCCCAGATCGCCGCTGCCCAGGCTCAGCAGGCCGCTGCCGAGACTGGCTCTGCCTCCGAGGCTGCTGCCGCCGGTGAGGTCGGTGCCGAGCTCGCCTCCAAGGACCCCGCTTCCATCACTGCCGATCTCGAGGCTGCTTCTCTGTCCAAGGGCGAGGACGCCGAGGACGAGGCTGAGGCTGACGCCACCGGTCTTGAGGACTCCGACATCAAGCTTGTCATGGAGCAGGCTAACGTTTCCCGAAACAAGGCCATCAACGGTCTTAAGAAGAACGACTCTGATGTTGTCAACACCATCATGGACCTTTGCAAGTAAACTAGTCTATAGCAATTGATTGTATACGAGCGAAAAGAAATATTGTAAGGTAAGAGGATGTATAGCACCAGCTGACGTTGTACAGGTACAAGTGCACCCCAAAGATTATATAGACCCAGAAGCTTGAGTTGTAAAACGATGGAAGTCGCTGTTCACAGCTCATTAGGATGAGCTATTCAAGAACTGGAAGCTACTGTTGTCGAAGATGAGCATGATGACCTCAGTCTGCTCTAATAGCTGAAGCTCTACGGATGCTCTACATTCACTTCCTCACCTACACCCGGAAGCCGCTGTATTGTGCTACTGCATCGCATACCACCTCAGAGCCTCGTCAATACATGCTTCCACTCGCTCTGGAAGGTTGACGCATAGATCTTTCGTCAGTTCCTTCATCACACTCAGCTTCTGCTCTTCACACTTAGTCGTCAGATACTCTTCAGTATACGACCACATGCCCAGCTGACCTTCTGAGATACCAATCACTGCCGCCTTGCCCTCTTGTATCACATTGTGAACCTGTCTAGTCTCAAGGTCAACCACGTAAGTGAGATACTCCCCATAGTGGTAGGCTAGGCCGTATCGAGGGTACCGTTCGTCTTGATAGAGGTGAAGATCGAGGGCAGACAATTCTGAGTCCCTGAATTCGGACTCCAAAGGGATCACTTGAATCTTCAAATCATCATTCATGTACATGACAAACAACCGACCATTGTAGAAGAAGCTGCCATCTGCTGTTTGCAAGGGGAGACTATCAGCTATCAGAACTGGCTCTCGTCCTTTGAGAACATAGTAAGTGTTGAATGTGGCACCATATCGTCTCGTGAAAATCACCACACCATCTGCCACGAGCAAATGGAAGTTCCCGTGTGTCTTTGTGTTCTCATCCAACGATTTCAACACATGTTTCTGACTCGTTCCATCGTTGTATTGAATGAACAATCGAATGACCTCGTCTTCCCGACAGCTGTCAAAAGCATAGCCGTCCCTTCCATCGTTTGTAACGGCTATTGCAGCCTGGCAGGATTGTGTTCTCATCAAAGCCCGTATAAATACTTCTGCATATGTTCCGTGCATTTGTAGGTGAGATGTGTCGAATGGGTAGGGCTTGTACTCGCTCAGATGAAGGTCGGGTTGTTGGCCTGAACCGACCTTCTCCCTCAAGTTCAAAACTACCCCCTCGCACACAATCCCGTGGTCGCAAAAGTTCCATCTGTGGTTTAGTTTGCGCTCAACATTACCCTCCAGAGCCTTGAAATATTCTGGCAGAGGCTCATTGACATGTTTAGGCAGACTAACGTGCTCAAATGGACTGAGGGATCCTTCAGACTCGGAATCAGGGATACACGCCTGCCACGAATACCATTGGCTGTATTCTAGCCGGTAGTAGGGTATCTTCAAACATAGCTTTCGAAGCGGCAGTAGAGCCCTCTCTGTAGATTTGTTGACTTCACTCAAGGAGACGATGTCTGGGGGTTCCAGATAATCACAAACTTGAAACAGCAGCTCGGGTGGTAGCATTGACAAACGCGGGCTAGTGGAAGTGGGTTTGTGGATGGCTATAAGTAGTGGTGAAGTTGTAAGGACTTCTTTTACCCCACTTTCAGGATATTACAATCATCTGCAACTTTATCATCGAGGTCTATAAGAGGAGTGTAATACGAGGGACACTCAAGATGAGCTAAACGAGTACTGTTTACGAGCTTTGAAAACGTCAATTCGCTTGATCGAGTCTGTCTACTCCATCCCTGCTATTTGTATTCTCAACAATAGCCTCTACAAGGAATGAGAAGCCACCAGACTCTCTGTGTCCATAACCACCATCACCAGACTAGTCTACCGGTAATCGCCTAACCATACTAACTGGTGCTAAACTAATCCGTTGGAATAGTCGGAAAGTGCTGCTGACAAACCAGTCCCCGTCTACACCATCATCTAATGACATGCTCAATAAATTACTCTAGTTTTGTCCAAATTACGCCTTGGCGTACTCCTTGGTCCAGTCTCGGGCGGTCTGGATGGCGGTCTTCTCGTCCTCCTTCCACTTTTGTGCCACGTCGTTGGCCAGCGGGTCGTCGGGGTTGGGGGCACCCAAAAGAGCCTGGATGGACAGAAGAATGGTTCGGATCTGCAGAGCAGGCGACCAGTTGGACTTGAGCACGTCCAGACAGATTCGGCCCAGTCGATCAATGTTGGGGTGGTAGATCTTGGTCAGGAACCGCACCTTGGGGGGCACCATGGGGTAGTCTTCGGGCAAGAAGAGCTCCAGCTTGAAAGTACCGCCCTCATAGGGAGAAGAGGTGGGTCCATCAATGGTCACATCGAAATACCGCAGGTTGTCGTCGTGGGGGGCGGCCGAAATACCGGGCACGGGCTCCTTGACCAGCCGCTCGGTCTCTTTGCTGATTCTCTTGGGAAGTGCGTTCATTGGGGGTTGTATGGAAGATGCTAACAGCGCTGCGCACTATACGGTGTGGTGATTAAGATAACGGTGCCGTGATATTGGGAGGAATAACCCTAACCCAGTTTCTCAGCATCAACCTAAGCCACAGGCGGTTATACGACAGTGTCCTACAAGCACACAACTACAACAATCTCACAATGTTCAAGATCCCAAAAACCGGCGCCACCTTCAACAGCAGATTTGTCGCTCTGTCGATAGGTCTCACCGCGGGAGCCGTCTGGGGAGTGTGGCTCATGAACAAGAACTTTGTTCTGGTGAGTATGGCAGGACAAGACTTGGATGGTGGGGGTGATTCAAGGACTCGAGGTGTTCTTGCGATGACCACGTGATTCACACATTGTGAATGTGTCATGTTGACTCCTTGTTGTTCGTCCGCGTGCCTCTGTGCACTCTGGTGTCGTTCACCACCACCTCCACAACCACCCGATCTAACTAACACAGGTGGAGAAATTTGAACCCGAAGAGAAGCCCAAGGGATTCTCAGTCAAGTTCGTGGACGCTACTCCTCTCAAGACCAAGGCACAGCTCATTCAGGAAAGAGCCGACGAGATTAGACAGCAGGAGGCCGATAACATCACCTCTTTCCTGGTTCAGTCCGATGAGAAGAAGTGATCTGATCTGGTCCGAATGGAAGCACTCTACTTGTCCTCAAACAGTTGTATATAGATTAATTTAATGTTACAGTATGATTTCACTCTGGGAGTACAGTAGCCACATGGCTTGGGTCTGGCTCATGGCTTTCTTTGGTAAGTTCAGCTACTGAAAAACCAGATGCCACCACCACCTATACAAGAGTCAGCTTCAATCAAAAGTGCTGCACACCGTCTAACCTCTACAGAGCATTTCTGACAACTGCCGTACTCCAGCCCTGCTTCGCTTCGACCGGTTCCTGTTGATTTCACTGGCTTCCAGTATCTATAGCCTCAGTCCACCTTGCCCCCTTCCAGCCTCTTCCTCGAACCATGCAAGTATGACACAGTCCATAGTCAAATACCAGCACCCTTGATCCTCTACAAATACACGTTTCTACACTCACGACTACGCTCTCTGTCTTACTTGTACTTTTTCATTACTTTGTACATAATCCACACATTTTATTACACAATTACTCCTCCTTCTGAGAGTTGAGGTACTCGTTGTAGGCGGTGATGGCGTCGTTGATCTGGGCCTGGAGTCCCTCCTCGTCATCAATGACCTCAAGGATCTCCTTGATGGGCATCTCGAGCAGCATACCGGTGATCTTACCGGCAAACTCGGCGTTGCCATCAATGGCCTTCTCGGCGAGGACCTTGGGGTAGAGAGCCTCACCAACAAGCTGCTTGTGCTGCTCCTCGGGAGCGTTCTCAAGAGCGTTAGAAATGGAGTCGGCAACTCGGGACTCTCCGTCCTTTCGTCGGGGAGCACCTCGGAACTGACCCTGAGGACCGGGCTGGCCGGGTCGGGGAGGCTGGCCGCCTCGCATGGGGCCCTGGGGAGGGAAACCACCCTGCTGGTAGCCCTGAGGAGGAGCGCCGTACATGTTGGGTCCACCGGGAACACCTCGGGGAGGGAACTGGTTCTGGGGAGGCATGGGGGGTCGCATCATCATCTGGGGGTTAGCACCGAAGGGCATTCCACCTCGTCCGGGAGGCATGAAGCCGGGCTGGCCGGGGTAGAAGACACCGGGGTTGCCCATGTACTGGCCGGGGAGACCGCCAGCGGCAGCCTGCTGCTGCAGACGCATCTGGTTCTTGGCCTGGATCTGCTGCTGGAGCTGAGATCGTCGCACGTCCTTTCGCTGGGCAAGGACAACGTAGAGAGGCTTTCCAGCAACGAGTCGGTGGTTCATCTCAGTGACAGCCTTGGTGGCCTCCTCAGGAGAGGAGTAGCAGACGAAACCGAAGCCCTTGGACTTTCCGGCCTCATCAACCATGACCTTGGCGGAGGTGATGGTTCCGTGGGGGGCAAACTCGGCTCGGAGCTTGTCGTCGTCAATGGTGTCATCAAGGTTCTTGATGTACAGGTTGACACCCTGGTACTTGTTGAGCTTCTCGAGTCGAGAGGCCTCGTACTGCTTTCGGAGTTCATCGGCTCTCTCGTACTTCTTCTTGGCTCGGCCGGCGAAGAGCTTGTTGCCCTTGTACTCGGTCTCGGACAGACCCTCAATGGCCTTGACGGCAACGTCGTGCTCCTTGTAGTCGACGAAACCGAAGCCGGTGGGCTTGCCCTCGTCGTTGGTGGAGAGGTGGACGGAAGAGGTCTCACCGTACTTGTTGACGAGCTCCTCGAACTCGGGCTCGGTGATCTCGGTACCAAGGTTCTTGATGAACACGTTGGTGAAAGAGTTCTTCTGCTCCTCGAAAGACTGCATTCGGTCGGACTTGGGGACGTGAGGGCCGACGAAGACCTTCTTGTCGTTCAGAAGCATACCGTTGACGTGCTGGATGGCAGACTCGGCAGACTCGGCGGACTCGTAATGGACGAATCCGAAACCACGAGAGTTGCCAAACTCATCGGTGGCAATCTTGCAGGACAGAATCTGGCCAAAGGCAGAGAAGGTGTCGTGGAGAGCCTTGTTGTCGATGGCGGGGTCCAGGTTCTTGATGTAGATGTTGCCGGCTCCGGTCTTTCGGAGAGCAGGGTCTCGCTGAGACCACATGATTCGGCAGGGTCGCTCCTTGATGGGGGAGTAGTTGAGCTCCTCAAGGGCACGGATACCGTCAGCCTGGTTGTGGAAGTTGACGTAAGCGTATCCGAGAGATCGTCGGGTGATGGCGTCTCGGCACACTCGAACGGAGGTGACGGGGCCAATGGGGTTGAAGATCTCAAAGAGCATGGCCTCAGTGACGGAGGGGTCGAGCTCTCCGACGTAGAGGGAGGCGTTGTCGCCCTGGTCCTCCTTGGAGCCCTTCTCCTCGGAGCCCTCAGTCTTGGCCTCTCCCTCAGCGGGGGTGGCCTCAGTGGTGGACTCCTCCTTGGTGGCGGCAGGGGAGGCCTCGGCCTTGTTCTCGAGAGTCATCTTCTCGAGAGCCTTCTCGGCGGCAACAACAGAAGCGTCAGCAGACATTGTTGAAGAGATGAAAATTAGATTAGGAAAATAAGTGAATACTTCCTAAAGAATCAAAAGGGGTGGTGGCTTTGTGGTTAAGAGACACAAAAGCGCGGGGGGGCGAGAAAGTTGATTTTTTTGGGCTTTTTAGATTTTATGAGACTAATAGATACCGAGTGGGAGGTGATCTATTGTTGTCTGTCTTTTTTGGGGTTTTGGAGGTCTCAACAACGAGGGGTCGTTTGTCGAAGATGGTTGTGTTGTGGGATATGTAGAACGTCACCTGCAGAAAGCTGAGAAATGGCTTTGGGAAAAATCTTCATGTAACAATTTTAAGCTTTTCGGCCGTATTGGGAAAGCACGTGATGGTCGACAACATCAATGTAGCCGTAACAGTATGGTCAATTGGCTGGAGAATATACTAGCCGCGTGACATTGAAGATTTTTCACTCCTGAAGTGGTCCACCTCAAGTCTGGCCGCCCAAACAGCCCCTTTCAGGTCTCAAAGTCTCCTGTGATTTAGCTACCATTCTATAGTGGTGAGGTTAATTGCCGGGTAACTGGAGGACTCCAAAAAGCTCATTTGGGGCATACACACACACACCAAGACGCACGACAAAAATTTATTGATGCATGCTGCACTCACTCATGCACCACGCTGATTGCGAATTGTAAAAAATCAAATAGCGATGCCCGGTTTCGATCCGGGGACATCAGGGTTATGAGCCCTGCGCGCTTCCGCTGCGCCACATCGCTCGGAAATTTTTGAAAATTAAGAATCGTGGCCTGTGCTAGGTGAAAAATGTCGATTTAAACCCTAACCCTTGTTTCCAGATTGGGACATAAATGGGCTACCCCATAAAACGCGTTCTGGTGAAGCCCAAGGTGAAGATTGTGGGGTATAACGAAAGAGTGATTGAATAAAAAACTATCTATGGGCTAATGAGGGCTAATGAGGGCTAACGAGGGCTAATGATTGGAAGACAGGCTAGTTTTGAGCCTGTGATTATTGAGATAGCACAGCCTCGAAATGAGGTCTTGATACAATGCACGACGGACGGATGAAAGGGACGCGTTTTTGTAACCCAATAGTGAGCGGGAGATCACAATGGCTTCCTATATTTAGCAGGTATTGGCGCTTGCACTTGTACTCTACGTACTTCGTGTTTGTACTTGAATGGAATGATCGTGAGTGCTATTTAAAGAAGTAGTTGGCAAAACCTCACACAAGGACGTCGTGCCTGTATTGAACTGTATTGGACTGCGGAAATACGAGTTGGGCATACCACAGTATCAACCCCTGATATGAATTAGATGCATTAGTCATCCACCAAACCCCGTTCTGCTTTCGGAGCGGATCCCGATGCTAGACTAGTTTTGACAGCTGAAACACGTGACGTAGTTTAGCAGGGTTATAGCTAGTATATGGCGTTGTTGTTATCTGATCGGATCATCTCTCAGATAGACTTACTCGTATCGTGCCAGCACCACCTCCGTTTGGACACACCGATATCCCCATCCGGTCCATCCCTGCGTCAATCTATTTTTATCTGCCTCGGTGAGATTGCATTCCCTTTCGCTGATCTCGATTTTACGCGGTGCCAAGTCCAGGCAAAGTTAGCTCCCCTGACAAAGGACCGACGCGGACCGACGCGTGTCGAGCTTTGCGTTCCCTCTTGTCGTAAAAACTACGTTAGACTGCATGCGGATGAATTGATGAAGATGGCACAGCTGGTGCTACAACGGTTTGTTTCAGAGTCGTTGTATCGTCACTTCTTTCCTGCTTTTGATGCGGCTTGAACAATCCACTTGGTGTATTGATCCGGTCGTTCGATCCTATTGGGGCTGTGTCAATGAGCTGTTTCAACTGGAATGTACATCGGATATTGAAGCTTGCCTAAAATAGGTGTGTTGGAGGTGCACTGTGAAATGTCGATGGAATTGCACAGTGCTCAATATCAGTGAGCGAGTTCCTCTAATCAGATTAGTCATCGCTATTGATCCCCACCCCCAATCACCACCTGCCAAGAAGGTACCTTTCAGCCGTGGACTATATATCTGAACTGTAGCTACTGTCTGTAGACTGATGCATATGCTCCTTCGCATGACGTAATTTTTTAACGGCCAAAGAGGCAGATCTAACAACGGTGCAGAGTCGAAAAAGCCAAGCCAGGGGCTCATTTTCTCACACTCATTGTGACCTCAGCACCGTCTAGAGACACTCTAACCGAGGGCTAGGGATCCCGAAATGGCGGAAGCAGAGCCGAGGGGTAAACACTGTGAGTAAGCATGGTGTAATGATGTTATACAGAGGCAAGGTTTGTATGGGCTAGGTACGTATCATTGCTGGCCCATTGCTTGAGTCCATGGGCCGTTTGCCTGTAACCAATATCTGTCTCGAGTAAAAGAAGCCCTGTGGTACAAGTGTACAGCAGGTAAGGCTAAGTAACATAGATCTACAAGGGCGAATCGATGCAACTACACCAAAAATATGATTGGTAAAGTTGCATGCTATCTCCGTGATATATACCCCTAAAGCGTCAGGACAAAGCCGCCACGTGTAGCGCATGGAACAATGCATGACAGCTGAAGAGGGCGACTTGTACACGTATGTACCCGTGGCATTATTATACGTGTGCCAAGTTGGGATTTAGGGTCCGAAATATTGTGTCCGAGTTGGGTGACGTGGCGGATCAGTATTTCTTCAGCACCTTGGCCACATGTCCGGAATACCAAACCGCCTCCCCTCCTCCAGCCTAGAACCCCCAAAGTCCCAAATACCTCTGGCTCACACATTTAGCTCCATCAAAAATTTTACCACTGATAAACTCAAATAGTTAGGGCCGGAATGCCCTCTCGGACTTCACTACAGTTGGTACCACAGGTAGAGTTCAGAGTCAGGTGGCTGGTGCGCGGTATTAAGAGTATATGAGAGTTAGTGCACTCCGGCTGAACAGACAACAACAGAACGCTCAGTATAGCTCAGACTTACTTTCTTTCGCACACACACACACACACACACACACCACGTTTGTTCTCGACAGGGCCCTTTCTCTCTTCTTCGCATTCACCCACAAAACTCCGACTAGCTATCACCAGCCGTCACTTTTGAGAGGCCCTTGAAACGCGCGCTACGGATTTACAAGTGAGTATCAAATTGCGGTTTTTAGGCACCAGCAGAGTGTGGGGGGTATTAAGGCGGCAGCGTGGCGATATGGACTGAGTGAACGGTTTGGAACGGCTCGATTTCCAGCTCAAACGGACTCCAGCTCGGTATTCCATGTCATATAACCGAGAGCGTTTATCTCCGAAATGCACATCCCCAGTTTTGAGAGCTTTACCAGCTGGGTTTCAGAGGTGGCAATTTGCGAGCTGGAAAGAGAGACATTTGCCACTGGCCAAACTAAGGACTAGACTACTGTCTTTCAGCTGTTATTTGCCACTCTACACGTTCTGGTACTCCGGTTACACAACCCTCATCTTCACCCTTTCTCAAGGTGCATGGCCCGGAGCATAGTGCGCGCAAATCCGAACCGTATCCGAAAAAATTCGGAATAGGACAACACCACGTACCAGGTGCGACAACCAAGGTGTGACAAGCCTCTCGTCTCTTCACCATCTAACACAGATGCCTACGCACATATCTTTCAACAACTCGGAGGACAATTCGGACTCGTCCGTGTCCAAGCCCAACAAGGCCCACACCCATACACATCCCCATGAACACCCTATTGGAGGAAACCCGCCAGGGTACACACGAGACCCCCAAAACTCGCCGGCACTGAGTTACAACTGGGATGAGGAGCGACTCAACGTGCCCAACAAAGGTCGCAAGGAAGGCGACGAGCGCAAAGATGGCGCCCAGAGCAAAACCAGCCGGGTGTACACACACAACAACGACTCGTCAAACTCGTATCTGGACGACTACACGAGTTACACAGACGACGACCCGGACGACAAACAAAACCCGTTCTCGTCAACCAACGACATTACCCGACACAACGAGGACGACACGCTGGCAGACAGTGAGCTGGCGGACGGCGAATACGACTCCAATGAGGGCCCCTCGAGGCGGGTGTCAAATAGACTATCCAAGCCGTTCCACCAGCTGGGAGACCGGATCCACGAGGGCTTCGAGACGCTTACTCGATCCAACACAAAGATGAAGCGAAACCGATGGGGTACACAACACCACGCCAAGGGCCGGCCAAAGCGGTCCAAGTCGATTTTCAACCGAAAGCATTCGATTCGTCAGCATAGTGGAAACCAGGGCAAGATGAACGACAAGCCCGTCAAGGGCCCCCGAACCATCTACTTCAACCAGGTGCTGCCTCCAAGTGCAGTCAACCCCGACACCGGTTTCCCCATGGAGGACTATCCTCGAAACAAGATTCGAACCACAAAGTACACGCCACTGTCCTTCATCCCCAAGAACTTGTTCTTCCAGTTCCGGAATGTGGCCAATATTTATTTCCTCCTCATTTTGATTTTAGGTGTGAGTATCACAGACAGACAGTCAGACAACCCCCCACAACATCAACCATTTACTAACTCAGTTCTTCCCCATCTTTGGTGTGCTGTCACCAGGACTGGCCACGCTACCTCTTATCGTCATTATCGTCATCACAGCCGTCAAAGATGCCATTGAGGATTGGCGACGAACAGTCCTCGACATGGGTGTCAACAACACCCCCACACAGATTCTCCGGGAAATGCCCAACCACAATGTGGTGGACGACCACATTTCGCTGTGGCGAAAATTCAAAAAGGCATGCACTCGAACCGTGACCAACGCGGGCAAGAAGATGAAGAAGGAGAAGGACGGCAAGGGCAACTCCCCATACAACCTGGAGCTGGCCGCCAGCAAAACCGTCGAGAGTATCGTCTCTATTGCATCTGATAACCGGGGCAACGCCTATCCTCTGTCGGATATGCCCTCGGCTGGCTTTGCCAACAACAACCCCTTTGCCAGTGAGGCTGATCTGGCCAACGAGTCCATCAAGCGAGAGGCCCAGAAGCCCCTGGGTGCTCAGTATGGCTCGGTCATGGACCCCTTCATCACCATTCCCGAGCGAGCCAAGTTCAAGACCGACTACTGGAAGAACGTGCGTGTTGGAGACATTGTACGTGTGCGACCAGATGTCGAGGTGCCTGCAGATCTCGTGGTTCTGTCCACTTCCGACTCTGATGGAGCCTGTTACGTGGAGACCAAGAACCTGGATGGTGAGACTAACCTCAAGGTGCGTCAAGCCCTCAAATGTGGAGAAGGTATTCGACATTCTCGAGACCTGGAGCGAGCTCGGTTCCGAATCGAGTCCGAGGGTCCTCAGCCCAACTTGTACTCCTACAATGGTGTGGCCAAATGGCTCAACCGAAAGGAGGACGAGTCTCTGGAGGACTCTCAGGAGCCCGTCAACATCAACAACATGTTGTTGCGAGGCTGCACTCTGCGAAACACAGACTGGGTCATTGGTATCGTTGTTTACACTGGTGAGGACACCAAGATTATGCTTAACGCCGGTGAGACTCCCAGTAAACGATCCAAAATGTCCCGAGAGCTCAACGTTATGGTTTTCCTCAACTTTGGTCTTCTGTTCATGATCTGTTTTGTCTCTGGTATCGTTAACGGCGTCATTTTTGACAAAAGTGCAACGTCGATGAAGTACTTTGAATTTGGTTTGATTGCCGGAACTGCATCTGTCGGTGGTCTTGTTACCTTCTTTGCCTCCCTCATTCTGTACCAGTCCCTGGTCCCCATTTCTCTGTACATTTCGATTGAAATTGTCAAAACCATCCAGGCGTTCTTCATCTACTCCGATGTCCAAATGTACTATGCTCCAATCGATTATCCGTGCACTCCAAAGTCATGGAATATTTCGGATGATCTCGGACAGATTGAGTACATTTTCTCGGACAAGACTGGTACCTTGACACAGAACGTTATGGAGTTCAAAAAGGCCACAATCAATGGAGTGGAGTACGGACTGGCATACACGGAAGCTACCGCAGGTATGCGAAAACGACAGGGTGCCGATGTGGACAAGGAGGCTCGAGAGATGCGATCGCGAATCACCAAGGACCGAGAACAGATGCTCAAGGAGCTTCGAAAGATTGACGACAACCCTCAGCTCAAGGACGAGAACGTGACTTTTGTTTCGTCCGATTTTGCCCGAGATGTCGGCTCCGATGGTCCTCAGGGAGAGGCTTGTCGACACTTCATGTTGGCTCTTGCTCTGTGTCATTCCGTGGTCACTGAGGTCAAGGATGACGTCATTGAGTTCAAGGCCCAGTCTCCTGATGAGGCTGCTCTGGTTGCTACTGCTCGAGATATGGGTTTCACCTTTTTGGATCGAACCCAGCGAGGAGCTGTGGTTGACCGACAGGGTCATCGATCTGAGTACCAGATTCTCAACACTCTGGAGTTCAACTCGACCCGAAAGCGAATGTCTGCTATTGTCAAGGTGCCTCACAAGGGCGGCAACAAGATTCTGCTCTTCTGCAAGGGTGCTGATTCGGTCATTTACAGCCGTCTCAAGCCCAACCAGCAGTCTCGAATGCGACAGGAGACGGCTGCCCAGCTCGGTGAGTTTGCCGAGGAGGGTCTCCGAACTCTTTGTCTGGCCCAGCGAGAGCTGACTCGAAAGGAGTACGAGGAGTGGAACATCCGTCACGAGGAGGCTTCTGCTTCTCTGGAGAACCGAGAGGACAAGATGGAGGAGGTTGCTTCCAGCATCGAGTGCGAGCTGGAGCTGATTGGAGGTACTGCCATTGAGGATCGACTTCAGGACGGTGTTCCTGAGACCATTGAGCTGCTGGCCAAGGCCGGTATCAAGCTGTGGGTGCTGACTGGTGACAAGGTGGAGACCGCCATTAACATTGGTTTCTCTTGTAACCTGCTCAACAACGACATGGAGCTGCTGGTCATTCGAGCCGACACTGACGACAACGATTCCACCAAGGGTGCCACTCCAAAGGCAGCTGTTCGACGATCGATTGAAAAGTACTTGTCTCAGTACTTCAGCATGTCTGGTAGCTACGAGGAGCTGGAGACCGCCAAGAACGACCATTCTCCTCCCAAGGGCAACTTTGCCGTCATCATTGATGGTGAGGCTCTGACCTACGCTCTTCAGAGTGAGATTTCCACCCAGTTTCTGCTTCTCTGTAAGCAGTGTCGATCTGTGCTGTGTTGCCGAGTCTCTCCTGCCCAGAAGGCTG
Source organism: Yarrowia galli (assembly GCA_900519055.1). Classification (NCBI taxonomy): domain Eukaryota; kingdom Fungi; phylum Ascomycota; class Dipodascomycetes; order Dipodascales; genus Yarrowia; species Yarrowia galli. Next base: position 67,855 of record ULGS01000006.1, on the reverse strand, counting down.
CTGTGGTTCGTCTGGTCAAGAACACTCTGACTGTCATGACTCTGTCTATTGGAGATGGTGCCAACGATGTTGCCATGATCCAGGAGGCTGATGTTGGAGTGGGTATTGCTGGTGAGGAAGGTCGTCAGGCCGTCATGTGTTCCGATTATGCCATTGGTCAATTCCGATTCTTGGACCGACTGCTGCTGGTTCACGGACGGTGGGATTACAAGCGTCTGGCTGAAATGATTCCTAATTTCTTCTACAAGAACTTGGTCTTCACCTTCACCCTGTTCTGGTATGGATGTTTCAACACCTTCGATGCTGCCTATCTCTACGACTACACCATTGTTATGTTCTATAACCTGGCGTTCACCTCTCTGCCCATTATTTTCCTCGGTGTTCTGGACCAGGATGTCCCCGACTACATTTGCATTGCCGTTCCTCAGCTATACCGAAGTGGTATTCTTGGTATTGAGTGGGGCATGAAACGATTTGTCGAGTACACCGTCGATGGTCTCTACCAGTCGCTGGTCTGTTTCTTCTTCCCCTTCCTCATGTTCTACAACACCGTTACAGTTCGATCCGACGGTCTTGCCATGGACCATCGGTTCTTCCTGGGTATTCCTGTGGCGTCCATCTGTGTTATTGCTTGTAACATGTACGTCATCATGAACCAGTACCGATGGGATTGGGTGTCGATTCTCATTTTCTCCATCTCCATTCTGCTTGTCTACTTCTGGATTGGTGTCTACACCTGCTCTACCTTCTCCATTGAGTTCTACAAGGCTGCTCCTATGGTCTTCGGATCCACCACCTATTGGGCTGTTCTCTTGCTCGGTGTGGTGACGGCTCTGCTTCCTCATTTTGCTGTTCTGTCGTTCAACAAGATCTTCCGACCCCGGGACATTGACATTGTTCGAGAGGAGTGGCACAAGGGAATGTTTGACGATCTGGCGCGACGAGCCAAGCTCATTGCCGAAAACCCCAACTATGTTCCTACCTACAACAAGGACGACGTGGACCCCATTTTCTCCGAGGTGGATCTTGATCTGCCCCATGGAATGCTGGATCCTTCCACTCCTCGTCCCGACCGGTTTGGACAGAAGTTTGGTGACCAGCTCACCTCTCCTTACAAGGACTCTCCCTATGGAAATGCCGAGACCCCTCGTCTGGCTGAGCCTTACTCTCCCACTACCTCTGGAGTAACTCCTGAACACAACTTTGGCTCTCCTCAGGAGGTGGCCGGTGTTCAGAACATGTCTCCTCAGGGCATGTCTCCTCAGGCTCCTGGGTACATGCAGCAGTCTCCCGGCTATGTGGAGCAGGCTCCGCTTGGCCAAGTGTCTCCCACTGGCTTCACACAGACCTCTCCTGGTCAGCTTCGTCCCAACCCCAACGTCAACAGGGGCATTGAGTCTTCCATGTACGATGTGGACTCTTACTACATGAACGGTGAGCATCTGCACACCATTCCTCTGGACAATGCTCAGGCCAACCAGATGGCTCTTCAGAATGCCGCCATGCAGACGGATCCCAGCCGACTCTCTCAGATGTCGCAACAATCCACATTCCAACCTACAATCCAGCCAGTGAACCCCAATGTTCAGATGGCCACCTCTCCCACTCAGATGGGCATGGGCACCACGCCCGTGATGAACTCTGGAGTTGCTCCTTCAGTGGACCAGTTCTACACCCCCAACCCCCAATACGGACAGTCACCCCCCAACAACAACAACAACCAGTTTGACTTTTCCAATAACAAGTTTTAGTTAGCATGAAATGATATGTACATTAATGATTATGACCTTAGAATATATGTTTGAGTGTAGAAGTGGTGTAAGTGGGTGGTTTGTAGTTAGCCGAGTGTTGTAGTCTTCGTGTTTTGCCGCCTCGATCTCCACAGAGAAATCTCACCTATGATCATGTTGAGAATGGCCAGCCAGGCTAACGGTGACGTTTCTGGTGGGACATGGAACTTCTCGAGTGTATGGAACGTGTGAATGAATGATACGACTCTTGGAACACGCGTGAGCCATCTGTATTTTGTTCCTTCAGTCACCCATACGGTGAATAGTAGACAGACCAGAGAGTAGATGTTGAGCAGGACTTCACTTGTGTTTCCTGTAATCGCGAACCTGCTCAGAAAGGGTATAGATAGTAAGGGAATTGTGTATTCAGCAATGTTCATGTTTGCGTAGCTGTATACAGCTGTGTTGGTGGTTAACGGTGTCCTTCTATTAAGGATGGCTTAAGAGAGAGTACCACTGGTGAACATAGGGTTCATGGAAATGATTAGTAAGGTGGAAATTCGACCCAAGACGTGATCATTGGAAGAATGAAGGAGATGTTTCAGGTCAGCCCAGGAGTGTACTATTTTGATTGTTGTCTTCCCTTGCTAAATCCCCCAGACACCTGTCTCGACGCGTTTCATGTGGAGACGGCAGGATAAGGTTGCTGAGTGCGTTCAGACAAATCAGTGTGTGCCTCTGCACAGATACAGATACAGATAGGGGTGGTCAAAGAGCCGATTGGACCGTGCGGGGACTTCGATAGCCGTTGTCGGGGTGTGTTTGTTTTGGTGTTTGTTTGTTGTGTGTGTTGATTGGTGTGATTCGAGACTTCTCTCAGACCATCAGATTACAGCTTCAGAATTGACAGCATATGTCAATGCATTATCACCCACCATATTGACAGTGGTTGATGTGGTAAAAATGTGAGGCCAATCCAGGGCTATTCGTACAAGTACAATAACGAGCAGATGCCACGAAACCAGATCAAAACAGCAAGACTTGCCAACTACAACCCAGCACGAGTCGTGTCTATCGTACACCCCCCCCACCTCCATTCTCCGAGTATATCCCCACACGTCTTATCTCAGTTCGAAACGCTGCTGCAACACATTCCATCGGCACGTCTCACACGCACCAGTGTAACAGCCTCCTTCTCCTCGGCCCTTGGTCCGCGCAGAGTGACGGCAGGTAGGGTTGTGACTGCCATGGCAGCATGACAGTATTTACACAGGACGCGTAAACAAAATGCCAAACGGTCTTAGGCTCTAGAAAATACCGCCCTCAGTACTGTAGCGCACAAAATTGATAATAGCTCGGCATCTATAACCCGAGAGGTAGTTGTGGCTTATGGGAGCTCAGCTGAGAAGCTCCTGAGTCTTCCACACTGCTGTGGAAGGTTTCTCCGGGATAGCCGTCCATGTGAACTTTCCCTTCAGACCTCAGACGCTGCAACTCTCAGACAGTTGAGGTGTGCTGTATTGTGAGTGTGTAGTCAAGTAGACTGTGGCCTATAAGAATGAGGACAAGTAAGTAGCGTATACACAGCTTGCGCATGGTGTAAAGCGCTCAAACGTACACTGTCCTCAGGGACAAAGAACCCAACAAGACGAGCAGGTCCAACTTGGCCCCATTTCTCCGCCTCCTACAACTTCCCAACTGATTCCTCGGACATCGGAGGTCGGACATTGCACGGTTGTCGATGAGAGCATAATCATATAGCAAGGCTGACAAGCTGTATACAATACGTCGAGCCTTAATCGTCAAAAGTAAACCCCCCCAAAAGTAACCGTTCCCGAGGAAGAGACACTAGAACAATGAACGGAAAATGTCGATCAGTTGCGGATATTATTCAGACGATATTTTACCGAGATCCAGATCGATAATAATTGGACGACTGAACCCAGTGTACTGCCCCCAATCCGTCAGTCCGCCGTTGTTGTGTTTTTTTCCATACAACGGTGCCTGCACATGTGGCATGTATACTTGGGGCTTGGGAAGTTTCACGTTGCAACCCCCAATGTAACATTCGATGATTTGCAAGCCGGATAGTTCTGCGTGTGTCCCGTTGTTCTTTCTGGGTTGCTAGGTGAGAGGGCTGCAACCAGGTCACGTGACGTCCGGGTAACACGTGCTCTCTTTTGTTAGCGTGTAGGTTTGATTGCGATGAAACTGGTTGTGATTAATAGAAACGTGGCGGCGGGTCATGGGGTCTTAGGGGGTCCTTCATGTAATTTATAACACTGCCCGTCACTACACGATGTCGTGTCCAACTTGTTCCCCCATACCTCACCCCTCAATCTGTGGGGAAATAATTTTTGCTCTCGATTCTGCCATGTCTTGTTGTTGTGGTCAAGAGCCACTAAAATGTCTCCATTTAGAGTACATTTAAAGCCAGTTTACGACCATAAGCACACGACTCTGCACGCGATCGAAAATTTGGGAGCTATGAAGCAACTTGGCGCAAGCGAGACATGTGGCGTGTACATGTGCCTCAGACGGCTATGATCAGGTGGATTTTTTCGGGCTCTTTGAGGCCCGGCTGACTCGTCCAGACTATACCCGACTATAGGCCCCGGCTCCCAGTGAAGCTCAATCGCAGTTAGGAATTATGACTTTGTCCTGTAGCTGGTGGATGCACATGGTCTGGGTCTAAACCGAAACTGTATTTGAAAAAAGGACGAGGCAAAAAAGCGACACAAGAGCACGAAACCATGGGCTCGGTTCGGGCCTCAGTATTATCTGAGACAGGGTGTGGAGAAGGGTGTCAACCGGTGCTAAAAATGGATTCCGGGCGAGTCGAGACTGTTGATGTTGGTCTGGGGCGAACCATTAGATGGGGGAGAGACTACAGCTGGTATGAGGGGAAATGACGTCAACAGTGGCTGCCTGTCTGGGAGTCGGACACCTCATGTGTCGTATGCGGATATTATTAGGCAAGACGTATTAGGCTGCCCGCTTCGGCCTTTTTTTCTTGGGGTAAACCAGGGAACAGGGGGAAGATCACATAACGAGGGCAAAGCGGCTTAGACGGTGGAAAAATGCAACAGCAGAGGGTTGAATAAAGCGCAAGTGGGCCACTGTAGTGACAATATGAATGTCGTGTGACCACTCCACTGACAGAAGCAATACTCCCCGCAAACACACTTGCTCTCTCCAGTTGGCTCATCCGGTGCCCTTGTTTAGGTTATTCCTCAAGGCCCAACCGGACTTTTGTGTCTGTTGGTGCGCAGAGTGAAAATTAAGGCCCAAAATGCAAAGGCACAAATAATTCAGAGCATAATTGAGATTGCACGCACGACTTCCCTATCGAGTAAGCCACTCACACCCACACACCACACACCACCCTGACTCTCCATCTTCCCCATATCTCAACAACGTCACACGACACCCGAGCACACGCCTAATCCGCACTCTGTTCATCGCCTCGTCTGACAACCTTGGCGGTATAGTAACAACTCGACCCTCGACCCACTCAACCTCAACCCAGCTCGTCTTACATCCGACAAGCACCGCGGACAACACAAAACACAGCACACGACTACAGTCACCACCATAACGTCGTCACACCCCCCAGACACAAAGATGGAAGAGGAACCCGGGATATGTAATGGCAACTACGTCATGATCAAGTCGGACAAGCCCAAGGAACACAAACAGCACGTCCAACGCAGTCCCATCAAGTCCGCAGACTCGGCTCTGTCTCGGGCTCTGCACAAACAGCCGTTTTCGCCCCCGCAGGAAGCCCAACAGCCGCTGGCAACACAACAGACAGCATTAGCAGATACCACGTCGCCCTCCGTGTCGCCCCCTTCGTTGCCCCAGAGCTATCTGGAGCCCGCATCGCATGCCACTGCAGCCACCTCTGTGTCCTCGTCCGTCGAGCGCAAGGCCCGCTTCAAGCACCACAAGAAGCCCACCGTGTCCGACTCGCCCCGACTGGTCGAACTATGCGAGGAGTACATCGCCAACAAGAACATTGATGCCCTTGCCAAGATCGCCCGTCAACGAGGCCTGCCACCACACCTGCGACAAAAGGCCTGGCCCATGCTGCTGGCCGAGCATCCCTATGTGCTGGAACCCAACGTGGGACTGCCCGAGCCGCGTCGACGAACTAATGGTAGCTCGTCCAAGAGCTCGTCTTCGTCCATAACCGAACAGTGCAAGTCTGAGACTGAGATCCCCATGCGACGTCTCAAGGGTGACCTGTCACGACTGCAGCGAAAGCTCAAGTCCCAAAAGATGAACAAGCTGGAGCTCCAGTACAAGCAGCTGCAGAGCAATCCCAGTAGTCACGTGTCGACCACCCTGTCGGCCCGAAGCACTCCCCTGTCCATCTCGCCTGTGTCTGCTGCCTCCGAGGGCTCTCTGACCATGGACCACCTCAACCAGGTTGTCGTGAGCGAGTCCCATGACGCCCAGCGGTTCGACATCTACGAGGACGCCATCGAGTCCTTCCTCACCAAGTACCACGTCAAGTACGAGTCTGGTCTGGTGTGGGTTGCCGCTGCTGTGGCCGAGTGTGTGGACCCCCTGGAATGCGACGACTGGATTCAGGTCTACGAAAACTTCCTTCTGGTGCTGCTTCACACTCCCCAGCGGGACATTGGCATCAACGAGATCGAGGACCGGTTCAGTGGTAAGAACTACTACAGCGACGGTGTCACCAGTGAACCTTTCTGCGACAACCCCGCCGCCACCAACGGCACCTCAGATGCTGCAGTTGCCGCTGATGCTGCTCAGGCCGCCGCCGCCAGTGCCACTGCTGCAGCTGCAGAGGATGAAGGAGAGCGACCCAAGACTGCTTCCGACTCTAACACCGTCCCTGCCTCGACGTCTCCCTCCACCCCCTCTTCTCAGAAGATTGCATCTCATGTTCTCACAGACTCCATCTCGTTGTTCCTGTCGGGTTTCCGACGAGGGCTTCCCGAGCTGTCTGCACATTTCGACGAGGAGGACGTGCTTGCGTCGATTGGAGGAGGAGACGAGTGGCTCATTTGGTGGATCAAATGGATGGGAGCCAAGACCTGGAACTCGTCCGACCGGGCCCGAGTGTGGGACATGTACCTGGGCTGGAAGCGAGTCAGCGATAGCCAGTGCCAGAAGAACATTGCCGAGGAGGCTGCTGCTGCGGCTGCCAACGGTGATCCTGCACCGGCAAGTCCTTCTTCCGACGCCTCGGAGTCTGACATTGGCATGGACCCCTTCTGGAGTCCCATGAAGCTCGACCGAGTGCAGGAGCCCAATCTGCCTCCTCGAATCCAGCATCTGTTCATCTGTCTGGCCATGATCAAGGCCAAGAAGAACACGCTACTGGAGCTGGAGCAGAGTGAGATTCGAGAGTATCTCAGCCGGCTGGGCAAGAGCAAGGATATTGAAGGTATTGTTTTGGAGGCCGGCGAGATTTGGAGAAGCTGGCAGTGGAGTGAGCTGGAAAGCGAGGAATAGAGAGGAGGTGGAAGGCCAGGAGCTCTAATTGCATACTTAGGAAAGTCAAGCATCTTATTTGACGAGATATCGGCATGAAATATATTTATTGTATAGCTTACTGTACCTGTAGATAGCAACGGTTGTGCGTGGATAGTGCACCAGCGATAGACTTGGGGATGTATATACGAATACGAGCTGTGAGGCTGATCGTGGTCTGGGGAGGCTCTGCAGGGTTCAGAGGAAGGGTTTTCGGACATGAGCTATGTGTTCGTGCTTGAGACAGGGCTTCTGGTATGAGATGGTTTATGTCTATATTGCTTAGAGGCCTGAAGAGAGCAACTAAGCGGTGGTGCCTCCAACTATGGTCACTGCCAAAGGCGGAAGAGGGGGAGAGGCTTCGGGTGATTTGGGTGGTACTTGTTGTTCTTGTGGGGGTAAGTGGTGCCTTTCAAGGGATGGTGCCAATGGAAAGAAACGACTATAGACCCTATAGGGTCTTTAGCATACTGAGAAGGTGTTGTTCCAAGGCAAGCTACGAGTATGGGTGTGGGTAGATATACGAAAGACAGAATCAGAGCAGTAGGAATAAATCTCAACTCTTGAATCTGTTGGTGACACTCGAGAAGTGAAGTTGTGCAAAAGGTCTGTGCTTTGTGTTGCCCTTCCAACCTGCTATGGCGTGTACATTGTTTGTAATGGTATGAACCATTGTTATACTCAAGGCACCAACCATCACTGAGTATACCAGCAAGAGGAGAGAGTCATAGCTTGACTCAGTGCTCTCCACAATTTAGCCAGATCAAGACAAACCCCCCACCCACATTAGTGTACACTTGGACCGCATCTCTGACCAATATACCGAAACAGGCTAATGCCTCTATTGTGCTCTTTCCAAACTGAGGGCGTCCCTTCCACCTACTGTGCTCCGTACAGACAATTATGGCCCTATCTCAATTTAGACTGAGTCTGTACTGTACCCTCAGTTTTTGTGGAGATTAGTATCAACTGTTGTAGGCTAGTAGAACTGTCGGAATGCTTCACCCGTGGAGATTGAGACTGGATAGCCATTGTGGAGGTCTAGACCAGATGTCCGTGTTAGATCGATGGGCTGGTGACGTCATGTTGAAAGGTGAAAGGATGGGTTGGTGGTTAGTATCGCAGCTGCTGTCTTCAGAAACGCCGAGTTATCTTTAGCTGGCTAGGGTGCACAGCTGTGTATGGTGTTCATAGCCTCTCTTTAGGTCTCAACTTGCTCAAGGTCGGCACCATTATCGAGAGCTGTAGACTTATACTGAATACATACCGTTATAACGTTGGGAAGTGCGTCCTAAATGAATGAACGGCGTCCTGAATCCTTATCAGGAGCTGCTCGTGTTCAGCTGTCACCGTCACACACCTCTTCTTTGTCTGCATGCATGGAGATAACGGATAGCGGCTAAGAGCTCGTAAACGGGGACCACTGCCCCTCCTCGAGGCAAGACAAGGATGACACACGTATCCACAGGGGTGGTGCATGGTCGCGGAAGTTTGACCAACTGGTAATTAGCTCGTCTATTGTCTCGGTGATTGAACTACGGAGTGTGTTCTTCGTGATGTGTCCCCAACGAGTTTATCCGCTTTGGCAAGTGCTTGTAGTGTCGATTCACGACTTAGTCAGAGTGGCCAAAATTGCTGTACAGCTTACGATGAGGACACCATACGGTACTCTATGGCCTCGGCTATCAATGAAGGCAATATTTGATCACCAGAACAATCGAATAACCGTGTCTCCCCGCGGGATATGATTTGTGCAGCCCTTATCTCGGTTCTGAAGATCGTCTTGGCTGGCAACCTCGGTGACATAGAGTATCATTTTGGAGAGCATTCTCAGACCATCTTGGCAGCTCTTGGCCCCTGAATGAGGTCCATGGAATATATGTCAAGTTTACATTTCATGTATACCTTCCCTTGAAACAAACTGCCGCCATACAGTCGAGGCGGGGAAGGGTGGTGCAGCTGGTAGAGCAAGAGGGAACAAGGGAGGCTGGGCTCGGCCTCTTGTAGCATGTCCACGAACAAGAGGAAAGTGGTTCTATATTATGCGGTGAACTAATGATGGAAGGTAAGACAGTGCGAGGAGAGAGGGGTGCACTGACCAGACACAGTGGTGCACTTGCTTGTTCGTAAGGGACACGGCACTGGGGGGTATTACCAGGAACAAGCACTGTACATAGCAGGGATGATAATAAATAAGCAAGTCGGGGATTGAAGACCGCCATTGATTAGCTGTCCCCTGGTACAGAACCCCGGTGTACCTGACAGTAACCTGACATGGACGTAACGTAACGTAATCATCCCTCACCAGATAGCAGCTCGCTCAGGCTTTCTTTTTATGGTTATCTCCCATCTGATAGCCCTCAACGTTGATAACAACCAAGCTGCTTAAACCGCTGCTTCCCTTATCAACTCTCCTCCATCGTCGAATACGGAGGGCCCCGGTTGGGACACAACCTACCTTTGTATCGCACACTCTGGAGTCTCCCCCCAGCCCTCGGAATGCCGTGCCCGTCCAATCAAAATAAGCAACGTTGCTACTTACCTGGTATATGTGTGGAGAAGGAAAAAGTGGAGCACCCTTCATGTGGGGACCAAACCATAGCGTTACATGTGACATGGCCAACACACACACACCACATTATACGCGCGTACCCCGGCAGCCAGACCGTTGCTAGTGTCGTAATCTTACACCGCCTCCAACGGGCCCAAGGATGTTCTCAGACCACCACAAGCTGCAAATCCAACTTCGGTTGCTATAGTCGTTTCTTTAGTGTCCCACCTTGGCCTGCTTCGCCTCGCTTATTTTGGATTCCTATGTTCTCCAAAGGCAATTTGCCTCGTCCCCTCGTACAACCGACTACAAGTAGCCCTCTGCACGTCAGCAGTGGGTCCTACGGCGATGACAGGCGACTATTCCCGCACCCCACAGACCCTAGGCCGGAACTCCAGCCACGGATCTACGTCATGAGCCACGCCACGTGCCCTGAGGTTCCGGTCTTTAACGTGTGTGGCGTTGTTATGATCCTTTCGGAAGCTGACATCCGAGTTCCGTAATTCTCCGTCTCGTGTGATGCACGGATTTAGACTGCAGAATTAGGTATCGCAGAGAGTTGTATTTGGTGACCACAAATCACAAAAAGGGAGAGAGGGCTGACAGAAGCATCCTGGAGGTCAAAAACGCAAAAAACCGTTGGAAGGAACAACCTCGGTGGGTAGCCGTGGAGAAAGGACAGATGCCGGGTCAATGGACGGCGGGGAGGGTATAATTGGCAACGCTATAGAAGCCCCCCAAAGGGCGGGGTAAAACAGCAATAGCTCAGAAGATTACTAGCTTCTTTGCCGGTCGGATCATATCTCTGATACACTTACTTATCTATCCTTGCATCGTGAGGGCTTGGCATCGTTCGGAAAATTTCCCAACAGAGTTCCTCATGGTTTTAATGATTGGCCTCTTCTCGAAATCATAATTTCTGGACAGGAAGGGGAGATACGCGCAGAAAAAGAGAGGCCAGCCGGTTATCGAGTCACGCGACGTACATAGAGACGATAGAGATAGCAGGAGATAGGTGGCTAGCGCCATGTGTCAGACTTCAATGTTATCCGTAAGCATCCGTCTTCCATTGGTGGTGCGTGTGCTGCCGAGCCCATCCTGTAATGCATGCCAAGAACGAGAAAGCCAGAGAATGTACGTAGGCACATACGATGGGTCTCGTCTCTCCGGATGCTCTCGTCAGCACGCGGGATTTACGCACTTTGACCCCGCCAGGTGCATCGGTAATTGGAGACACCTCAGCCCGTTTGGTGTTTGGTATTATGTATGTGGTGGGAGGTTGTAAACTGAAACCTTGAGTCTCCTGTTTTTGGCTTGTTGTTAGCCCTGCCATCTGCACCTTGTCTGGTTTGGGTTTGTGGGGACAGTGTAGTTTTTGTGCAACGCCGCAGCAAGGAATTAATCGCCCAATTTGGCCATTTCTGCTGATTGTCCGCTCGTTATTGTCGCCAGAGACGTGGAAATAGCTTTGATCACATGAACTCGTCCCGCAGTAACCTAATTTCAACTTGTTGTGTTCCAGAATCTCCACTACTATCTGGCGCATCTAGTCCCTACCAACTCCTATGTCTGGCTATCTATGACATGCAAATTTTTACCTTTACGTTAAAGTTCAACTAAGTTTCACTCCCCACGCTATTCTTCCGCGCCGCTGCTTTGTCCAAAACACTATGCTGGCACGCTCACCACCCATATATAAAATCCGCTAGCCCCCAATGAGACGTAGACTCAATCGCCATAATGTCTGTTTCTCCCAACACCTCAGTCAACAAGGCGTTTGACTACGACTTTGAGAAGGAAGTTGCCGTCTCGGGCAACATCGTCAACTCTCAGGCCGCCGCCAACGGAAATGACTTCCGATATGGTGAGGAGACTGAGCTGCACCGAGGCCTCAAGGCCCGTCACATCACCATGATTGCCATTGGTGGTGCCCTCGGTACTGGTCTGGTTATTGGAACTGGTTCTGCTCTCGTTGATGGTGGACCCGGCTCTATTCTCGTTGCTTACTCCTTTGTCGGTCTTATTGTTTACCTTGTCATGTGCGCTCTCGGAGAGATGGCCACCTACCTGCCTCTTCCCGATGGATTCTCTGGTTACGCCTCTCGATTCGTCGACCCTTGTCTTGGTTTCGCTGTCGGTTACACTTACTGGTTCAAGTACATTATTATTACCCCTAACCAGTTGACCGCTGCAGCTCTCGTTATCCAATACTGGCTCCCCAGAGAAAAGGTAAATCCAGGAGTCTGGATCACGGTCTTTTTGGTAGTCATTGTCGCAATCAACACCATTGGTATCAAGTTCTTTGGTGAGTTTGAGTTCTGGCTGTCTTCCATCAAGATCATTACTGTCGTTGGTCTGATCATCCTCTGTCTGGTTCTCACTCTTGGAGGTGGACCCGATCATGACCGAAAGGGTTTCCGATACTGGAAGCACCCCGGAGCCTTTAAGGAGTACCAAAAGGGAGACCTTACCATCCATGGCTCCAAGGGCCGATTTGTTGCCTGGGCTGCTTGTCTTGTCACTGCCGTCTTCGCCTACCTTGGTACCGAGCTTGTCGGTGTCACTGTCGGAGAGGCCCAGAACCCTCGACGAAACGTTCCCCGAGCCATCAAGCTGACCTTCTACCGAATCTGTTTCTTCTACATTCTGCTGGTCATGCTTCTGGGAATGAACGTTGCTTACGACGACCCCAACCTGGCCTTTGCCAAGAAGGCCTCCACCTCTGCTGCTGCCTCTCCCTTCGTTGTTGCCATCTCCAACGCTGGTATCAAGGGTCTGCCTCACGTCATCAACGCTGCCTTTTTGCTTTTCGTCTTCTCCGCTGCCAACTCCGATCTTTACATTGCCACCCGAACTCTCTACGGTCTGGCTGTTAACGGAAAGGCTCCTAAGATCTTTGCCCGAACCACCAAGCATGGTCTGCCCGTCTACGCCATGGGCCTGTCTACCTGCTTCTGTGCTCTGGCTTACCTTAACGTTTCTTCTTCTTCTGAGACCGTCTTCGGTTACTTTGTCAACCTCGTGTCCATTTTCGGTCTGCTCACCTGGGTCTCCATTCTTGTCACTCATATCTTCTTCATGAGAGCTTGCAAGGCCCAGGGTATTGACCGACATCGAGATCTCGTGTGGCGAGCGCCTTTCCAGCCCTACGGATCTTACTTTGCCCTCTTCTTCTGCATCCTCATCTCCCTCATCAAGAACTTCACTGTCTTCATCAACGGCTTTGATTACAAGAACTTCATCACTGGATACCTCGGTATTCCTCTGTTCCTGGCTCTTAACCTGGGATACAAGCTCGTCTACCGAACCAAGATGGTGAAGCCTGAGGAGGCAGACTTTTACACTTACAAGGACGTGATTGATCGTCAGGAGGAGGAGTTCCTTGCCGAGCAGGCTCGGGAGCGAGAACTTAACCCCCCCGGCCGGGGCATGAAGATTTACGAGAACACTCTCGGACTTCTCTTTTAATTGGGTCGGAATATTTATGAGCAATACATGCATGATTTTGATTAGTAACAGTGACACCGGACATTCCGTAGGATGTACGAACGAACCTCGATCTAAGATGGTAATTGTTCCACCATTTTTTGAAGCTTGTAAGGGCCACTCCAGGCTTCTTAGGTGGTGCGGTGTGGCCTACCCCAAAACCTTAACCGTGAAGACTAACGCGCACGGCAATGGATAATAGCTATAAGCAGTCTTTTTACGACTCTGTGACGTAATGGAGCATGCTGAAACAAGGGGGGTATTTTCAGCGGTAAAAAGAGAGTCACTCGTAAGACCACAAATACGAGCAGAAAACCACTTGCACTGCAGGTGGGCAGAATCAAATGCTTGCTACGTATTAGTCAACTTGCGCCTCACGCCTCCAGACCTACTGTAGCTCGCTCCTAACGCAGCAACAGAGCTTTTCTTCCGGCTATTGCAGGGCATTGCAGGGTCACAGCGAGCCAGCTAAAAGTCGACTTTGAAGTGGAGCCTAAAGTGGTTCTGGAACGAGGATTACGGAGAGACTGGGAGAGACGATCTGCACTGCCAGACGGGGAAGAGAAAAAAAGTACTCACGCGTTTCCACGACCTGTAGCAACACTTGGCAGAACAATCACCCTGTCTCACGCGCTACATCCGAGCTGCTGTCTCAAATATAAATTTGTTGAGTAAAAATGCTGTATCCCCGCGCAGAGTGAAAAATAATCACCTCACCTCACATGCTAAGCGCGGCTTGGTATTGGCTACTGGGTGTTTTGAAGAGGTGGAAATCCGCTCTAAATTGGCTCTACTATAATAGTTGCTTTGCGCATCGCGTACAGGCCCCATGGGCTATCGCCACACAAACGGTGGGAAACCACATGGAACCGTGTCGAAGAAGAAGCAAGTCTCCCCGCTACACCCAAATCAGCCGTCTTTAGTGTGTCCGGAATGTAGCCAGTCTGAAAAGTTTGATCTACGCAAACACTACGGAACACGAGGTCACGTGTAATCAAAACACCCACAGACATCGTGTGTCTATATTATTATTAGGAAGTGCTGTCATCGTGTTTCCATGACTACGGAGTTTTGTATGTGCTCGTACTCGTACGGTAATACTTGCTGATCTACATATCCCCCTGATCTCGGATAATATCAAAGATCCGGCCAAGCCCTGCTTGTTTGTGTAGACTGCAGGATCCACCCAGATTACTGTGCAGACATCTTTGTTCACTACAAGTGCTGGTGCAAGTGTGTGCTTGAACACACACACATTTCGTCGGGGCTTCGGCAGACTACGGCCCAGCCCGCTTCTTACGGTACAGCACTGCGTTGGTGCCTTGAGTCTCGTGCAACCGCAGTTACCGTCCGGTTACGTCCGATCACATCCGGTCACGTCCGGTTATATCGTCAGGTGGAATCATCACATCATAATTCGTTAATAACTTAGTCATAATTAGTTGAGAGAAGGCATAGGCGCATGCAGAATCTGAGTGACAAACTTCTTGCCGTATCGGTTGACACTGGCAACAGCAAGAACATTGTGCTTGATAGACGAGGTGGCCAAATGGTTCAAAACAACGTGGTTGGGCGCAGGCAGCACAGAGCTGTCGTCCTTCTCGTTGGAGTTGGTGTTGAGAATCACCGTGTCCAAATGAGGAGGCAGATGTGGAGGCACCGCCTGGCTCTCGGGAATATCGAGTTCAGCCACATCCAGAGTTAAGAACATGCTAGGAATCTCACTGGTGTATTCCAGTGGTGGGGGGATGGGAGTCTCGTCCTCGTATTGCGTGATTCCGTCGTCCCCATTGGTGTGGTGTGATGATGCATGGTGTGTTTGAGATTGGGGCTGGGTGGCCGCAGGTGTGGTAGTTTGGGGCTTTTTGAGGTCTCCTTCTCGGCAGAGAGGAATGTTCTCCTCGGAGAATGATGCATGGACGTCGTCAGAGTCGTCGTTACCCACGTCCAGATAGTTGACCAGGAATCCAGACGAGTCTGTGGCGGTACTAATGTCGTCAGCACACTTGAGCTCTCCATCAATCACAAACCGGAACCGATGAGTACCTTGGGGAAGATCCAGAGTGACACAAAAGGTGCCGTCCGGCTTTCTGTCCATTGGCAGCATCTTTCTCCAGCCAGTGAAAGTACCTGTGACGTATGCCTTTTGTCCGCCCTGGTTGTAGCGGATTTTGGTTCGCACAGCGCCAGGCCGAGGTGCACTGCTACAGCTCATGTCGTCCCCTCCCTGGTATCGGAGCTCCACCTCATCGCCTGAGTCGACCCGCGACAATGGCTTTGAAACTGCGTCTTGTCCGACCACCTCGATGTTCATGTTAGCGACATCGGTTCCCAGCTTGAGCTGTTTGAGGCCGTAGGTGAGGTTATTTTTGTAGTAGTAGTCTTCCGAGTCGTCCTCGTCATCTTCAACTGGCGAGTCGTCTCGGAGCTGGATTTTGGAGTTTGTGATGTTTCGATTGTCCGAGTCTCTTCGGTTGCCCTGGAGACCTTCGGCCACCTGGGCTCCTACGTGGAGCTTTCCGAACGGAGCTGCCTCCGAGGGCTCCAGGTACTTTGGCGAGTCTTCTGGCGTCAGGATGGAAGGAATCTCTGTTGCAACTACCACCGGCGGGGCTTTTGCGGTGGGTCCAATATCTGTGTCTTTTTCGTCGTCGGGAGACACGGTGACAGGCTTGATGTAAGTGACTCGAGCAGAGCAGGGTTGGGCAGGGGTGACGAGTCGGTTCATTAGCGCTGATTTCTCCTGGAAAGACTTTGTCGGAATCGGCACTGCGGGGTGTGCAGAGGCGGGTCTCTGTGTTCGTTTGGGGCGAGATGAGGCTTTGATGGGGGTGGTCGAATGTGGATGTGATTGCGTCTGGGCTGGTAGCGAATGGGCGCTGGTTTGGGAGCTTTCGCTGGTGCTGGCGGACCGCTGTTTACGCCGTGACGGCTTTGAATCTGTGTTTCCCATAATGTGGCGCGGCGAGTGTTGGGTCAGAAGACAAGATCTCTCTGTGTGTGAGCACTCGACAACAATGAGAGTAGCTAACTACCGTATCTTAAACTCGAGACTCTAGTGAAGAGATAGAATGATGCTGGGGTCATGTCAAGAGTGCTTGAACCTTGTCCTTCTCCACACCAAGTCTGAGCTTATTGCCAGCTCGCAAAGTCAACCTCTGGTAGACTCCACTTTTGTCCTTTCAGCGGGGTAAAAAGTATTTTCCAAGACAATGGGACACCTGGAGATTCTCAGTAAGATGTGACTGTATTTAGCCACTAGTGGCATATATACCTTGTTACTGTACAAGAACCAAAGCATCTTCTTGCCAAGGGGCAAGTATAGTTTATGTTACAAGAGTCGTCCTTCTCATGCTTATACCACGCCTACTAAAGGCACGACCCTCAATAAACAAACTGCTAAACAGACCACTGATTTACATTCACTCTTTCCTAACAAAGTGCACCACACGACCCGGTCGGACCACTTAATATTTTTCCGCCGTAACTCACTTTTTAACTCTCTTGCCACACTGTGCAAATCTCTGCCGCTTTCGGTAACCACACTGCAACGCCCATCTCCCACTGCGTGTACATTCGCAGCAATCATCTCGGTTGCGCTATAAGGGGGCGTTGTGATGTTGCAAGTGTTGAAAGGCGATTTCTTGCCCCCAGGTTTCACAGTTTTCCTGATCTGAGGGGAGGGGGGGATCGAGATGAGGCTGTCATTGTGTGCACCCAAACTGGCCAATCATCACGAGCCAACAATAGCTCTTTGTATTATTTGCTCCATACAAGGGGGAGGGACCGCATCAGTGATAGAGGCAGGGTAATATAAGAGACTGATATAATTATGGGGCTGAGGATACAGTTGTTCTAGACTGTACAGGAGTTCGAAGTAGCTACAGGTAAGGGCGTGTCACTCACTGTCTGAGTGTCAAACTCGTCGACCACTCAGTGTTTGGAATGTATCAGGTACGCCACACTAACTCAACTAATTCTCGCTCACTTTTGTCCTTCGGGCCTTTCCTTTTTCTCCGCTTTGGCCTCTGCTGTCTCACCTGCTAATTGTAGAGGTGTACGCACAAATACTGTTCGATAGTTACTGTTGCTCGGTGCAGGGGATGACCTCCAAAGCCCGATGAGACAGATATGACGTCGAGTATATCTGAGTATAACTGAGCACACAAGGGCAAGATGAATTAGGGGTAAATGAGGGGGCCGAGAACAGAGAAAAAATACGAGCGATACAAGGAGACCCAATACGTCTACATACGTCTCACGCTGCCTGAACACAATGGTCTTGTACGTACAAAAACAGCTCAGACAAGCACACCAACAAACACACGAACAAACACGGGCATATCTCGTTGTGTGTGTACTGTACTGTACCATTTCGTACAAGGCTGTGTAGTCACACGTGAAGCCCTAAGGAATCCACGTGAAGCTCTCCGAGACACACGTGAAGCCTCACTTAATCGAGGTTGGCTGGTTTGGTGTGGGGAAACACTGAAACAGTTCATCATGAAAGGGTCCTAAAGGCACACTACAGAATACGCCTCCCGTCTGAATTGTGGGCAACTATCATAACACAGTACACGGACGTATAACAGGGATCGGTCTGGCCCTATCGTGAAAAAAACACACACACTTAATGAGTCTGACACATCTGTATACAGCGCAGTTCTCTGTCTGTGTACACCTGTACAACTCTGTCATTCTGTCATCAGCCGATAACAACAAAATCGCATGGTTGGAGAGAAAAAGGTGAAAACGCGTGTTGACAAGCCGAGGGATAGATTTGACGCCTCGACAGGCGGTTTGGTTGTTGTCGTAGCGACGGAAACGTCTTGGTGCTCACACTTTAAATGGATCAAACATTTGACAGTGGTTATACCGTGGAGATGGAGAGCCCATTAGAAGAGTAACCACTGGGCCGATTGGAATAGGGGAAACGGGAGCAGACTAACGACAGTATCCTGATCAATTATGTTCACACGAACAACGCCCCATATCTTCTTAAACAGCATTGAAACAGTGTCTCGAGTTGACACATGGAAGTTTAATCCTTGAACCGAGAGTGGTCCGAGACTGCCTTAGAAAGTGATGAGTATTAAACCGATTTGGACCGATTCAGCTGGGATCGAATACAGACGCAAAAATAACACAGCTCTTGCTCATAACATTTTGTGTCAAGCATCTGTAAGACGCTGGAAACAGTGTCTACATTCTTCCGTGTAACTCAACCCATCAACCTTGTCTGTTTGAATGATACAGTAGCTACGAGTAGAGTGTCGAAGTCAAGGATTGTACTGTATACTCAGCTGATCTAAGTAAAGAGAGTGAAGTTCGGCTCTCAGAGAGGTTCACATACAAGCCGAACCATCATACAAGTATCTGCATCAGTTCAGTAACTACATCTCGTTACCATGTCTACAACTCTTATCCAACCTGAAAGACATCCTGATCATTGAGAGGAGGTCGTACCGACTATCTGGAAGCCTCACCATACTCCTCGTGCCGCCAGCTTTAATATGGTAGTCTCAAACCCACGAAAAGTCCACCGTTTCATGAGCTCGGTCCTTATCCTTCTAACCTTACCAATACACGCCTTGGCTAGAGGTTATGAGAAGCAGACAAAGATACAGTCCACTCTTGCACAAGAACACACAAACTACACGACACTCTCTCAAACTATAAATCATCATTTCATTAGCAGGGCTGAGCCCCTTTTATATAGAGTCTTATACACTCGCAGACCCCGCCGGTAGACCAACCAGACAGGCGCGTCAGTTTGTTGCTCCTTTCACGTCCATCAATCAATCAAAGATCACAGATCAAAGATCACAGACCATGAGGTGAACCAATCTACTCCTTCTGGATCAGCTCCTTGATCTTGTTGGCAATGAAGTCTCCGACCTCGGAGGTGGAGGAAGATCCGCCAATATCGGCGGTGGTGATGCCGGCCTCGACGGACTCCTTGACGGCAGCCTCGACGGCGTCTCCGGCAGGCTTCATGTTGAGAGAGAACTTGAGCATCATGGCGGCAGACAGAATGGTGGCGATGGGGTTGACCTTCTGCTTGCCGAGATCGGGAGCAGATCCGTGGCAGGGCTCGTACAGACCAAAGGCCTCGTTGGTATCGGGCAGAGAAGCCAGAGAGGCGGAGGGCAGCAGACCCAGAGATCCGGGGATGACAGAGGCCTCGTCGGAGATGATATCACCAAACATGTTGGTGGTGATGATGATACCGTTCATCTTGGAGGGCTGCTTGATGAGGATCATGGCGGCGGAATCAATCAGCTGGTGGTTGAGCTCGAGCTGGGGGAACTCCTCCTTGAGAACTCGAGTGACGGTCTTTCGCCACAGTCGAGAAGAGGCGAGGACATTGGCCTTGTCCAGAGACCACACGGGGAGAGGGGGGTTGTGCTGGAGGGCGAGGAAGGCGGCCATTCGGGCAATTCGCTCAACCTCGGGCACGGAGTAGGTCTCGGTATCGGAAGCAACTCCGGATCCGTCATCCTCCTTTCGCTCTCCAAAGTAAATACCTCCAACGAGCTCTCGGACAATGATGAAGTCGGTGCCCTCGACGTTTCGGATGGGGGACAGCTCGGCGAGCTTGGGGGACAGCAGCTGGCAAGGTCGCAGGTTGGCGTACAGGTTGAGGTCCTTTCGCAGCTTGAGCAGACCCTGCTCGGGTCGCACGTCGGTTCGTCCATCGGGAGTGGTCCACACGGTGTTGGCGGCTCCTCCGACGGCTCCCAGCATGATGGAGTCGGCCTTTCGGCAGATCTCCAGAGTCTCGTCGGTGATGGGCTCGCCCTCCTTCTCAATGGCGGCTCCTCCGATGAGTCGGTCCTCGAACTCGAACTTGGTTCCGGTAGCCTCAGCCACGGAGTTGAGCACCTTGACGGCCTCAGCAATCACCTCGGGGCCACAGAAGTCTCCGCCGAGGAGCACAATCTTCTTGGATTCGGTCTTGGTCTTCTTGGTGTCGGGTTCCATTGTAATTGTAGTGTGTGGTTGTGATGTGAACAAAGTGTGTGGAGTGTGAAAATCTGTGGCTGGCAAACGCAGTTGTATATATACACACTTTTGAGACTGCTGTGTGGAAGGGAAGACTAAACCCCCGAAGATTGTGACTCAGTGCGTGCAAGGGCGAGTGCGGTATCGGCTACGGTCCCAAACCTTGTGCTGGCCGATAGCGCTGTGGGGTGTCTTCCACCGGCCGGGATTATGTCGGAGGGATGGACAGGGTGTGGTCCAGTGTGGAGACCGGTGGAGACCTAACATGAGGAGACACTGACGGGGGCTGATTAGTTACGGCAGCAATAGCTCATAGCAGTAGTGATAGAATTCATGGCCACCTGAAACTAACCACTGGTAACATTTTTCACACCCACTTTTAGCTCGAATAACATTCACACAGGCTCACCGTAAGATGATCTACATCCACCGAGTCTGACCGAATGGGTGTGTGTGTGGATTGTGCTACAACCAGCGCAGTGTACAAGAGCACTCGAGCAACAGTTTTCAAACCGCTGCTACAAACATCCATCAACACGACACTCCCTCAAACGTGGGGTTGCTAGCCAGATAATATTTTCGTAGCGCGCATTTCCAGTCCACAGGGTTTTAGCGTGTCTCCACATTTCCGGGCCAGTAGCTGTACAAGTACTCCGTAGCTGTGGCAAGTGCAGCACGAATTGTACAAGGGCCAAGCAGGGACCTCAATTATCGCCGGTTTTCGGCAGGGCGAGGAAAACCGCTTTGTACAATAGGTGCAAGGTTGAACCCCACGTTTTGCAGGCCGTTATTCATGCACTTGAACGGTGAAAGAAGCAGCCATTTCCGCCGTGGAGATAACAGTATAGATAGTGAACTTTGAGGTGGGTGAGCGGATGTGGTTATGGGGGATATAATAAGGAAACTCCTGCGAAGCAGTTGTGAAACACAATTACGATGCTCGCTGTAACAGTGTCATCAAGTGTACAGTATAAATCAATGCATTGTTAGTTATATAAGTGTGTCACGTTCTGATAGCCTTCTCGTTGATGCGGAAAGCCACTCCCGCATCAGTGCAACCCATCAGTGTTCCATCCACCCAACTGAGAGCAGCAACCTCCATGGTTCCATTGACATTGGCCATGCTCCCAGACGAGTCTGCGTTCACTCGACGACTCTCCATGCCCTGAGACACAGACGCAATGCTGTCAGGCAAAGAGAGAATGTTGATGGTCTCAGATCCCTCACCAACAGCCAGATACCCGTCAGTAATGGCTGATGCCGAATAGAAAGATCGATGGTCGATAGGTGCAGTAACCACAGGAGGCAGACACGAGTCCAGAGTCCGACTGAGAGTGATGTTCTGGCCAGTATAAGCGCCGTAGTTGCATCCAAAGCCACTCACAGTCTTGTGACCCACAGAGTACAGGATCTTGGACTGTTTGTCGTAATGCAGGTCAGTGACTCCACTGGTCTCCTCACTCTTGAATACAGTCACAGGCCTGGTGACTTTGCCTTCCACATTCTGGATTCCAGAAGGACCATCAGGTTTCAGGTATCGAGTGTCCCAGATACGAACCTCGGAGTTTACACCACTAGCTGTTGCCAGGGTTGTGTCTGTGATCCAGTCAATGGCCGTGAGGCTGTACTTGCAATCCTTTTCGTACTTGCTCAGACGATGTCCTCCCTTTTTGCCAAATAGAGTGAAATGGGCGTTAGTATGCATGTTTAGAATGGGGTCTTCGGCTCTTGGATCAATAATAGCCACGGCTCCAGATCGTGATGCGGCTGCCAAAAGTCCAGCAGAGTCGTGAGATGCCACTTTCCGGATAGATCCTCCGTTTCCACAGTAGTACTGTCTGATGGCTGTTGCATCTTCACTCTGAGTAGTATCCCAAAGAACGACAGATTTGTCTCCAGAAGCGGTGGCGAGGAACCCAGGCATTCCCGCACCCGAGCTCATGTCGAGAATGGCGTTGTTATGCAAATGTAAGCTGTTGACGGGTTGGAGTTGGCTGTTAATGTTGAGTACACTTCCAGCCTGAAGTCCGATCCAGAGACCATTGGAGGAGCTGGAAGAGACTCCGCAAAGAACCGGAAGAGGGCAATCTTCAATGGCCACGGCTATTCCTTCCGCTCCGTCGTATTTGTGGGGTATGAGGTTTTTGGCCATGACATGACGTCTGAGACCGTCCATTTCACGCCACTGAAGACGAGATAGGAGAGATGCATTTGTGTGATTGAGAGAGTTGATGCCAGATCTCAGGTGAGCGGGCGAACAGGATGTGAGATCAAAAGGAACAGGGCTCTTTTCAAGCACGTGGAACTCTTGAGGGTTGTAGTCATCATATTTCTTGACTGGTGAACTTGAAGGCGGACTAGGGGGGTATTCCTGTCGTCGTTTTTTCGTGGCTCCAAAGTCGAAGATGGACGCCTGTCGTCGTTTACTATTCAGTTGCGACGACGTGTACTCCTGAAGTGGATGCGACATTGGTTGTGTTGTTGTTGTTGTTGTTGTTGGTTGATTGGAGATGTCGTCTGTCCTTTGAGCTGTATTTTATTTGTCAAGGCTGGGTCCAATTTACGCGCGTCACGCATGCAATACGCGTAGTGACAGAGCACTTTAATTGCTGTGACAGATTTACGTGTTTGGAGGCGTTGGGAGGTGTTTTTAGCGGGTCTGGGGGTATGGAGGTGTTGGAATCGACCATCGGAACCCCCAATCACGTGATTACCACTGTCGTGACCTTATAGCATCCATCACAATCACAGTTATTGTTAGTCTCAACTGCCCCAGTGGCGTAAAGGAGAGCTGCCAATACAGGGTGGAGAAAAGTCTTGTGCTGACACATTCCATCAGGTACCAGGCACGTGTTACACGTGATTACGTACACATTCTCAACCTGACAGAAACGAGTGAGAGATAATCACTTCGTCAACCGTCACTTCACCAGCCTCAACTGGTGTGCCCCATCTTGCTTCTCTTTAATTACAGATCGTGAACAGCACACTGTATGGTTCAAGTGAAATTAGAGAAAACAGACAAATTGCGATTTCCGGAGCGAGCTAAAACGGGTCCAATAATCGCCCAAATGAGTCCCAGAGGTGTCTGTAAATCACACATATCATATATATCATCCATTTACTTGTAGCATCCGTACTTAAGACGTCCGACTTCAATAGTCAGTTCATTTCCTAAACCTGCAATTGAGAAGGGTTACACTCCCAATAAGGCTAAACTTCGGGAAATCGCAATTTGTCTGCGTCGACTTGATGTGATAATATACTGTGTAAACAGCTGGGAGTTGTTGCACAAAGTAACACCTCTCACTGCATAGCTTGGAGTCGGTAGTCGACTGTTAAAATGCCCTCATTAACACTCCAACACACTCACTATATCAAATTGACGTCATACCCTAACCCTCTCACGCGCTCATCTAGCCCCCATAAACTCGTTGGGCCGGGTAAGTGGCATCGGTTGGGACAAGGGGAAAAGTTTCCGACACAACCGCTCTCCCATTGGTCAAAACCCTAATTCGCGGTTAGGGCTGCTGGGGCTAACAAATGTGGCTATCGTACAAACTCCTCCTCCCCTAGTCAGACAAAGTACACCCGCCCCTGACCTCTTGTTTGGCAACCACTGTGGTTACAAAGTCACGCGCCGCGTCCTCGAGATGAACACGCTCAGCCGACACACCGCGGGTATCGGTCTGCACCCGTGTCACGCCTGCTGAACCCTCTGCCATGGCTCTGTCCTTGTCACCTTCTCTCTGTGCCTCTGCCACCTCCTAGGCCCTCTGGTATCATATCCAAATATGCTTTGGACGTGTATCGGGGGCGTTTTGGAACGTGTGTACGGCGTCAGAGAGCTCGTGGCATCGTCCAGTTCCTACAGACGTGGTCTAGGGCACCTCAGAACCGCGTGGGTCCTCCGGATCATCGCAGTTACTGGTGCCCACACGCGCGTGTACTCATGTACTCTGCTGCCAACCTCCGTGACTGACATCACCAGATCCGTCGCCTCTCGAGTGAGCTCGGCCCGCGAAGCTTTGTAAACACACTGCGCTGGCCCGTGTGTACCCCTGCGGTGACTCTGTCTGTACATAGAACCGGGGACTTCAATCATGACGATGTTGTGATTCTGTCTCCGTCGTAACTTTTCACCTCTGTACTCTGTATCTTTTCATAGCTCAATTCATTCCCGTCCTCTCCAAACAATAACCCGTACCGTCCATACTGTTTCTGCATATACACATTACTGTGTTGCTGTCGTCACGCTGTTTTTTTACCGACCTTTTCTCTTCATCCATCGCGCGCGCACAGAACCACACACAACAGCACAACGGAGGAAAAAAAAGGAACCACAGAGACCTGATCACGTCTCGTTCCATTACACAAAACAACAGCGACAGCAGCAACAGAGAGATTCACGTGCCCCCGAAACACCTGTGCATTTTTTTCCCGCCTCACACGCCGTCAACACACACAGCATTTGATTCCATTCGTCCACTTAAACAGGTTGTGGTAAAAATGGTGAGTAAAGCCAAGACCGGGCACATAGGTGGGATACTGATGGGAGAGAGCAGAAAAGAGAAAAGGGGGGGGAGCTCTGATAATAAGAGACACAAAGCCCCGATGCTTGCGTCTTATGATGTCTTCTACCTGTCCACACATTTTACTAACCTGTCCAGAACCCCGACTTTAACGACGACCCCGAGCTTTATGGGCTGCGACGGTCTCGGAGATCAGCGGTGACTACGGCCAACGAGGCCCGTAAGAGATATGTCGACTACTCGTCGTCGGAAGAGGACGTGCCCAAGCGGCCCCAGAGAAAGAAGCAGGCCAAAAAGAGCAACGGTATCGTCATGTCCGACGAGAGTGAAATGTCTCTGGATGATGAGGAGTCGGAAGAGGAGGAGGAGGAGGACTCGGAGGAAGATGACTACGCACCGACCAAGAAGGCCAAGAAGTCGTCGTCTTCCAAGCGCAAGGGAGGACGAGGCAACAAGTCGTCTTCTTCTGCCCGAGAACCGTCTCCGGACTACCAGAACCTGCGTTTCTCTTCGCGTAACGCCAAGGTCGTCAACTACAACATTGACCATGATGATGACGAGTTTCTGGAGGAGGAGGATGAGGACGCTCTTCAGGACGCATACGGCGACGCTGCCGCCAACGACACATACGACTACGCCACCACCACGTCCACTGAGGCCGTGGATATGGTTCTGGATCATCGTCGAAAGGAGGGAGATGACTCGCAGATCACAGACCTGTTTGATGCCAAGAGACACCTGGAGTTTTACATCAAGTGGCAAAACTACTCGCATCTGCACAACACCTGGGAGACTTATGATTCTCTGGCCGGCTTCAAGGGAATCAAGCGAGTAGATAACTACATCAAGCTCAACGTGCTGGAGTATGCAGAGCTGCAGCGAGATGCATCGCCCGAAGATATCGAGGCCATGGAGCTGCGACGAGAACGGGAACAGGAGGAGTTTGCCGAGTACAAAAAGGTCGAGCGAATCATTGCATCGGATCGAGTGGCCGTGGACAATGGAGCCACCCAGCTGCAGTATCTTGTCAAGTGGAAGCGTCTCAACTACTCGGATGCCACCTGGGAAGACGCCGAGGAGATTGCCAAGATTGCCGAGGACGAGGTTGAGCGATTCCAGGAGCGTCTCAACTCCAAGATCAACCCCAGCCAGAGCGCAGTCTACCCTGCCAATTCTCGACCTCCGTTTGAGAAGCTCACCGAACAGCCTGGTTTCATCAAGGGAGGTGAACTGCGAGACTTCCAGCTGACTGGTATCAACTGGATGGCCTTCTTGTGGTCCCGAAACGAAAACGGTATTCTTGCCGACGAAATGGGTCTGGGTAAAACCGTCCAGACCGTTGCATTCCTCTCATGGCTCGTGTATGCTCGAAAGCAGCACGGTCCCCATCTTGTGGTGGTTCCTCTTTCCACTGTCCCTGCCTGGCAAGAGACCTTTGAGTTCTGGGCCCCTGGTATCAACTACCTCGCATATCTCGGAAACACCGAGTCTCGAAAGGCTCTGCGTGAACACGAGTTCTACAACAAGTCCGGCAACAAGAAGCCCAAGTTCAACGTCCTGTTGACCACCTACGAGTACATTCTCAAGGACCGGGCCGAGCTGGGCTCCATCAAGTGGCAGTATCTGGCTGTCGACGAGGCCCATCGTCTCAAGAACGCCGAGTCCGCTCTCTACGAGTCTCTCAAGGAGTTTCGAGTGGCCAACAGATTGCTCATCACTGGTACTCCTCTGCAGAACAACATCAAGGAGCTGGCTGCTCTGGTTGACTTCCTGATGCCTGGTAAGCTCACCATTGATTTGGAAATCAACTTTGAGAACCCTGATGAGGAACAGGAGGACTACATTCGAGAGCTCCATAAGCGTCTGCAGCCCTTTATTCTTCGACGACTCAAGAAGGATGTCGAGAAGTCGCTTCCTTCCAAGACTGAGCGAATTCTACGTGTGGAAATGTCCGACATGCAGCAGGACTACTACAAGAACATCATTTCCAAGAACTACTCTGCTCTTAACGCTGGAGCAAGTGGAGGCCAGCAAATGTCACTTCTTAACATCATGACAGAGCTCAAGAAGGCTTCCAACCATCCCTACCTGTTCCCTACTGCCGAGAGCAAGTTCTTGAGTATGGCTGAGAACGGTGCTTCTCGAGAAAACGTCTTCCGAGGAATGATTATGACCTCCGGTAAGATGGTTCTTCTCGATAAGCTGCTCACCCAGCTCAAGAAGGATGGCCATCGAGTGCTGATTTTCTCCCAGATGGTCCGAATGCTGGACATTCTGGGCGACTATCTGCAGATTAAGGGCTACCAGTTCCAGCGTCTTGATGGTACTGTTCCTTCTGCCACTCGAAGAATCGCCATTGACCATTACAATGCTCCTGACAGTAACGATTTCGTCTTTCTGCTGTCCACTCGAGCTGGAGGTCTGGGTATCAATTTGATGACGGCCGATACAGTCATCATCTTTGACTCCGATTGGAACCCCCAGGCCGATCTGCAGGCCATGGCTCGAGCCCATCGAATCGGTCAGAAGAACCACGTCATGGTCTATCGATTTGTGTCCAAGGATACCGTTGAAGAGCAGGTTCTTGAGCGAGCCCGAAAGAAGATGATTCTCGAGTATGCCATTATTTCTCTGGGTATCACCGACAAGGGTGGTTCAAACAACAAGAAGACGGAGCCCACCGGTTCGGAGCTGTCTGAGATTCTCAAGTTTGGTGCTGGTAACATGTTCAAGGCCAACGATAACCAGGACAAGCTGGAGAACATGAACCTGGACGATGTGCTGAACCACGCCGAGGATCATATCACCACACCTGATCTTGGAGAGAGTCATCTTGGTGGAGAGGAGTTCCTCAAGCAGTTTGAGGTCACTGATTACAAGGCCGATGTTGATTGGGATGACATTATCCCTGCCAATGAGCTGGCCAAGATCAAGGCCGATGATCTGCGTCGAAAGGACGAGGAGTACGTCAAGGAGCAGGTGGATCTCATGAACAGACGTCGAGCTGCTTCTCAGCGTGCTTCTACTGCTGCTCTCGAGTCTTCTGACGAGAATGAAGACAGTGGAGGTCGACGGGTCGTCAAGCGAAAGAAGGAAGACAAGTTCCTCAACGAGCGGGAGATCCGAGGTCTCTACCGAACCATTCTGCGGTACGGAGACGTGTCTGTCATGTGGGACAAGCTCTTCAACGATGGTACTCTGCCTCAGCGAAAGTCCGATCTCATCAAGGAGGCCTACTTTGATCTCATTGACCAGAGTAAGCGAGAGGTTGAGGAGCGAGAGAAGCAGATTAAGGCCGAGGCTGAAGCTGCTGCTGCAGCCGCTGCCAAGGCTGCTGCTTCTCGAGGAGGAGGAGATGCTGCTCTTGATGAGAAGAAGCCCTCCAATGCCAAGAAGGCCGTTCTCTTCACCTTCCAGGGAGTCAAGAACATCAACGCTGAGCTGCTGATTTCTCGACCTGCCGATATGAAGCTCATTCGAAGCAAGGTGACCGACAGCTACAAGTTCGATGAGCCTCTTAAGAGCGTGCATGGCTGGAACTGTGAGTGGGACGAGGACTGCGACGCCCGTCTCCTGATTGGTACCAGAAAGTACGGTTACGGAGCCTGGACCTTCATTCGGGATGATCCTCGTCTCAAGTTTGGTGACAAGTTCTACCTTGAGGAGCACCGAGTTGACAAGAAGGAGGCTCGAGAGAAGACTGGCGCCAAGGTTCCCGGAGCTGTTCATCTTGGTCGTCGAGTCGATTACCTCATCTCTGTGCTCAAGGGTGAGGCTGTCCACACCAACAACGATGGCAACAAGAAGCGAATTGCCATCAAGGAGCGTGTTCGAACAAAGAGTGAGTCACCTGCCGTGTCCACTCCCCAGGGGCCTCCCAAGAAGGCTGTCATCAAGCGAGATCCTTCCATCAAGCGAGAGACTCCCAAGAGAGAGACTCCCGTTCCCAAGAAGGCTCCTGGTCCTCCCACGATCGACGACTACTCGGACTACGAGTCTATGGACGACGAGGAGTGTCGATCGACTCTCAAGCCCGTCAAGGCGTCTCTCAAGCGTCTTAAGAGAGGTGAGGATGGTCTGGACAAGAAGGCCTGGCTGGAGGTGCTCAAAAAGGAGCTGTCGACTGTGGGCAGCCACATTGACGCCGAGGCCAAGAAGGTCTCGGAAAAGAAGCGGGAGAAGACTCTCAAGCATCTGTGGGCCTTTGCATCCTTCTTCTGGCCCAGCAGAGTCAAGAGCAACCGAATCCGTGCCATGTACGAGAAGGTGAGCGGAGCAGCCAACAAAAAGTAGACTCCAACAGGAGTCTAACGCATCATGTAATCATATTAAGTAATCAAGATTTGTATTTTATTCGTTCACTACAGTGGTTATAAGTTAGTCGTCAACTCTCGTAAGCAGGAAGAGGTTGTTTCTCAGGTAAAGAAGCCACAGACCGAACTGATCGAGGTTGGCTGAAATCAGTGTCGTCGTTACCGAAGGCGGATTCTCGATGGAAGATGGTCACGGGTGTACCGATATTGTGGTCAAAGAACCGTCTTCTCTTTGTGTTACCTTGTGTTTCCAATAACGAGAATCTCAAGGTGCTTTGAAGAGTGTGTGTTGTGGGTGCTGGGTGGCTTGTCTTTGTGGTTGGGTTGATGTGTTCTGTGAATTTACGCAGAGAAAACTTGTAACTCAAGTCTGTATGGTCTGAGCCAAAGTTGAGGAGGTTCCCCTTACAACATGTGTCCAAAAAGTGCTGTTTGTACTCGAAGCCGTTCTCTTCCATCTCCTTTAGTTCGGTTTCGTGCTGTTCAAGTTGATCCGCCGTCATGTGATGTTGACAGTATACATTGTGGACTCTGACCGGATCTCCACCGTTCTCTTTGATTGAGAAATGGACACTTGTGAGTCTCAACGACTTGACCAGCGGTGCAATGGAAATGTCAGCCCTGATGGTATCGTCGAATGCAATTGTTCTTGAAGAGTACAGATAAGTGGTCTCTGCCTTTTGAGTCCATGCTGAAGACAGTACAATAGGCATTGACAACTGCTCAGTAGGCTGTCTTCTAAAGTAGAAGGGAATAGAGTGAAAGTGTTCTACTGGTTTTCCAAGAGGATGAAGTTGCTTCTTCTTACTCCAGGTGATTTCCAAGCGATATACCACGTAAAGAGCAGGTTTCTTCTTGCCTTCGTCTGCTGGTTTCTTTTGACCCAACAATCTGACCTTTGAAAGAGGCTGTTTCTTGGTGATCTCAACAGATTCAGGAATCGTAGAGTCCAAGAACCCAGCCAGTTCAAAGTGGTGTTTTCCCTGTGGGACCATGAAGTTGTCAGCCGTGTGTTCAGAGGATGAAGGTTGCACGAGTTTGTGTTTGACCGAGTTGATATTCCACTGGACGAGCGTTGTCTTTGAGTCGGTGGTTTTTTGCGTGAGCTTGACAGTCATGTCGATGATGTTGAGGTCTCGAGACGCCTCAATGGTGAGTCTGGGGGAGATAAAAGTCGTAGCCACCGCCTCGTTGAAGGTGGGCAGTTCATGGTCGAATAGTGAGTCCTGGTCGCTCTCAGAGTCAGACTCGTCGAGACTGGGCAGCCACGCGGTTGTATTTTTGGCTGATAATGTGACTGAAGGCATTTGTTGGATCTGATGGCAAAGTCGGGGCTGAAATTCTGGCTTTTACGAAACGTGGGGCTTAGTCGCTTATATGATGCAGAACGGCTGCGCACAGCACACTCCGATAACGCTTGTGTGCAAGGTGTAAGGTTGTAAGGTTCACCACACCTGGTGTTTTAGTGTCACATGGTAATTACAGAAAAGAACAGTGACAAAGGTGACTTAGGTGCCACACTAAATCGTGTCACACGAAGAGAGCGGAGTCCGAGAGGCCATGACCGCGACAAATCAGTCGTCTCAAGAGCTCTGTGTCCAGACCATGTCAACCATCACCTGTGCATCTCTAAATGACGATCTTTCTGCAAGTGCGGATAACTGTACACGTTCGTGTCTGGTGAGAAACTCGAAGATCACTCCCAGTGACGTCAACCATTGTCTATCTCTGAACCGGGCTATGTCTCCTGAGTGTTCAAGTTTAAACTCGTTCTAATGGCTGTCAGTCATACAAGTGAAGAATTGGGGGTTGTATACAGATGCTCACGCGATGTGCAACGAAATACGGTACTGAGTGAACTGGTGTAAGTACAAATGAGAGCACTCTTGTCAACAACCAACCTCTCAAATACAACCTCCGACAACTGTTGCCAAGCTGCATCGCCGCACATTCAGGCTTATCTCTGAGGTTCATCTAAACCGCGGCTGACGAGACATGGTGAACACTAATTGACGTTCTCGTGTATACACAACGGGCCTGGCTCCTTGATTTACATGGTTATTTCCAACTCAGAGACTTCGTACAACACATGATCATGATCTCCCGTGATCAACATGCAATAACGGCGCCGAAGGTGCATCTAAAGTGTAGGTACACGAATGAATACGACAATGAGTGGTGGTAGAGGGTCAAAATGGGGGTAAGGAAGTGTTTGGTTGAAACTCCGACATCGCTTGATATGAGGGGAGCCATCATAGTACTTACATTAGTCAGTTGTAGTCACACAGACGCTTCTGTCCTGTCAGCTTGTCTGGGCAGAAAACAGGGCCAGAACCTTGTTGATCATACAAATGATACCACATGTAATAAGCGTGTGGTGGACATCTGAGATGTAACTAACGAGTCTTTAGCTGGTCAATGACGATGATATACGTGTTGGAACAGTCACAGTATCGCCAACAACCATTCTGACACAATTTCCTATCACACCACCCACATTCGCTCCAACCCTAACCCCATTCCGCATCAACCTATAGATAAGGGCTAGGGCTTACCCCTTAAAGCCAAATCCGCGGAACTTGCCCTCCCAAGGGTTAGGAACATGCACCGATCAAGTATCACCTCATTGCGGACACAATCACACAATCTCTGGGACCGCCTCCTACGCCCCCACTAGCCACAACCGGTAACCCCCACCAACCCAATGGTTGATTAGATTTCATTTGTAGCAACGGAATCCGCGCTTGATTGCGAGTTCTGTCACTTATTCCCTCCTTCCTACCACAACACCCCTGCAACAATGCCTGTTCCCAAAATCCCTCTCCGAGCGCTGTCAAGCGGTTACAACATTCCTGCTATTGGCCTTGGCGTGTACCAGAGTGCAGATGCCGAAACCATTGTCTACGAAGCCCTCAAGAAGGGTTACAGACTAGTGGATTCTGCCCAGGAGTATGGTAATGAGGCTGCTGCTTGCAAAGGTATTTCCAAGTTTCTCAAGGAGACTGGAACCGACCGACGAGATGTCTTCTACACCACCAAGCTGGATGATGCCACTGGTGGATATGAGGGTACCATGAAGCTGGCTGAGGCTCGTCTTGCTGAGGCTCGAAAGGGTGGTATTGATTACATTGATCTGCTTCTGATCCATGCTCCCTTCTCCAAGGCTCCTTACACCGAGACCAGATTGGCAGCCTGGAAGGCTCTTACCGAGCTAGTTGATGGAGGAGCTGTTCGAAGCATCGGCGTGTCCAACTACGGAGTTAAGCATCTTCAGGAGTTCTGGGACGCTGATGTCAAGTACAAGCCTGTTCTCAACCAGGTGGAGTCTTCTCCTTGGAACGTGCGACAGGATATTCACGACTTCTGCAAGGCCCACAATGTCATTGTCGAGCAGTACTCTCCTCTGTGTCGAGGCCACCGATTCAAGGAGCCTGGTGTTCTCAAGTTAGCTGAGAAGTACAACAAGACTCCTGCCCAGATTCTCATTCGATGGAGTTTGGATAAGGGTATGCTTCCCATTCCCAAGACCGACAACGTGGACCGTCTGAGTCCCAACCTTGACGTCTTTGATTTCAACATCACTCCTGAGGAGGTTGAGGAACTCCAGGATCTTAACTCTTACACTTGTTACGAGTGGGATCCCACTGTCACCAAATAGAGAGCGACCAAATACACAACACAACTCAACAATAGAAGGCTAGAGAAATACATCACAATACAGCGCACATACATTTAGCTCAACTATCTCTATTACAATCTATAAATTAACACTTTCACATTCTAGAACATCTATAACATACCCTCTAAGTCACTAACATGAATCCTTGACCTTACAATCGTCGGTAGGCTTGAGATATTCAGTCTCCGTCTTAGTGAAATGTCTCTCGTAGGTCTTGGTGACAGGGTCATGATAAGTCTCAGACTTGACGCGGGTCAAGGTGAGGGTGATTTCCTTCTGGAGGACCTTAGTGGTGGTGACAGGAGGGAGCTTCAAGGTCTTGGTGGTGGTGACACCAATCTTGACAGTGGTAGTCTCGCGCGGCAGCTTGTAGGTCTTGGTGATGGTCTTCAGAGCTGTCTTGATCACGGTCTTCAGCATGGTCTTGTACCGGGTTTTCCAGGCAATTCGAGTCTTAGGCTTCTGCTTGACCCACTTGGTGATGGTCTTCTCTCGGTAGAGAGTCTCGCAACACTCCTTCTTCTTCCACAACTGTCCCGACTCGTCCCATTCCCACTCTTCCTTAGGAGGAGGGTTGGTCCACTCTCGCCCGGGGTCAGTGTCGTCGTACTCGATGTTGTATCCGTCATCGTCGTATTCGAGACCGTCATCAGAGTCGTCCTGATCTTCGCCATCAACGACGTCAATGTACTCATGGTCACTGTCACCTCCGTCGTAGAGCTCCTCACCATCAAGATAGGTGATGTTGTCTTCGTCGACCCAGATGATGCCGTCGCTGTCTTCACCAACGTAGATGAGTTCATCGTTACCATTCTCAGAGTAAGGAACGAACGGAATGTTGGTCGGCACAACAGAGAAGGGTGGGACGGTGATAGTAGACTTGTCCACCTCGATCGCCAGGACCGAGGTGGCCAGGGAAATCAACACAGCCTTGTTGAAGAGCATTGAAGACGAATTGTGGTGAGCTCAGTCCTAGAGACATCGCTCACGTTTTATACACAGTCATCGTCACACAGTTATCGTCGGATGTTGAGTGCACCTTCCAATTGAACCATCTCAAGGTCTCGACTCCGGGAAACAATAAATGAATCTTTCAGGTGCAGGTCTGTTGCCGTGGAGACATATGCTATGACCCAGTGGGGTCGAATTGAAGGCTGCGATTTTTCGGGTTCAAAAATCGTCCATAATACTACCACAGAAGTCGTCCATAAATGTTCATCTTACAGTTGCCACTTTAGTGTCCCGTTTAGTCTAAGGTTTGGGCACTTGCATATAATCGAGTTAGCCGAACATCTTGTTTGTGGCCTTTGCATGTTCCCTCGCCAGAAGTGATGGTTGAAAAGACCCTGGAAACATTACCCCTAGAGGTGGTCTCTGAGATATTCGCCCACTGCGATGGTACTTGTCTTTCCCGTCTATGTGCCACCTCCAAACGGCTTCGTGATATCATACATGTATACCTCCCCCACAAGTATTATGGCGCATTATGCACCCAGTACTTGCCCTTCCGACGTTTTGACGCCAGGTACGTGCCCAAGGAACCCAAGGAGTGGCAAGCCGAATGCAAAAAGCTCGTTGAGTGTCTCAATCAGCTCAAAAAGCCTGTTCCGTTCTGCTTCGACGAGTATGTCTCAATCTGGAGAACATCCAGGTTGCTAGTTCAGAGCCATGAGAAACTGGCAGAGACGCCTGACAAATATGAGGTATCTGCGACAGATACTGTACCAGAAACCCCTCAGGAGGTTGAGGCTACTGAGGCAAATGAGGAGGAGGATGAAGAAGAGGGAGAGAACACAAACCCTGAGGACGACAACAACTCCAGTGAAGATGATGATACAACAGACAACAACACCCCTCAACCCGAGCCGAGACTGCTATACTCGGACCCTCATAAAAAGCTGCACTTTAGGCATCATGACTGGTTGCCGCCAAATTCGACACCCTTGAATGACTCTACTCCTTGTCGTCAAAAGTCGTGGTATACTGGTGGACCTCCATACACTATCGGAGGACGCATGGAGTGGATGGATTCCAACGAAAACATCCTAAAACACTATACACTAGATCTCAAGACAGGGGAGGCCAATATTGAGAAACAATGGGACTTCCGCAACTTTACAGAGCTGTTTGTGCATCCACGTGATCGCCCCATCATGATCTCCCCAGACGGAGATATTGTCGCAGAGGTTTTATACAACGGAGCATATCTAGTCAATTTCACAAAGGGCTGGTACTACTTTTTCTTGGAAGGGGTGCTTCACAGAGTCAGAGGAAAGGTCCGGCAATCGAGCAAAGCACCGATAGCCGCCGACCTCATTGACACTCATGGAACCAATGGTCTTCATGTTTGGCCGTTGTCAGACAGATTCCTGTTCATTAAGTTGGAGGGCGGCTCCATGTGGTGTGTACATTTGGTTGATTGGGAAACGGGACGGTGGCATTTCTTGATGGAATCTGAAGATACTCGTGTGGTCATCTTATACCCCAGCTACTCTGGAATCATTTACGCTCATGGTCGAAACGACTATGTAGTGGCGCTGTTGCCCAGGTTTAACGACGACTGTTCGGCAATATCGTGGCACGAGGTTTCGAGGAGTTTTGGAATGCAAAACACTCGTTCCTACTACTCCCTGCTGTTCGACTTCAACTACGTCCCTGATACTCTCACTGGTCGGTTTGCATGGGGATTGGATCGCATTGTCGACTTTGAGAGTGTCACAGCTGAAGTTGCACAGGGAGACTCGTATGCCATGGTCCGCAACGATGACGATGGAAAGATATACTGCTACGTGTTCCTGTACC
This sequence comes from Yarrowia galli, assembly GCA_900519055.1. NCBI lineage: Eukaryota > Fungi > Ascomycota > Dipodascomycetes > Dipodascales > Yarrowia > Yarrowia galli. Next base: position 32,252 of record ULGS01000006.1, on the reverse strand, counting down.
ATTTCACGAGGAGCGCCATGAAGTTCATTAGAGAGGATCTTGACAAGAAGGATGGCCCCATGGTCCTTGATATTACGCGGATCTTTCAGGATCCTGCTCAGTGATGGTGGAGGGTTGGAGCTGAGCTACTATTATCACAGGGGACTTGGGTTTATAGACTTGACTAATTTATTGGAATTGTTAGTAATTTCTCTTGGTTATCCGATTTATCTGATTACTCTCCTACAATGACACACCTCTCATAAAGTTCGACGAGGTGTTATCATGCATATTCTGGCCGGTTTCGGCACCGGTCTTTGTTTGCAGGTTACAAGTATACGCCAGATTAAATTAGTCTAGAAGCCTGACATCGGGCGCATCTAACGATGTCCACCATGCCGGTTATTCCGGTCTTCGCAATGGAGCAATCATGGTGAATACGATGGGGTGACATGGTCTGTGAAAAGCAAGTGACTCAAAAAGAACTCATGGCACGATTTCTTGTCGGATGACTCGTTTGTTGCATGATGCAGAGTGCCCACCCGAAACAGTCATACTGGCACGAGAAGGTCACCTACCACTCCACCCGTTTAGGCCCCATTTTAATCTCCCTTTAGCTACCCCACAAAACAATCCCCGACCCCTTTGGTCCATTGGCATGTTTAGGTGTGGTCTTATTTCAGTGTGACACACTTTTAGCGTATATTCTGTCGGCGTGTGTGTGCTTGTGTTTGTTCTTAAGTCAGTCATAGTCGCAAGTCTATTCTGTACAGCATGTGTGTGTGGGCTCGCCGGTATCGCTGTTGTGGCCAAACTCCACGCCCAAGCCTTACAGTGCACAGTGACTCTTTTATTAGAGGCACTCCAGGTAATATCGTAGACGACGCGCAGTGAATGCACCGCGGGTGTCGTTTCTTAGACGTGGTCCTGGGCGGCAACTATCCCTACCAGTATGCCAAGACTCGCCCGCCTTCTCCTCCTCTGAGTGTGAGTCTTTAGGCGTGCACCATCGTGGGAGACATGTTCCCGGAAAGAACCTCTCCCGACAACACCCGACATATTTGCAGGCCTCTACATGTGGCCTGTACCTGGGCTGACAGCGACGGAACCTACAGCGCGAGGATCTGTGGATGCCTATGATCAGTCGTTATGTACGTACATACAGTAATAAAAGACAGCCACCCGGAATTACTATGGTGGCCTAATTCTCCGTGTACTGTGCTCACGTGGATCTGTGATCGGTCGATTGCACAAGAGCTGAAAAAGATGCAGCATCTCTGACTCAGGGACGAATTCTAACTGCCCCGAACACAGCAGGTTGAGGTGGATGTAGCTATCAGTATTGGGGTACGGAGTACAGAGCAATTGCCAGACCGCCGACATTCACACAATTCGCCCGTTGTATGTGCCGGTACCGCGCATGAGGCTCCTCCTCCGCATGTGGGGTCAACCACCTCCCCATCCTCCCTTGCCCTCTTATTGCCTTTGTTAAACGTCTCAAATGTGGGAGCTATCCTTTTCTGCTTGTGACTCTTTTTCTCCGCAAGCACGCCGAGGATAAACTTTGACTGGGATGCCGAGGGTTGGGTGGTTCTAGGGCGATCGGAGAATTTAGCTTGAGGGTGGCGAGTAAAGACGTGGCCGACGTGGATGTAGAACTCGCCTGAAAACGTCTTTTGACGGCCTGAAAACAGCGTGTTGAAAAACGCCGATTCCGCTTTGCACCTGTAAGCTCGAGCGGAGGTCCCAGTGTACAACCGCCGATATCGCTTACCCTGCAGCCGGATTAAGGTTGGCAATTTTTCACGTCCTTGTCTCCGCAATTACTCACCGGGTGGTTTATAAGATTGCAAGCGTCTTGATTTGTCTCTGTATACTAACATGCAATCGCGACTCGCCCGACGGGCCACTAACCTGGCCAGAATCTCCAGATCCAAGTACACTTCTCTTGGTCTGCGATATGTTTCCAACACAAAGGCTCCCGCTGCCCAGCCAGCAACTGCTGAGTGAGTATTACCAGTTTCAAGCGACACAGAACCGACCGACCGTATACAGTGTTTGGAAGCACTATTCAGGAAATACAGGGCCAGACACCATAGACTGAGACGGAAAAGCGACAACCAGAAAAGAGGACAGAAAAAGCGACACAGGCAGAAACAGAGTAAAATGGGACCAAGCAGAAATCACAACCACAACTTCTTCCCCACAAAAACACACCACCCATTACCTCTCAGCTGTCAGAGTGTGCGGCTGACATGTTATTATTACTGCGAATGGACCCCACGACATGACCACAACTGGAGTGGTTACAAGCTGAATGTGGTGGTTATTTGAGCTACGCACTTGTGCTCAGACGTGCCCTCTTTGATCACACCACCTCTGTTGGTGTCTGCTCATGATTTACGACTTTGAATGTGTTTTGGCCACTGTTTCCCGGTTTTACGTCACACGACTCCAATATTCCAACTTCCTTACTAACCCAGGCGATCTCAGCCCGCTCCCCACTTCCAGGGCACCGTTGGCAAGCCTCCCATCCTCAAGAAGGCCGAGGCTGCCGGTGCCGACATGGATGAGTCTTTCATCGGAATGTCCGGTGGAGAGATCTTCCACGAGATGATGCTGCGACACAACGTCGACACCGTCTTCGGTTACCCCGGTGGAGCCATTCTCCCCGTCTTTGACGCCATTCACAACTCCGAGTACTTCAACTTTGTGCTCCCCCGACACGAGCAGGGCGCTGGCCACATGGCTGAGGGTTACGCTCGAGCCTCCGGAAAGCCCGGTGTCGTTCTCGTCACCTCCGGCCCCGGAGCCACCAACGTCATCACCCCCATGCAGGACGCTCTTTCTGATGGTACCCCCATGGTTGTATTCACCGGTCAGGTTCTGACCTCCGTTATCGGAACTGACGCTTTCCAGGAGGCCGATGTTGTCGGTATCTCCCGATCTTGCACCAAGTGGAACGTCATGGTCAAGAACGTTGCCGAGCTTCCTCGACGAATCAACGAGGCCTTTGAGATTGCCACCTCTGGCCGACCCGGACCCGTCCTTGTCGATCTGCCCAAGGATGTCACCGCCGCCATTCTGCGTGAGCCCATCCCCACCAAGTCCACCATCCCCTCACACTCTCTGACCAACCTGACTTCTGCCGCCGCCACCGAGTTCCAGAAGCAGGCCATCCAGCGAGCCGCCAACCTCATCAACATTGCCAAGAAGCCCGTCCTCTACGTCGGACAGGGTATCCTCGGTTCCGAGGAGGGCCCCAAGCTGCTCAAGGAGCTCGCCGAGAAGGCCGAGATCCCCGTCACCACCACCCTGCAGGGTCTCGGTGCCTTTGACGAGCGAGACCCCAAGGCTCTGCACATGCTCGGTATGCACGGTTCCGGATACGCCAACATGGCCATGCAGAACTCTGACTGTATCATTGCTCTCGGTGCCCGATTCGATGATCGAGTCACCGGCTCCATCCCCAAGTTTGCCCCCGAGGCTCGAGCCGCCGCCCTTGAGGGCCGAGGTGGTATCATCCACTTTGAGATCCAGGCCAAGAACATCAACAAGGTTGTTCAGTCCACCGAGGCTGTTGAGGGAGACGTGACCGAGTCTGTCCGACAGCTCATTCCTCTCATCAACAAGGTCTCCCCCGCCGAGCGAGCCCCCTGGACCGAGACTATCCAGTCTTGGAAGCAGCAGTTCCCCTTCCTCTTTGAGGCTGAGGGACCTGATGGAGTCATCAAGCCCCAGTCCGTCATTGCCATGCTCTCCGACCTGACCGAGAACAACAAGGACAAGACCATCATCACCACCGGTGTTGGTCAGCATCAGATGTGGACTGCCCAGCATTTCCGATGGCGACACCCCCGAACCATGATCACCTCCGGTGGTCTTGGTACCATGGGTTACGGTCTCCCCGCCGCTATTGGCGCCAAGGTTGCCCGACCCGACTGCGACGTCATTGATATCGATGGTGATGCTTCTTTCAACATGACTCTCACTGAGCTGTCCACCGCCGTTCAGTTCAACATTGGCGTCAAGGCCATTGTTCTTAACAACGAGGAGCAGGGTATGGTCACCCAGTGGCAGTCTCTCTTCTACGAGAACCGATACTGCCACACCCATCAGAAGAACCCCGACTTCATGAAGCTGGCTGAGTCCATGGGCATGAAGGGTATTCGAATCACTCACATTGACGAGCTCGAGGCTGGTCTCAAGGAGATGCTCGCATACAAGGGCCCCGTGCTCGTTGAGGTTGTTGTTGACAAGAAGATCCCCGTTCTTCCCATGGTTCCCGCTGGTAAGGCTTTGCATGAGTTCCTTGTCTACGACGCTGACGCCGAGGCTGCTTCTCGACCCGATCGACTGAAGAACGCCCCCGCTCCTCACGTTCACCAGACCACCTTTGAGAACTAAGCGGAAAGGAAACACAAGCAATCCGAACCAAAAATAATCTGGGACCCGTGCCCACAGTGTCTAGTGCAGACCTAAAATGATCACAGTAAATTATAGCTGTTAATAAACATGAGAATTTGAACATTTCCACTTGTAGTTGTTTGTACATCGATTAGTAATTAGATGACGTTGCCTCCGGGTGCAGTGAGATCGGGCCCCACATCTTTGGCCAGTTTTCGGGTCTCGGACCGTTTGTATTTGAGCGGTTCACAGCACTTTTCTCGAGGGTTGAACTTGACATATTCAATGTTATGGTCATGGATCCTGTCTGTGTTGTCGTGTCACATGAAGAAGACATCAATAGGTACGGCGTGTCGAGAGCCCATAGTGGGATTGATGGGGTCGGTCTCGTCAAAGAAATGTCAGTAGACCCTGGATCCTACCTATCTCAGCCTTTCCCGGCATCTGTCGTGTTAGGCAGTACCAACATCTGGTCTCTGTAGAACTTGCGCATGGCGGTGTCTTGACGGTCTTTCTGAAATCACTGTTGAGTACAGTTACTCCAACTTCAAAGCTATTGTCGGAGTTATGAGCTGTTTCCACGGTTAATCATTCGTCCAGTTCCTCCTCTTCACATTTGCCCCACCAAGAATGAAGGCAAACACAAGCAGTTTACCTGAGGTATTCTTGGGCTTGGGTATTCGTAGATTGAGACACAGAAGTTCGTTCGACCACACGGTTCCATTCTTGGCTGGAAATGCGAGGATAGATCGGTCCGTCATTGGTACAATTTACTCCTCTACCTTCATGAAATGGGCCCATCATACCATTTGGTGATTGTATCATACCGCACAGTCTTCCATTGCAGCACACAATCCGTTTCAGCACTTTCGAAGGTACAAATGAGCTTTCTTGAATGAACTGTGGTCATTGTCGGTGTCTCAAGAATACCGCTCTCCAAGCCGTTTTCCATACATGTGCCCCATCCGAGAACGGTGATCATCAAGTGAGATAATCTTGGAAATCGGCTCATCAACAGTTTATCGCGGGAAACAGAACTGAGACGCCGAGGCCCAAAACTGACCTGAAACAAGTTTCTGAAAAGGCCGAAATGTTCTTCTTTGATCCCCGCTTCCTCAAAACTACCTTATTGATCCCCTCGTCGAACACCGCAAACTCACAAGGAAAAAGTTGGCTGCTCGCGTAAGTTCACGACACAGAAACACAGTCACTCCCAAGATACAGATCTAAACGATAGCAATTCAACCAGAGTGGCTTGGTCAGGTATCAGTGGCTGATTCGGCAATTACCACGTGACTCCAAATACACCAACACAATGATGGAAAGTCCCTCAAGCCCATATCTACATCCTGGCTAGCAACGCCTCAGAAGCTTGATCTAACTCTATCGACTGTAAGCGAATATGCTCTATGCTCCTCAGAAACAAATCACTCACGAGCTACAAAATCCACAGCTACATCAAAGTCCTAAAAAATGAATGATATACTCTAAATGTCAACTAGTTAGTTATTCCTCATCCTGCTCCCGCCGCTTTTCCTCCATTGCCAATGCAATTCGGCGAGTCACCTCCGTCTTGGCCTCCTCGGCATCAGCTCCCGTAGAAGTGCCATGTGTGGAGGTCTCCGAAAGAGATGCTCCGGATTGTGATCGAGACATGCCAAACAGAGGAATGTCGGCGAGAGAGGCCTCGGAACCGACTCGCGAAATAGCCTGGTCCTCGTCCTCGGATGTTGTGTTGACGGGGAAGTAGCTGGCGCCCTTTCGGACTTCTCGCACAAGCTCATCGCCGTCTCCCTCACTCATGGCGGAGAGAGAAGTAGCCGAGGTGGATCTGGAGTGAGATCGCTTCTCGTTTTCGTAGTTCTCCTCGTCCTCGAACTTGTCGCTGCCCTGCAGGATGGAGTTCTCGTGGAAATCGGGGAACAGCTCGGGACCCAGAGAGGTGACGAGCTCGGAAGACTTGAGAACAAGTCGCTTTCGCTCATTCTGCAGCTTGAGCAGAGAGTTTTTGGTGGACGGGTTGAGAGCCAATGCAAGGGGTCGAAGAGACTTGAAAATGTCCATACCGGCCTCTCCCATAGCCAGAGCGGCGTAGGAGGTGGTGATGATGATGCTTAAAACGAGGCCGGGGAGAAGAATGGTGGGGAAGAAGGAAATGAGATCGAGTTTTCGGATCACAACGGCTCCGACCACAGAGTAGAGAATGTAAAGAACGGGGGTCAGACCCATGGCAACCAGTACCTTCCAGGTGGCCACAACGTCGTTGGCCTTGATTTTGACACTGGAAGCCTTGAGAGCTTCCTTGGCCTTGGTTTTGGAAATGGACTTGGAGATGATAAAGATGGGTGCAAAAAGAAGCAGCCCGGGAAGGCAGCCAATGGACAGGAACACCAGTTTGATGGATCGGTACAAAAGTCGGCCGAGAATCTCAATCTTCGAGATTCGCGCCTTCTCGACCTGGTGGTCCTTGAGGCCCATGGCCTGCAGAAACTTGTTGTAGCGTCGAATTTCCTGCTTCATCTCCTCGATACGGGGATCGTCCTTGTAATGGTTGTAGGCGTACACCAGTCGTCGGTTCAGCTCCACGACCATGGGAAGAGGAATCTTCTTTCCGGGAGGTCGGTAGAGTCGTCGGATAGCCTGGATCAGCATCAGTGTGTCAAAGTCCTGCACCTGGACGGTCACAGACTTGAGTCCAGCTGCAGTAATGTCAAGAACAGTCTTGACGGCCTCTCGCTTGGCCTCTCCTCCAGCCTTGTACTTCTCCACGAGATCCGGGGGGATGGCGATAGGAGAGCCAAACTCAACGACGGCTCGAGATCGGAACTTGTGGGCGTGGAAGTAGTTGAGACCACAAGGGACAATTCTCACACCACAAGAGGGGTCCTCGGCGAGGGCTCCAAGAGCCATGATGGCGACACCAGCCTTGAGAGGCAGCAGTTCGGTTCTGTCATGCGAACCTCCCTCTGGGAAGATACCCACGCAGCCTCCGTGGTGCAGTTTGTCGAACACAGATCGGTAGACAGTAGCTTGGTTGACGTAGTCGGCGTACTTGTATGTGACTCCTCCGTTGGACTCCTTGAGAGCCTCCTTGGCCTTGACGCCCTTAAATTCCTTTCGTGCAATGAGCAGAGTGTCGGAAACAATCTCAGCAACGTCAATTGAGCCGATAGATGACGAGCAGACCACGAGGCCTCGGACCTCGCACTGTTTGGTGAATTGGGTGCCGATTCCGTGGATTTTTGTGGGGTCTTCTGCATCGGCGTAAATTTTGCCCTCGCCCTTTTTGGCATTGTCCTGGGCTCGCACGACCGGAATTGAGTTCATGCTTCGTGCCATCCGTCCGACGGCGGCTCGTCGCATAGACTTCTCGGCCACCAGGAAGGAGATTCGTCGTCCAGCCTCCTGCTTGACCTGGTTCATGAGAATGACGGGGTCCACGAATTGATTGGCGTGGGGGGCAGCCACAAACAGAACGGGTCCCTTTCTGGGGATTCTGAAGGCGCCACGAGGTCTGATTTCTCTGAAAAAGATGTCGAAGCAGGCTGTGAAGATCCATAGCACCAGGTCGTAAATCCACGAAGTTGCGGAAAATTCAGTGTCCACTGATTTTCGGGTGCTGGGCCAAGGCGTGTACTGAGGGTACTCAGCCACGGGCTCGGCGGCCAGCAGATGGTCGGTTTCGGACATTTGGCGTGTTGTTTTTGGTGCTGCTGAAGAAACCAAAGGGTGGCGCACGGCGTGGTGATATATATGTCGTGACCCACAATTCACACAAACAACAAAGTATCGGGAGTGGTGCACCTCTCTGCACAGAAACCTTAAAGTTAGACCAACTGGGGCAGAGAGATGATGCCAGCTGCTGGGGGGTGCTGGATGAAGAGCGATGTGAGGTATGTGGCATGTCAAGATGAGATGAATTGAAGCAGGGTATAAGTATTAGTGTGGTGTTCGCCGTGTCATCTATTAGGTCACGTCCAGTGTCACCAAATTACTCAGGTGTCATAGGACCCCTCATTATGTGTATAAATCATGGGCACCAAGCCATCAGTGAAGAGAAAAAAGCGTATTGAGGATGATCCGAAATTAGTCCGGTACCGAGGCCTAACACTCGAGACAGTCATTCACGTATATGCGAGAAACACCAAAGAGACTCTAGACGTTGACTTAGCTCGACATTGGCTCCTGTAGAGGCCCTACACCACCTTGTTGACCCTTGTCGCGGGTCGGGCAATATCGGCTGACAGAGTTTTACTTGCTCAATAAGATACGAGCTGCATAGAGTTGAACTACAGGACAGATTTGGGGCTGGCCACATCAAAGGCATTGTTTGGAGGTATGAGTGGGGGGTGTATGTGACGGGAAATTACGACAATTCAACGGCGCTATTCCCTGATACAGATTTCTGCTCATTAAAATCTCACAGCTGTACCCCTCATATATACATGACCTTCTCCTCATCACAAGGGCTAAGGTCTCACTTGTCTAGTGACAACGCCAAGCTAAACTAAAACTGGTCCGAGTAGACTAAGGCCAAGAAAGAGGAAGAGCCAGATTTTGCTATCGTTCTTGACCAATGAATATGATGGGGATGGGAATAGTTGAAGTTATACGTGTAGACTATACACAGGGAGGGCCCGAGATGTGCTTATGTAATTAGCCAATCACTGCAAGTGCCACAAATACGCACCAGCCAATTTGTACCGCTACTCGTACATAATTTCAGCATGTGGTGGCCTCTTCTGGCAAGCTACTGCCGCCGCTAGCCATCGTACTCTCTTCATCGGCACTTGAGTCCATCTAAGACATCCGGCTGTCTCCCCTGCGCTACCTCGGTATCTCAGGTTGGCTATACAAACAAACTGCACCGCACTTCTGGAACATCGCTGTCGGCTGATCGACACAAAGCGGGGTACATACGCGCGCACCATACGCATCCGAGGCCCTTGGCGGTGTGGTCATATTGGCTAATTTACGAGCAAGTCACGTGTCTTGTTGACGTTCCAGCAGTATCAGGTACACGGACACTAAGCAGAGCTAAGCTTAGTAGAACAGTCATTGCCTGCCTCGTTTTACCCGCCGTTGTGTGGAGTTGTCCACGGGTAGGCCGGTTGGGGCATTTTAGCTGAGACTTGCCCAGGTTTCGTTATCAAGAGAATAACGCCGTATTCGGAATCGAGATGACTCTACGGTGTTTGACTCATTTTCACCTCATTATAACCGGAGCCACAATACGAAGCATGACGCCAGGAACGGCTGAAGAAAGGCATCACTGCTTGTAACCTGTAACAGACTAAAAACCCATCATTCCGCATTGGACCCTGTTTTCAGTGGGTTGACAAGATGGGAGAAACTCAAAATACGGGGGAGATTTTATACTTGAATATCTCTCCATACCCCAAGTTATAGGGGCAGCAGTATTGTCGGACAGTAAATTAATTTCCGACTTGCTAAATAATATACCATCGACTGCACGTACACCTCTTATCGGCTACGTATAACTGTACTCGTCCCTTTGGAGCGCGAAGGTGCAGCGCACAGCCACCCTGAAATATGCATGGCGGGGGACACGTTTGACACTTTTTTAAAAGCGCACTTATAGTGGCTTCTGAAGGTAATGGCCATGAAGTAGAGCAGGGAATCGATAGCTACGCGTCTCAAGACTCGCGGGTGCTCTTTTTCTCCTGCTGCAACCATACAATATCGCCCACCAACCCCGTCCCAAATCCGGTCCTGTCGATCATGCACCTATCAGAGTTAGAATTATTGTTACGCTTGCATGAGCATCTCTCGATAGTTTTTCTTGCCAACTATCAACATCCATCTCCACAACCATGATGAACAACGTCCTAGGGTGGTTTGCCCTGTTTGCGTTCTGCGGAATGCTGATCCGGATGCTGGCACCCGGAGACGGCTACCATTGCGAAAGCACGCTTGAAGGCGGTGGAGTGTGGCTCCAATCAGCTGTGGGTCGGTATCAGCCGCCTCGAAACTGGCAGCCCAAGCAGTGTATGCTCCGGACCTTTGACCGGGCGTCCACGGCTCAATGCCTTTCCAACCAAACATCAATTTTTGTTGGTGACTCACACGCCCGAGAAATGTTCTGGGCAGTGGTGAAAGACCTCGATCCCAATTACGACACAACAAATGTGGAGAAGCACTCCCACATTCAGGTGGACATTGATGGAGTCGCACTGAGGTTCTTCTGGGACCCTTACTTCAACAACGACGGCATGTACGAGCTGTCCAAGATCGCCAGCGACCCAGAGCAGAAGGAACACGTCAAAATGGTACACATCTCCACAGGTATGTGGTACATTCACAACAAAGAAGATAAGGAGGCGGGGTTCAACGAGTGGAAACAGGCTTTGAGACGACTCAATGAGATTGTTGCTGCCCAGGATGATGCCGGACGAAGAGCTCTGGAGTTCATCACAGTGTCTCCCATGCTACTGCCAGATTACGTTACCCTCAAAGAACTCAAGGATGAGGCTCATCTCAAGGGCTTGGACGCTCAGTACCTCGCGCGAATGAACACTTATCTGGACCACAACTTCAACAAAAACCCGTACCGAAAGACCCGTATTTCCGTGCCGTTTTCGTTTGTGGACATGCGAAACAAGGGTGGACGGGCTGCTTTCAAGCGAGACGGCATACACCTTAATGAAGATGTGTACAAAACCATGTCTGACACACTCAGAAACGTGAGATGTAATCAGGAGCTGCTGGATCGCAAATACGCTGTTACTAACGGTCCCGTCTACCCATTCTCAAACACTTGTTGCATCCATTACAAGCAACCTCGAACTATGGGCCAGGTACTTCTTTTGGGAGTCATTTGTGCCATTCTGCCTATTATTTATCTGGGCCAAAGATATACGCGATCTGACTATTATCCTCGTTTTGTGCGTTACGTTTCTTGGCCCGTCCCATCCTTTCAGGACGAAACTCTTCTCACAGCATGCGTTGTCATCGCTGCATCCCTGGCATACTCTTTCTTCTGCGACAGAACCCAATTCTTTGGTAAGGGCTCTAAGCAGTTTGAAAGTGCCGAGTTCTGGGTGATGATTGTGTGCTTTCTGGTTGCTACTGGCTACTCCTTCGTGTCTCAGAGCGACAACTCTTTCCTCAACCGTCACCAAACCGAAGAGTGGAAGGGATGGATGCAGGTGGTCATTCTCATCTATCATATCACTGGTGCTTCTAAGATTCTGCCCATTTACAAGTTTGTGCGAGTCTTGGTGGCTGCCTACCTATTCATGACTGGCTTTGGACATGCCACCTTCTTCATTAAGAAGGGAGACTTTTCCCTGAAGAGAGCCACCTCTGTGCTGTTCAGAATGAACTTCCTCTCGGTCCTGCTGGCCTACGTGATGGACACTGACTACCTGTTCTACTACTTTGCCCCCTTGGTGTCGTTCTGGTTCTGTGTTGTCTGGATTACCTTCCGAGTCTTCCCCTCTTGGAACTCCATTGACAATTCTGTGGGCCCAGTTCTTGCCAAGATTGCTGCTTCTGCAGTGATTCTCAACATTCTCGTGCGATTCCAGCTTCCCTTCCAGATCGTCTTCACCGTTCTGAAATACCTGTTCAACATCCAGTGGAACCTGCGAGAGTGGCGATTCAGACTCATTCTGGATATCTACATTGTCTACATTGGCATGATTGCCGCTGTGGCCACTCTACGTTACAAGCAGGGCAACTTTCCTCTCAAGAACCTGATCACCAACAGACTTGTGCTGGGAGTTGTGGCCCTTCTGCTTCTTGTGATTTACACTGCGATTGCTTCCAGCTTCGGTGTTAAGCAGAACTACAACAAGGCTCACGCTTACACTTCCTGGATGCCCATCCTGGCGTTTGTGATTCTCAGAAACCTGACTGTGCGCTTCAGAAGCCACTACTCCACCTTCATGTCATTTATTGGCACATGTTCACTGGAAACCTTCACCTTGCAGTTCCATTTCTTCCTGGCAGCTGATACTAAGGGTCGACTATACATTCTGAACACCCCCACCTCAGATGGAGTGGTTGGCTTTATTCAGAAATACCTCAACTTCGGCATTGTCACAGTCATCTTCATCATTGTGTCCCATGCAGTGGCGGAGCAGAGCAATGTTCTCACCAAGCTGTTTGTGGGAAGCCAGGAGCAGCAACTGCCTGAGCATGTTACTGCCCAATCGCAGCCCCAAGGCGAACAGATTGAGATGGGAGAATCCGAGCCTCCCGTATCTACTCGCAAGCCCCCTGGACGGGTGGTGACCTTCCTCAAAACCCACACTCTTCAAGTGAAGATTGCAGTTGCCTTTGCATTCATGTGGGGCTTCAACGTGCTGCCATAAGGGCGCCGGACAGTGTATATAGAGCTGAAAAAGAACAGATAGAATAACTACCGTATTGTGAGTACATCTTGGCTTCGTAGCTGCGGGCTACGGCGGCAACACATTGGTCCTTGTCGATCATCGTCGAGTCATGACTGTCGACCGCACCATGTTCTGTGGACACGTCACTATAAGGTGGCGACTCCATCGGAGTAAGCCCAACCCACATCACCCGACCTTCAAGAGTTGGACCACACGTTGCTACTTGTACTACGTAGCCGCGCTGTTGCGATGGCATTGATCCGTTGCCCTGCGTTGTCATCGTGTAGTCGTAGTTGTCGATCTTGGCGGTCATGGGTTTGTTGGGTGCATCACCGATGTCACACTTCACGTGGGGTGACCATGTCTTCCTTGGTAGTCGATTGTCGTAGAAGCTCAGGCGAGTCTGAGTCTGTGTCGGGATTGTGGAGAGAGGTGTACTTGGACCCCTGATCAGGGGCGAATACCTTGCCGCGTATCATGAGTAAGCTGGGGGCGTCGAGTGGTGCACGACAACATGTGTGTTGTTGGCGGTCATGGCAATGATGGGCATCATGGCCCGTGTCGATATACGTGATCCATTCATCTGCAGCTGGGCTCTGCTCGTGTTGCATCCTGTCTGTGCCTCGCCCCTCTCCACCCATCAACAAGGTTCTCACAGGACCTCAAATTTACCTTGCATATCTGACGCAAACACTCTTACCACTGATCACCACAAAACCGACAGTCCCCAGCGATGTTAACGATAGCGGAAATCGCGGCCAAGGGCTTGGACTACCCTTACACCAACAACACCAGCTTTCGTGTATGGATTCACGTGGTTGGCACGGTTCTGCGCGAGGCTGAAATTTACCGTGATGATGGCGACTTCGAGAAGGCTTATCTGCTGTACACCCGGTTCGCAGACCTGCTGCTCAATAAGATGCCTGGACATCCCGGGCTCAAGGCCAACAGGGCGTTGTTCAAGAAGATGACTGCCAAGATGCCCGGGGTCCTTCAGGAGATGCAGCAGCTGAAGAAGGCACTGGAGGTGCAAATTGCAGAGGAGAAAAAGGCGGAGGAGGAACGACAACGAAAACTACGAGCATCACAACAGGCCTCCGACAGTGGAAGAAGTAACAACAACTCGAGCACGAGCCGTATTGACGACCTGAGATCGCAGCTTGGTCGGGGAGGCTCGGATCATGTGAACCTCGAGGACTACTCTTTCGGCCGATACGAGACAGGACGCCAGCCTGAGCCCTTTTACGAGCAGGGACACTGGCAGCAACACACCCAGCAGCAGCATGGCACATTCGACTACCCTGATCTCAACCGGGAGCTCTCGTCCGTTCTTTCGCCATACGTCTATGAATCAGGACCAATCACCCTTTCACCCACTGCTGGCCAGATTCGACTTGCCGACTCACCTCCAGCCATTCCGGCTAAACCGTCAGCATTGCAAGCAAAACAACAGAAACCGGCGGCCCCTGCACCACCAGTGACAAAGTCCTCCTCAGTTGAGCACACCTCGAGGTACACCACCGAGGGAGGGTTGGCTCTGCGATCTTTGTTCATCCCAGCCGAACTGGAGGCGGAGTTTCTCAAGGTCGCGCACGCCAACACAATCAGAAACTTGGAGACTTGCGGAATTCTGTGCGGAAAGCTGTCGCGTAATGCATTTTTCGTCACACATCTGATGATCCCACCTCAAGAAAGCACCTCTGACACGTGCCAGACGACCAACGAGGAGCTTCTATTTGAACAGATCGACGAGAACGATCTCTTTGTTCTCGGATGGATCCACACTCACCCCACACAAACGTGCTTTATGTCGTCTGTGGACCTGCATACACAAAATTCGTACCAAATCATGTTGCCAGAGGCTGTGGCTCTTGTCTGTGCACCTCAGCATAATCCTAATTTCGGCATTTTCCGACTGTCGGATCCCCCAGGTGTCGACATTATCAAGAACTGCAACAGAGGAGGTTTCCACCCTCATACGGAGGACAACATTTACAACAATGCTAAACACGCTATGGTCAAGAGCGGTCTCCCGTTCAAGATGAAGGATCTGAGATCATAGTCGCATGACAACGGACAAATACACATATAGATACAATGATAGAGGCTTGGATTAAGGTGGGGGAGGCTGCCAAACCTGGTAAGCCATGAAGGCTATCACTTGATTTCCACGGGCAACCCCGATCGTGCCATTAGTTTATCAGTGTACATCAGCATTACATCATTATTAGAGTACAAAGACGTGATAATCGTTATTTAGACTGATAGACTATTCTCGTTCTAAAATCTGGTGATAAAGAACTGTGGCTTGTAGGTGGCTGTAGTGTGCGGCATGCATATCGAACAAGTGCCCAGTGTCAGCCAAGACTTATACGAGGTATATGAAAGGCAACATAGAGATTTTTAGACTGCTGCTGTTGGTGAAGTGTTGAGAGAGACTTCCACGGGTCTCGACGGACTACTGATGCGACGAATGCCCAGATGCAACTTCAACGTTTTTCAGTTAGAATTTCATCTGGCCAGAAAGCCACAAACGTGTAAATTGTAGGTTAATTGAATTGAACCATGAGATTGTGGCTCTTGAGAAGCCAGCCCTGAGGTGATGTGGCTTGTGAGGTATATAAAAAGGCGGTTAGTGGGTCTGCACAATCTCCATCAATCAACCCACTCGCCATGACCGACAAGAAGGCTGACGACGTCCTCTCCATCTCTGTGGACTCCATCAGTGACATCAGTGACACAGACATTGTTTCTGTTATCGATGGCTCTGGCACAGGAGGTAACATTTTCAGAAATCCCAAGGTTGCCAAGCACTTCGCCAAGCTCTACGAAGATGCCAAGTATGAGAACCGTCATCTTTTCGACCCCGAGCTAGAGTGGACCCCTCAGGAAGAGAAGAAACTGGTACGCAAACTCGACTGGTACGTAACCGCTTGGGCGTGTATCATGTTTGTGGCTCTCCAGGTTGATCGAGGCAACCTTGGTCAGGCTCTTACCGACAATTTCCTGGGTGACCTCGGAATGACCACCAATGACTACAACAAGGGTAACACCATCTTTCTATGTTCCTTCCTGGCAGCTGAGATCCCTTCCCAGCTGATATCAAAGAAGATTGGTCCCGATAGATGGGTTCCCGCCCAGATGGTGCTTTGGTCTGTGGTTGCTGCTTGTCAGGGAGCTCTTACTGGTAAGGGCTCCTTCTACGCCACCAGATGCCTCCTTGGTCTGCTTGAGGGTGGATTTATCCCTGATCTTGTGTTGTGGCTCTCTTACTTTTATACCTCGAAAGAACTTCCTTTCAGACTGTCCCTCTTCTGGGGCTCTCAAACCATGACTTCAATCTTGACCTCCCTCTTGGCTTTTGGACTGCTTCGTATCCACACCTCTTCTATTCCACATGGCTGGAGATGGCTCTTCATCATTGAAGGTATCATGACTCTGTTGATCGGACTGGCTTCCTTCTTCAAGATGCCTGCTTCACCTTCCCAGACAAAAACTTGGTTTCGAAAGGACGGCTGGTTCACAGAACGCGAAGAGAAGATTGTGGTTAACCGAGTACTCAGAGATGATCCTTACAAGGGAGACTTGCACAACCGAGAGGGACTTTCGCCCAAACTAATCTGGAACGCCTTCGCTGACTACCGTCTCTGGCCCATCTACGCTGCTGGATTGTTTAGTCAGATTGCCACAAACGCCGTCGGCTTTTACATGACTCTCAATCTCAGAGGTCTCGGTTTCTCCACCTTCAACACCAACTTGCTCACCATCCCTGCTAATGTTCTACATATCATTATGATGATTTCCATCACTCTGTCTTCTGAGTTCTTTAATGAGCGAGCTTTCCACTGTATGGTCCATCCCCTTTGGATGCTTCCCGGACTCATGGTACTTCGATTCTGGAAGGGGGCGTTGGTAGACAAGTGGGGCACATGGGCAGTCATGACTCTCATTCTTGGCCAGCCTCAAAACCATGCTATTCTCGTGTCCTGGACCTCCAGAAACTCCAACACCGTCTCTCAGAGAACTATGGGCCAGTCGCTCTACAACATGTTCGTGCAGGTGGGTGGCATTGTAGGTGCCAACATCTATCGAGCTGATGACAAGCCCAAGTATCACCGAGGCAATCAGCAGCTTATCATTTTGTATTTCGTGCTGGTCCTGATGTTGGGCCTTACGAAGCTATTCTACTTCCTCATCAACAAACGCAGAAGCGCAAAGTGGAACGCCATGAGTAAGGAGGAGCAACAGAACTACAGAGATACAAACAAGGACTCCGGCAGTAAGCGTTTGGATTTTAGATTGGCTCTGTGAGCCTGTCATTGCTTAAATAGTTACATGATGATTCCGTAAATGTTGTCACAGATCAAAACTCCGTCCGAGCAGACGCTGCTTCCTAGGAGCCGGTCGTGTTTGGGTAAATAGTTGTAGTTGGTCACAACCTGGAGACCATGGTGGCCGTCAGTTTTCTGCAACACGTGAGGAACAGTGTAGTTGTCACGGCTGTTAGCTCTGAATGCCAGCGACTCCACCTTGAGTGACGTGTCATGCATGTTGTCGAACTTGTGAAACACCGCCTTGTCGTCAGGGAAACCAGCCACTATGACGTCCTTAGTACCGGCGATCACGTGGACGTTATCCAACGCAGCCCCAAACTGCGTTGAGTGCTGCAGATTCAGGCTCTTTGTGTCAACATCCCAAGTGAAAGACGACAGAGTGCCCAGTCGGGTGTCAGCCACCAGGAACTCCTTTGTGCCTGGAATGTGAGTGATTCCGTTGGGGTACGAATTCTCCACAGCCACTCGACTGCATGAAAGGCCCTTGATGCCTCCGTCCTCAATCCTGAAGTTGCAGTTTCCGACGTGTCCCCACATGAACGGACCATAGCTGTCCTCCACGTGTCGCATGAAGCCCTTGCGGAAGAGATGGTCATTGGTGTACATTACGGCGATCGATCCGTCATCTTCGGTGTAGGCGGTGATGGAGTTTGGTGTGTAGATTCGCGAGTCCTTAATGTCTCCAACATAAGACACGTCCAGAGAGCCGGCTTTGAGTGAAAAAATCGAGATGACACTGCCAGTGCTCTTGTGGTTGGTCGAGAAGATGTATCGAATGTCGGGGTTGTTGGGGTCCCTCAGCAGAGACAGGCCGTGTGACACAAACTCACCATGGTAGTCCAAGTTCATCTTTTCGAAGTCCCGTGTATCAGGATCATAGACGTAGAAACTGTCTGTGGTGATGCCCTCCTTGTCCCACCAATTGCAACCCGGGAACCATTTCGTTCTTGTCTCGGCTTTGCCACAGCTGAAATAAACCAACCCTGTGGTGTCGTCGACAATGCTGTCTTCGCACGCCTCAGGGATCGCGTTTGACAGCGTGCATGAGGCTGCGTTGTACTCAGCCGCCTTCTTGTATACATGTCTGTCGTTCCAACTCACTCTATTGGTTAGCTCCGAGAAAGAGCGGTCCAGATAAATCGTGCCGCCAATTATCAAACTGACGACGACAGCAAGCAGATTGATGAATAGTGCCATGGTTTTTCTTACTGTAATGAGGCGTGTGAGAGGAAAACTCCATCGCTTTATGCAGGTGCCTGCACCTCACAACTCCGCACCGTCAAATAGAGTTTCGGTTGGTGGAGGCCATAATCAGTCAATTTAGGTGCCCCAACATTGCCATGAGTAGTTCTGGGTCAATATTAAACAGTCAACATATCTGGACCCAAACGAAAGAGGGGAAATGTCAAATAAAGGCTTTCGCCTTAAAATCAAAAGTACAGATACTTGTACTTGTACGCGAAGAATGCTCTACGTGAATCAAGAGCGATATAGTCCTTGTGCCTGGTATCCATGAACGCGCTCTTGCATACTGTACGCAAGAGCGCGTTATAAAGGAATGCTGCCCTACGCGACAACCAGCACAGGAAACCTTATATTATCACCAGACGTGGATGGCCGTCCCATATTTACTGCTAGTGGAGCTAAAGTACTAGTTCTGGTACGCGCACGGTAACAGTGTACTCGTAGCAGTACGTAGTACGGGCACTGGCCGCTATCGGGCTCGTGGCTCAACAGTTTGACATCGCCCGACTCCACCTTTCAGTTTGCTGCAACGCGTCGCACTATGAAGAAGTCTTGACCGTGCGAGAAGTGAACAGGATCATCCTTTCCGCGGAGCAACAGACCAGATTCCAATACCCCATGCCGAAAGACGTGCACTCCCCCTCCCTCGGGCTTCACAACCTGAGCCAATCATTGGTGCCGCATTGTAGCCACTAATATGGACAGTTACTGGTGCGTGGAAAATATGTATTGCGCCCCACCTCTTCTAGACCAGGCCGTATAGACATTGAATACTGTCAACTGAACTTGTGGGCTAGAGATAGAACTGGGCTTCACATTCGCAGACCGCCTCGATGCTTCTTGCTGATGCCCTCCCTCTTCTTTTGGAGATTACTCATTGATAGTCGGTAGCTTGTGGTTTGCTCACGACTTAAAGAAGCTTTACGCCATCCATTGAAGCTTAGTTCGAAAGGAAAGCTACAAGTACAATATTTTAATCTAGGACGTTATGACGAGGGCGGCTGAGGACAAGTCATATCTGGCATGTGCAGGATGAACCCCAGCCACAGCTACGAGAACTGGTACTTCAGCTGATGTACTTCTGTAACTCCTCAATGGTAGAGGGCAATCTTATCATAGTTAGAGTTGGAAATGGAAGCAATTAATTGGCTCGGGGCGAACCCCACTCGCGCAGGGTGCAGCATAACCGAGGGTGGCTGATAAATAACGTCCAGGATTAAGATTGTATAGGCGCTAAAAAGTGATACCCGTAGACCGTCCCTGGCACACCAAGTCCTCCCCCCCACTTATCGCAGACCCTAACCCCAAATCGCCAATTAGTGCTCTGGCAGGGCGGGGCGACTTGGTCTTGGTTGAAAAAGGTGAGGTTTCGATCTACCGAAATTTCCCAAGACTACAATTCGCTTCAAGTCGCCATCGGCTTACAACACGTCTTGACAGTACAGATGAACATCTCTATCACTAGGGTTACAAGGCTGCTGTTACCAAAGCCATGGGAGAGATCGTCGTTTGCCGAGGCCGTCTGCCAGATACCATCGATGAGGACTGAATCAGCGACAGAAGGGTGATACCATCGTCATGGATACCAGCGTCGGCAGCACACATGCAGAAACGAGACGGCAAGAGTCGAGACGGGGAGATGGTCCCTGTGACAGTTTGAGATCAATGGCGACACGTAGGTGTTGATGGTTGGTGACATTTGGACAAGTCTTCATGTCACCTCCTATTGTCAATGATGATGTGTCAGTAAAGAGTGAGAAAGCAGGCTTCAGCTTAGAGTGCCAATGATAGAGACCTTTTCTTCTTGGAAGCTCCAAAGGCTGGTTCACCGCACGCAGTGATACCAGCACTGACATTGGCAAGAAGAGCAGAGACTCTGCCAAAGACTGGCCCCCGACCCGGCATTGTGCCTGTGAATTCCAAAAGCCAACTCGACCGCACGCAGCGACACTGGCAACAACATGGACAAGAACATACCGGAACGAAGACCTATTCCTGACCAGGCATTGCATCGGAATGGACTCCGAACGCTAGCTCGACCGCACGCAGTGAAACTAGCTGTAAATCCATCCAAACTGACACCCTGCCTGACCGAAGGAATCAATGGGAGGATGGATTTTCGTGTCAGCCGCTGACACATCACAACCTCCCTTCCATAAAAACAAAAAAACTCACACAGAATAAGTGGGGGAACGGAACAGACACAGACACAACAGAGACAGGAGCAGAAAGACGACATGAGTGGGTGACTTGACTGTGGTGCGAAGGCGAGTGCTCAGGGAGGGACTGCTTGTGTTTGGACGGGGCTGCTGACTGTTGACGAGGCCGTTGTGACTGTTGCCAGTGAAGAGAGAGAAGAGGAGAAGAGGAAGAGGAGGATGGGGCCTTATATAGACAAAACAGATTCTTTTGATTCTGTTTGTGCACTCTCTGATTAAGGTGATTGCACAAAATATACCGGTTCGGGTCAACATACGCCTGGGACTCGTTACTCTATGTCGGAGGCTCTGAATCTGTCACTAATAGTTACATATACACCCTAATGAACCATCTAGAACTTCCCGTATCTCTCAAGTCCTTTACATCGCCCAGTTCTGTGTCCTACTTCAATTTCCACCGTTTCTCGTTGCCATGTCAACAAAACATTAAGGTTACGTGGGAATCATAACAAAACAATGGTTTCTGTGTTTCCCCAGGAAGCGGACAATCCGCACTTCAGTACAAACCTCGCTCACTCTTAAAGCTATGCTAATAAAACGGCGTGATGCTCCTTTCTATGTTTCCCCTACATCTGCTTCATGTCTCAACTCGCGAAACTTCGGCTAAATTCTGTGATCTGGAAGTTACAAGGCCCGAATCTTGGGCTACAGGGAATTGGGGGCGAGATAAATGTGATATCCGGAAGCTCCAAGCTCGTTTTAGTCATTTCGCATCATTCGTGTGAAACAGAGAGCATGTCTCTTTAGATCAATTCCTTCATCTGTTCTTCAACACTCTCCTACAAGTAGCTCCTGATCCCCTAAGCCGACTTCCGTGGACCAGTGCCGAATCAGAATGGTGATACCGGTACTACCTTGTAGTACTGAGCTGCTACATTGTCCTCGAAATACCACTCATGGCAGCATCAGTATATCTCGAATATTGAAGAGCTTCTACCTGCCTAACTTACCGAGACAGAAACGGTGTTTCTCTACGAGTTGATTTGGTATTGTATCAGCCCGTCCGTTTGTGTCCACCTGCGCTCCACATACAGACGAGCGACAATAGCACATACAGCAACGTAATCTCATTGTCTTGACTCTCAGCTTGTAAGGTCAAGGTCGATCTTAATGAGACTCTTAATCTCTTCGATGTCGATCTTAATGAGACTCTTAATCTCTTCGATGTCGATCTTAATGAGACTCTTAATCTCTCAATGAATGAGAATTTGCACTAGCTAGTTTGAACACAAAAACTGTCATTCAATCGAATACCATCAGGGGCCAAGGTCCTCTAACAAGGAAATTCATCCTTGAATCATCCACCTTCCCCCAACAGTCGGTTTTGCGAACTGGCTCCCACAGTGTACTCACTTAATCGTTCGGTGTGTGTGTGCCGATGCATGTGTCGGTGTCTCTGCAGATGTCTCCGCTTGTGTCACCCTTGTGTCAGTCTGTGTTCGGTCAGTCTGTGTCAGTGACAGTCATGGTCCCGGTCTCTGTGTCAGTTCCAGTACCGGCACCTGGGTCGGTATATGTGTTTGTGGGTCTCTGAGCCTCTGTATCTGTCTGAGTCTGACTCTGTATCTGGCACTGCCCCTATCCCTGTGTCTGTGTCTGTGTCTCCTTGATTCCGTGTCAGTTTCTGGGTCGAGTCTAGGGTCGTGTGTCTGTGTCTGTGCCCATCCATCAGATGGCTCGATGCCTCATCTCTCCGGATCGGTGTCTCTCTGGATCGGGTGTCTCCCTGATCAGGTGTCTATCTGTGTATCTGTCTCCTGTCTTTCTGTCTTTCTGTCTTTCTGTCTTTCTGTCTTTCTGTCTTTCTGTCTTTCTGTCTTTCTGTCTTTCTGTCTCTCTGTCTTTCTGTCCCCCGTCTTACGGTTCTGTCTTTCTGTTCTTCTGTCCCCCTGTTTTTCTTTCGGTTTTCTGTACCCCTGTTTTTCTGGCTCTCAGTCCTCTTCAGTCCCCGTCTCTCAGTCTCTTCGTTCGTCTTTGTGTCTGCGTCTGTGTCTGTGTCTATGGAAGGTTGGCTTGGGGGCAGGTCATTAAAATTTGGCGTTACAGGTCATGCAAGGCAAAGCCGGGTAACAACGGGCTCTGCACACCATGCCTGTGCTCCGATGTGGCATATTCCTCCCCTTGAGGCCTGACCAGTCGTCACCTCACTCCGCCTCCACACAATGAGCCCGCCACATCTGATTGCTCCTAAGTTCGTTCTTGGATACATCTTCTGAACTCCTGATTAGCCAAGTCTATTCTCGTGGCCACAAAGGCGCTCTCATCATTACAGCACCGTCATCACCATTGTCAGTCCACGTAGCATTGATCTACCCACTAGTACACGTCATCAACTTCCCGTCAGAAGAGCGGTGGCATTCAGAAGGTAAAACAAGCAACGTTTTGCGGCCTCAAAGTCATCAGTGATGAGTAAAGATGTGTCATATATGGATTCTCAGAGCGCTCAATTATGTGACCTGTGGTGACTCTGTAGATTACCAACAGGCCTACAGTTCCACAGGGATAGACTGCAGTGGCAATGCAGAATAGCTAACTTCACCTCAATGTTCGCTCTGAGAACCTGCACTGCTCCTTTCCTCATGCGATCAATTTGAGAACTCGATGGCACCCCAACAACAAGGATAGTGTCGACAGTAATGCAACTTAACGAATTGGGTACATACGCGTGCGGGGCCCCAAATTGACCTGAAATGATCTCATCGGATGCAACTTTCACCAATTACTGTACCGGTACTTGTAGCTTCAAATAAGGATCAAGATTAGCGTGCATTAGCGCCGAGCTTCTTTTCATAGCTGTCCCATCAGTTCTTTCATCGCATGCAAGCCACAGTATTTCCCGCATACCCGTAGCAGATGAACACAACCGTTAGCATGATACTTCGACACGTTGCCACTGCAGGACTGAGTTTGGCAGCTGCTGATGCAGGAAACAGCATCATGGTAGATTGCAACCTCCATGATTTCGGTCAATTGTAACCCCCACATTTTCACCCCGATTTAGAATGTGATCACCAAAGCACTACAAAGTTTACTATGCCTACAGTACGGAGTGGTGTCCTGTAGCCAGCACACATACGGCTGACGAGGGCGAGAAATATAGGATGTGCCGCACTGTACCTACGATCCTCTTCTTTGTCAGCACAGTTATTGGTAGATAGAAATGATGAGTTCTATGAGCAGGTGACAAGGGTGCCTGTATCCACTAACACCATCCCTGGCGCCAAACCACTAACACTATCGACGGGCTTTATGGGCAGACCACTAAGACTGCTATTTCCACGCACTCCGTTACAGGTCCCACCGCGGGTAGACAGATCCATGTCAACACCGATGGGAACTTCGAATGAATGTGGCCGAGACTTTAGCAGCGTTGGCAATATCTCAGGAGGCGGATTTTCCAACTTGGGAGGTGAATCTGCTGGAAGAGGGAGGTCTTCTGGCTGCAACTGCGGCTCCGGATCTGGCTCCGGCTTCAGCCTCCTCCCGCTCCAGTCTTGCTTCTGAACAGTGTCCAGCCGAAGCTGCCCGCCATGTCAACAGTGGCTCTATCGTGTCGGTTAGTGTTTTTGTGGCCCTTCCTTTTGTCGCCATGATGGCCTAGACAGTTCTTTACTCGTCTGATTCAATCCTACAGTACTTTTCAAGGCCATGTTTTAAGCTTCTATACTATTCACTTCTACTTTAGCTACAGTAATGTACGGTACTTGTAGTGAATTCGATTTCATGTACGAGTACAAGACTCGGTGGATTTGTATTACTTGTACGTAGTTTCTGGCTACCTGAGAGTTTGGTGGTGAAAGGTGTTGAATAGGTGTGTCATCTGAGGAAGTGAATTACAATAGAAATAGTATCAGCTCAACATCACGCTCTTTGATACTATCTCTGGTTCTGGCTGCGGGGACAACCGTGAATGTTCCCGGCGACATCAGGTTCATACGAGATAAAATCGAGTGAGTTCGTCATTGTCGCATTGGTTCTGTAGCCGCGTGTACAGCATGAGCACAGTTGCTCCTATAATCTCGAACTATGTGTTACAGGAGCACTGTACCGTACTTACGTACGCTAAGGCAGGTGTGGAGTACCATAGGTGGGTGCTTCCAGTTGATGACACCTTGACGCTTAATGGACAGGAATCAAGTTACCTAATATGGGCATATACAACGCATGCACTGTATTTTGGCCCAATACCAAGAAGGGCGCCATAGCTATAATACAGATACTAATAACCTACCACCCTGACAGATTAAAGCCAGTATGAGTAAGGTGCGGCACTCAAGTCGGATGCTACTGTAAATGAAACAAGCTAATGTTATGAGCAAAAGATGTTGGGGGTACCCGCAACGTCTTAATTACAGGTGCAAATCGACTAACTGGGCATGCTGGAATACCAGCGGAGTCTTGAGCGCACCTGTGGATGCTATTTTGGGGCGAGCATTTTGGAAGATACCTATTAACTATCATAAGTGCCTTGCGGCTTATAGTTATCTTAAATTGAATACATACGGTACCCGGAAGCTAAAATCTTTAATACAGTGGTTGACATTTTGTTTTATATACGCAACAAGGCATTACATGTACGAGTAGCGCCGTGAATCCGTATTCAACCTTAGAATGTTGAGGCTGTTTTAACATGAAGTTGTACTTTAACGCTCTCAGATGCGAAAAAAGACGGCACAGCAGTTGCAACCCCCACATTTCCACCTGCATTGGGTGTGCATGTTTACAAATGCTGCGGTATTTCAGTTCATGAAGCTAAAGCAATTTCCCGATACGGAATTAGAAAGCACGGTTTTGTGGAGATGGTGCCAGAGTCTGTTTCGAGAGCATCTGGGATGGTAGTGCTGCAGTATTCGGAGCTACTGTAAGGTAAACTAAGGTCCAACCTTATATGGTGTAACGGTTACATCGCAGACTATACATCGGAGAAAGTTCACTTTCTGTACGCAACTACTTGTAGCGGGAATCAAAATGAAGGAGTAGCGCAATCCCTACGGTGACCTCCACAATTTCGTGAGAATCCAACCCCGCATGTGCTCAGGAGGGGTTCCGTGGGCGCCACGTAGGTTTCTGGTGAGCTGATTCTCGGGTTGCGTGTGTCTGCAGAAATTGTGGAGGTTGCACCAGTGGGACGGTTGCTCTTCTGTGGGAAAGCCTCACTGGACTGTAGAGTCAATTACAGAGACTCTCGGCATGTCTATAGCGGACTGAGAGTCTCTCCATTGGCTACAGAACCGTTCATGCTCACCTTTCTGAGAGAACGAGGTACATTACATAAATCGCAGCCTGGTCTTTGTCCCTTCCACAACCCACTTAGTTTAGCACGCCGAGCTACTGCAAGGGACAGGTAAGACTACGCGTGATACCGATACTAATACGGCCGTGTTGAACCAAAACGAACCAGCTGTACCTACTACGAATACCACGTTGACCAGGTAAAACGGGTATATTGCTTCAAGTATCTTGAAGGCAAGCCGTTAAAGCCTGCTCGAGACCCCGACTTCAGTGCTATAACTCGGTGGGTACTGAAAGGTAAATGGGGCTAGTCGCGCAATAATTGCACAGCTAATGGTCACTGCACTGTTAAATTTGCGTATATATGTCGTTTTAGGGCCATATCACAAGGGTCGTGGCTACATACAAGTTGTCGGGACTCGCCCGAGTCAATTGCTAAAATAGTTGATACCCTCAACTAGCTATGGGTACCCGTCTTGTTCAACAACATCTCAAGCCAGTTGCACTAACTATACCAGATCATTCAAGTCCGTTTCAATTCACTCAGCCCGGATATCATCTAAGCGGAATCCTTCATGAACCATCCATCCATCTATATGTTGCCCCTCCACACTCGGTCCACCACCAGTAGACCCATTTCTTGGGGCCCGTTTCTCTCGCCAGAACTAAAGTTGTACAAGCCTTTAGGAGCTTCTCACTTTTTGAGGTTACAAAAATATTGAAGAGTTCCATGGTCCAGTAATGTCACAGGACGAATTGCGGCTGTCTTTTAGCAGCAAAAATAACAATAGGCAACAGTCCTGGGTCCACCCGTAGTGGCGGCACGACTCTGTGATTGTAGTACATAACGGTAAGAGACTTACCTGTCGATACCATGTTGAGCAAGACCTTTTGCAAGAAGAGCTCTCCACTGCTAGGCTATGAGGACGAAAGTTGAACGTACAGTAGTACGTTATGTGGGGGTACTGTACAGAACTAGCCCGCGAAATTCACCTGACTCTAAGATCAGGCCATGTTCGCGTTGAGAGACTAGGAAAGGTACGTTGCACTGTGGCACGGGAACCGATGTTACATTGCAAGTACAAGAGGGGTTTCATCTTAATTCTGAGTGTTCAATGTGCACGAGCTTCATGACCTTTCAGTTGGCGTAGATAGTACCCACACTAATCAAATGAGACGCGATTACGAGTCTACATGTTCATTCATCCACTGTTGAAAAACTGTCCTGAAAAGAACTTGCTACACGGACGGACAGAAATACTCAGAATGAATGGCCAAGTGCGTTTTCGTCAGCGAAGTAGTGTTAGATTGGTACCCAGAGTGTTTTCAATTGTCGCATTAAAAAAAAGAAAGTGACCCCGTTGTAGATGTTACACAGTGCCTATGGTTACATGAATCTAAAATATGAGACATGAATCCTCAGCCAAGCCCCATTGTTCACTCTTTTGCAGCGTATACGGTCCTTTTTTCCAAGGTATATAAGATCACAAGCCTGCGTGTAACACCCTCACCACACAGCAATGATCGCCCACGCAATCCTCTTGATCTTATTCCAGATCACTGCGACGTTGGCACAGACGGCGCTGACTAGCCCGATTAATGCTATGACGGCCCACTTGTCCCAAGACGCTTCCATCAATTCAGGTAATATCTGGGACATTTGGGAAGTAGAGCTTCAGTTTGCTCTCGAATGGTCAGTCACCCCTTCCATCAAGAACGGAGACTATTTTGATTTCTCTATTCAAGGACCTCTCGCAGCTCGAACTGCCGATGCAAGAGTCCCTTACTCTTATGACTTCTACATTGAAAGCCAGACTGGTGATCAGCTCTTTCATGTTGTTGCTACTGACGACCTCTACAGCTTTCGAGCTACTGCTACCACCTACTTTGACACCCCCCCGGCTGAGACTCTCGACATAAAGGGAACGTTTAGCGTCGACTTTATGCTAGCGCCTACAACTAGCCTAGGAGCCCAGACTATTACAGTCGAATCTTTCACCAGTACTATTACTGTACACGAGCCATACACTGAGGTGCTTCCATTCTATGTTGTTCTCAACTACACACGGTCAGGTGATTACGCTATTATGGGAATCACCTCTTTTATCGATCAGGATAAACACAACCCGGATCCATCCATTCCTAAGCTCAACAGACTAGAGGTAACAGAAGGATATCGTTATGAGCCTGTCACTACTCATAAATGGGGAATGCTGGAAGCATACTATCTACATGGTATGACCTTCGATGAGACCGACCTAGAAGGCTCACCACTTCAGGCTGACTTTACACCCCCCAGAAGTTTCACAAGTGAGACTGTGATGCAGACAGAGCTAGACGTCAGCCTCATGCCTCCTGTTCCGAACAACTACGTTGACGGTATGTTCGTTGCTAGCCGTGGATACATGTCGGGAACTGACACGAAATCCTGTTTCGTTTACACTGGAAATTATCCATCTCCCGAGGCGGCGCCCGAACCCTTTCCTTTTTGTATCGCCCAAGGGCGTGGTGCATTTGGTAAGCCCAACGGCTATGGGTTAGCATCAGTAGCAATTGTCGTTCGTACCACAGTTGCCGGTCCCTCGGCTGGCACCCAAGTCTCTACTGGAACGGATGGTGTTATCGTTGAGCAGGTCACAAAACCTCCTGTTACAACGACCACCATTCCTGGACCTGCTCCAGGAACCGAGACAGTTGTGGGAAGTGACGGAGATCCTACTGAGCGGGTGACTAAAATCCCAGTCTCTACAAACATTGTTCCAGGTACTGCAGAAGGCACCGAGATCTTGACTAATCCTAATGAGGACTACTACGTGCAGATTACTCGTACCCCGGTGTCAACCAACACTGTCCCTGGCACCGAGGAAGGCACCGCAACCCTCACAAACTCCGACGATGACTATTATCTGGTGATTACTCGTACTCCCGTGTCAACAAACGTCGTCCCTGGTACATCCGAAGGTACTGTGACTCTGACCGACACAAACGACGACCTTTACGTGCAGGTGACTAAGACACCCATCTCAACCAACACTGTCCCGGGACCCGTTGCTGGCACTGAGATCCTGACCAACACTGAAGGGGATATTTACGAGCAGGTAACAACGCTTCAGACTCCCGTCTCTACAAATACAGTGCCCGGACCCACAGCAGGTACTGAGACTCTCACCAACACCGATGGTAACCTTTTCGAGCAAGTGACCAGCGTTACCAAGGGGGTTGTTTCCACGAAAACAGTACCTGGCCCGACAGCTGGAACTGAGACTCTCACCAACACCGATGGTGACCTTTTCGAGCAAGTGACCAGCGTCACTCAAGGTGTGGTCTCTACTAACACTGTACCTGGTCCCACAGCTGGAACTGAGACTCTGACCAATACCGATGGTGACCTTTTCGAACAAGTGACCAGTGTCACCAAGGGTGTTGTTTCCACGAACACCGTTCCTGGTCCCAAACCCGGCACCGAGATTCTCACAAACACGAAGGGTGAGCCCTTTGAGCAGATTACTAAGACCATTGTTTCTACCACACTGTTACAGGTCCCACTGCTGGCAAAGAGATCTTAACCAACACCGACGGAGAGTTGTATGAGCAGTTGACTAAGCCTGAGACTACTGTCACATCGACTGTTAAGCCTTTACCTACCGCTACTGTAACTGTCTTCGTAACTGCTGGCGCTGAACAGAGCCCTCCCATCACCCTGGTGTAGCTGAATCTGACGGCACACTTACTGTTTATGTCACCGTCCCGCTGGTGGTCGAGGTAGCTCTAGCGGAGCCGCTGGTTCTAATGGTTCCGGTCGAGGTTCTAACAGCTCTGGCAACGTCTCTGGAGAAGGACATCTCAGCCCGGGAAGTGATTCTCCTGGAAGAGGTGGATCTTCTGGTGCTGGTGCTGGTGCTGGTGCTTGTGCTGGTGCTGGTGCTGGTGCTGGTGCTGGTGCTGGTGCTGGTTCTCCTGGTTCTGGTTCTTCTAACTCTGGCTCTCCTGGTCCATCTGGCTCTGGTCCTTCTGGCGCTCCTGGCTCCGCTGGCCCCGCTGGCTCTTCAAGTTCAGACTCTTCTGGCTCTGGTCTTGCCTCTGAACAGTCTCCAGCCGATGCTGTCCGTCAGGCCAACAGTGGCACTATGGTATCGGTTGGGGCTCTTTTGACCCTTCCCCTTCTGGCAATGATGGCCTAGACAGTTCAATACTCGTCCAATTTCGTGCTACCTCTCAAGACAAATTTTTAAGCTTCTCTTCTAATCTCTTTTTAACTCTCAAGACAAATAATCAATTTAAGATGCCATCAATTATGAACTTGTAGCAACAGAGCTGAAGTGCAATTCGGGTGATGTATTTGTAGTACGGTACTAGTATCGAGGCAGTAAGCCGCCGAGGCTTGTGATTTCTCTTTTCTTTACCCTTAGAGCCATGCTGCTCTTCTAGAACCTTGAGAAAGCTGAAAAAGGTGGTGATTCAGTGTTTGTCACAATGAACAGGGATCACATGGTATTAACAGAGCATTCAAGGAACTCATTGATCCGATGGAATCTTTACATCAAGCTTGGCGCCTTCAAATGCTGCGTTCACGCCATGGTTAGCAGCGTAGTGATGACATGGGGAGAGCAAAAGGATTGTGCTGTGTGGGATTGATGTGTGGGGAAGAAGAGGTTATCTCGAGGAGGCTCTCATTCTCCAATACCGTGTGACAATCAGAGCGGATCGTGTACTGTTGATACTTATCTCGTAGGCCATGCTGTGCCGATGGTCAGCGTCATGACTCCCTCCGAGTTACCCGATACAGTGAATAAAGTTTAACCCTGCATCAAGAACGCAAGTTGGACACACGCCGCACACACCCTCAACACCAACACACGAACACCCTTGCACCACAATACCAATGGGAACAGCGCGGACCACGAGAGGTATAAAGAGGCAGGGTGACACCGCCACCTAGGAGATGCTTCTAGTGGTAGTTAACACCACGAGTGCCCCCCACAATGAAGACAACACACAAGCAACAAACATACACCAATGGACACCGACACACAGACAGCGGCTCCTCTGATACACGACACACCGCGACACAAGCAGACCAAGGACAGCAGCCCGAGGTAGAGGACCTGGTCTGTGACGCGTGGCACCAGCTATAGAGGCACCAGTTCGCCAGTCTCACCCGTTACAAAAGCCACGAAACGGCGCCTGGCTATACGTCCTTCACGCTCAACACCATCACCACGAGGACGTTCTGCAAGCCGCGGGGGACAAGGTGACGCCGGAGAAGAAACTGAGTTTAGCTCGACAGCCGTACAGCAGTCCTGTTCCCTTCCCTACACACTAATAAGAAACGACAGCAACGATCACAACGACACATCAACAACGAGCAGCTCTAACCGCAACTACAATTACACATCAGAACAGGAGACTTCCGAACTTATCCTCCTTATCGACTCTTCGTTACTTGGAAGACGGAAACGTGTCTCTCGACTCACTAGACATGCCGGCCAAGGTGTGCGTGGCTACAATAGCAAGACTGGCTCCACCTAGTGCACCAGACGTCCGGGTCATCTTCAACGATATCGAAGGCAGGGGAAACGGTCTTGGACACCGACAACAGCAGTTCAGGGTGGCCGCTGTACCACAAACACACGACACTCGCGCAAACGCGTCCATGAACAAGGCGACAGATCAAATGAGTAGCTATTGCCACTGAGCAGATGCTCATCATACAGGAATTGGGATGTGCTTCCTTGGAATCCAATCAAATCGTCTGTATGACAAAATCACAATTTTCGGAGACACCTTTCTGCGAAACGCCTATGTGGCCTACGACCTTGAGGACTCTCAGATCGGTATCGCCCAAGCTGTCTACACCGAAAAGACTGATATTCGACCAGTCACTGGTCCTCTCCAGTAGATGAATTAGAGTAGTGAATTAAAGCCAACGTTACTACAGTAGCTGTACTGTCTTGTTTTTAAGTCCTTAGAGTACGAGTACTGGTACATCCAGCGTACCGTTCCTATAAGCTCGCATCGAAAGCTGTTGTAAGCCGCCAAACCCTTCCCGAGAACGACCGATAAAAGAGGAACTTCTTGGCTATAATAACTCTACTGAAGAGTGGGGGCTATCGTACTACACCGTACCCTTGTCCAATAGTCTCACCACTCGTACCATGGCACCTGTCTGGGTGTGGGAACTATAAGGGCCACAAAGTTGGATTTGGTAACTAGGAGTTAGGGTACGGCGTTGATGACTAAGGAAGATATAAAGAGACAGGTGTCTTATATAATATGTGACAGCGGAGGTTGAGGTGACGACGAGTCTTGTCACGGGGGAGAAGATTTGCCGCACTGTGTGGAGCGGGGGCATTTTTTCAAGTTACCCGGTTCACCTGCATGACGCCCATAACACAAAAATTTGTGACTGTCCAAACACTTTTTCCACACAATGCCAGACACAGTGCTAAAGAAGAGACAAAGACGGGGAGAGCGGA